>CM060906.1:362031698-362514198 GCA_030737815.1 Allium fistulosum
AGGGGTTATGTGTTGATGGTTATTGGATAACTATGGAATGACTCAATCGTTAGTTTTATGTTGGTTAATATAACTAAGGTCAAACAGAAAATATCGATATGGCTACTTTACACAACTCTCTGGACTTAAGAATACTGCTGATATTCAATATGAAAACTCCACTTTAAAGTGAAACACTCGACTTAATAATACTGTTGATATTCAATTGTCAAATCATGGCATAACATCCATCGAATGACTATAGTTGGGTCGAGTGGAAGTATTGGAAGTGAAACACTATTCAAAAGAGGATTTATTTCCTCATTATATGGAGTTAGTATCACAGTCAACTTAAAGTCCAAATCTTTAACCGGAGTAGTTCGATTAATAATAAGTGTTATTATTGAACCAAGGAATATATGTTTAGACTACATAGTTAAATACGGATGATATTGGAATTTCGACCGTTACTAAATTTCATAAGTCCCAAGTGATATAGTTTTGAAGACGAGAGTTGGTGTAAATAATAATCACAATCGGCTAACGCTTAACAACATCAAATTAGATTTTATAGAAACCAAGTAAGCGATAAATTTAGCTAAAATGTCACACCACATGCTAAGAGACCGTGACCGTTAATATTTGAATAATACGATAACCGCTGACCAAATTTACACCTAATGGGTCACATCACCGAAACGATGAATACTTCTTTGACCAAACGATTTAATTAATTTTAGTTAATATAAATTAATTAATATTTATGAAATATTATTTATAAAAATTTATTTTGATTCGATGAACAATTATTATTAAATAGATTTATAACAGTTATAAATATATTAATCGATATACGTTATCGATGCATGTTTGAATGGATTTAAATGCAAATATTTTGTTCGGGCTTTAAATAGGTTTAAAGCCCATATGAGAGGCTGGTTGTTCGGGGCTAATAGGGCATAGGGGCGACCATATGATTGGCTAAGATGGGCTAGGGTTGAGTAGATAAGAGGGAAAGAAGGAGTAAATGATAAACATGGATTTTGATCCTAACTTCTTTCTTCATTCCTCCTCTGTATAAACATCTTAACTCGCTCTCATTTCATACTTTTAGAGCTTCCATCATTCCTACATCTGGCCGAATTCTCCACCTTCCCATTTCTCCATTTCCATAATCAAATCAAAGTAAATCAGATCATATTCGACAGTTAGTGGTCATCGCTTCATGAGCTTACACTCTATTGGATTAAAAACTGTTTCAAGGAGTAGATCTCATCATTTCAAGGTGTAATTAAAGGCATTAGATATAAGGTAAATTCCTAATGTAATTATAAATACTAATGTATGTATATTATTTATATCATGTATAGGTGACGATTCTATTATATAAATACATTGTCACAATTAGATTGGATGTATATTTATATACTCTTATATATTTATAAAAATATATATTTATGATATATATACACCTATGATGTTCACGGTACTATTAAAAAACAATTTTGTTCTTAATTAATTTAGTATACAATATTTAATTATATATAAGCTTTGTAATTCAATTCTATATCTTATTCTATTCAAATATAGTTTTAAAATTTAAAATAAATATTTTCATATCTAAAATAATTTCGATAGAAATATAAATAATTTTTTGTACATATATATTAATATTAAATATTATCTAAATTAATTAATTAGGCAAATTAATTACAACAATATATAATACAAAATATGCTTTATATTTTATAAAATTAGATTTGTACTTACTGTATTTTCAGTAGAAATAAAACAACATTTTTTGTATTTAATTTAAATTTTAAATGCTAGCCGAAAATAAAATTAGGTACAAAATTATTTTAAAATTGTAAAATTAGGTTTTAAGTGTTTAAATAATAAAATTCACTCATATTTTATTTACTAAAATTTAAATTACATTTGAAAATATTTTTTTTAAATTTTTATTGATTTTTAAATAATATCCATATGGATTTTAATTTAAAATACATTAAAAAAAATAACATTTTGACGTGCACAACAATCGGTACATATATATTTTTAACAAGTGTGTGTATATATATATATTTGTGTATTTTAAAGATATTAATATGTATTATTATATATTATTTGAAAATGATTTTTTTTGAAAATGATTATCATATTATATATGTATTTTAATATATATATATATATATATATAATAAATAAGTAAATATATATATATATATGTATGTATGTATGTATGTATGTATTGCTTTCAGCTTTGTAATATTTTTTTTAATTATATAAATGCTTTAAACATATGTATATCGTTATATATATATAGTCAATGTTAATATTCCATGCACACACACACGTATTTATAAAGTCATTTAAAATAAAATATAGTTTATATATACACACTACATTTATATTGCAATATTTTTTTGTATAAATTAAGACAATATATGTGTATATTAGATGAGCTAACGTGCCTGTTGTGGTATAAATCACAACACATATACACGGACATGTTATACCTTGCACGGATTGATATGTTATGCATGCACACACATACATATGTGTATATGATGCATGTATATATATATATTAATCTATCATTAATTAAATAATATTATAAATTTAAATAATATAATAATTATATTTAAAAGAAAATTTAGATATGTTCTAAATGAATTAGACTTCATAGGCCTAATAAAAATACAAAATTGTATATTTTTTATGAAATTCACACATTACTTCCGTTGCGAGATGGCCCAGTTCTGATACACACCTCACTGCTCTAGAGTCTATTACACACAGCATAACACAACTTACTCCTAAAGTCTTAAGTAACTCCTGTCATTGTGGACATGACATTATGTCCATTTGCACGATATAGTATGCTGCAAGTCTATGCTATGCATAATTATGACCCTATTGCCCAATCGTAATATGCTACTTGGGTATTGTGACGTCTAGGCACACTAGCATACAACAATATGAGTACACAACAAGTACAAGTACAAGCACACAACATAATGTTATAAAGGTGATGTCATGGATTCGGAGCGCGACCCCGCAATCAGCCGTTAGGATGGACTATAGCCTATATGGTAATAGAATACAACAACACATAGAAAATATGACACACAACTGATAGACACTCGCATACTAATCACAAAGCACACAACCAACCAGCACATAACAATATATGGCGAGCACACAACAAGCCAGGTGTGCATATAGTAAATCAAACCTTGGTAACCCAATTCCTAACCAAATCAATATGGGTAACTGGCCCTTACTCGCATAGAGTGACCGAACAACTATCAACGCGGATATCTCATATCACATAATGTTGCTCGTTCGTTTACTAAATATATAGTAAACTACATTCAAAGCATCCATATGATATTCAGTACGATGAGTCAAAAGGATAACCGGAAAAAATTATCGAACTTCCAATACCGCTTGGTGTTAATACTTCATTTAATCGAAATTCTCATTATATAGAAGTATACACATATCATCCAGTATACTTCATCACACTTCCAAGGATTCATTATTCAAAAACTTTATATATTCAAATCCTTTCTTTTCACACTAAAATATAGCTTTCAAAACTGAAGTGTGTTCCATATTACCTTTCTCAAAAACCTCCATCTTTAATTTTAAAATATTTGTAAAACCTCATTTTCTCCTTCATCGTATACATGATCACTTTTAAAAAATTTAAATTATCAACATTACTTTTTATAAACCAACACATTTTATTTTATATAGTTTCCTACCCTTTTTAAAATAATGAACCAAGATGGTCCATAACAACATCATTTCAAAACAAATAACTTTACTTTTCAAAACATTGCTTAAGCTCTTTTTTGAATTTAATCATGCCGTATAACTATCGACACCATTTTGTTTCTTCATTTTAAAAATAATCCTTAAAGTCTCTTTTTATTCTTTCTATAAGGAAATCCTCGTTTGAAAGAAGTTCCATAACACAATCCTTTCTTATAAAGCAAAACCTTTCTCTTAAAAATATTTCTACATTGCTTCAAAATATTAAACAATTTTTTTTTAAAATTTCAATGAAGTTTATTTCATATTTGTAAAAAAAATTAATAATATATAAAATAGATCTCTACTCACATGCTAATATTTCCAAATAATTCCATTTACAAAGATATGATAACTTAAGTAAGTTTGATATTTTATCTAGTAATAAATATTTAAAACATGGTTTTGAAAATATATTTTTATTTAAAAATTTATTTTTTAAATATAAACATATTCTCAACTTGGGGCAAATTGCCCAAGCACAGGCACAACCGGTCTACCAGCTGTGCCTAGTCGATCGATTGGTTGTGACAGTCCTAGAGTATCTTCTCCAAGCAATTTTGTAACCTATAGACTACTGTTTATTAATTCCTACGACTTTGGTAGACCTGCTATGGTCACTACTTCAACATACATTTTTACTAGAATTTAATTCGCGGATTTCAAGGTCAAACCAAATGAAATTCTAAAGGAGGATCAATACAATTCAACCAAAAAGGGCAATGCAACGCATACTCATCAAATTCAATTTGATTCCAACATAATCATCACCTAATTCAAAGCTTGCAGGTTCTAAATACATAGATGTGAGTAGAAATTTACGCACCTAGCTTAATAGCTCATAATTTCAATGTTTTCCCCACGAGTTCACCTAACCATTTAATTTCAGCCCAGTTTTCTCAAATCTCTGTTATAACAATTTGATTGCTCAAAACTGATCAAAACACCTTCTTTTTTAGGTTCTTTACATGTAGGAGGGTGTCAAGTGGCTTGATTTTAAGTTTTATAATTTTTGAATATTTATTGGATTTTATACAAATTCTTAGATGTCTAGGGTTTCAGTTCAAGAAGGATAGAGATTGAGTTTTGTTTTCTTTTACTTTGATAAAAATGACGTGCTAGAGGAAAAAAGAAGTAGAGAAGCATGTTTTCTCCAGCAATAATGGGCCTAGTGAGCATGGTTAATACTTCTTACTCATTTTAACTTGACTTATTTCTTTTCTTTTCTCTTTTCTTTACTTACACAAATTCGAGACCCTTCAAATAAAAATGTTCCAACTTCATTAAAATTCACATTTCAAATACATTTCAATTTTTTTTACAAAAAATCTCATTTTTATAAATCATATTTATACATTTTCCCAAACAAAAGAGAATTTTTTTATTTTTATACAAAGTAATCAGCTTTTGCATATATTTAGTAAAACCACAAATTCTAACAAACAAAATTCACTATTTATCAAAATAAAATTATAAATTACTTTTATCCTCATTACTTATTATTATAAATTGTTATTTTTCTTTTAATTAATTTAAAGCAATTTTCAATTTAAAATACCAATACTGATTCAAAAATGATAAAATCACTCTTATTAATAATACCTTACTTAAAAAATGTTGGGTATTGTTATTAACATTCCAGTTTTTGATATGAGTAAGCTATTCTTTTAAAATGATTTTTTTACTACGAGGGGAACTAATCAAACTAGCATCCTCATAAAATTATAATCACATTGACCTAAATACCTTTTCTTTTATTTACCTTAATTTTTCCTTTAATCATCAGTAACCTTTAATCCGAAATCATTAATCAAATAACCGAGAATTCAACCCATCTCTAGATGGAATTCCAAATATGAAAGAGAAAGCGGTTGAATTCTTACCTAAGAAAGTACTTGACATGTAGATTTTGTTTAAGAAAATAACATAAGCTGATTATGATCGACAAAAATTTAACTATAATTTTAAACCCTAATTTTTTCGTATTTAAGAAAAACTACATGATAAATTAGGTTCAAAATTTACCTTTCCATCACCTTCTCAACAAATTTTAAATTTACTTTTGAAGATCGGGTTGAATTTTTTGTTCTCGCTGTTATTTTCTTTTGAAAAATATAGGAAAAGGAGAGAGTAAGTGAAAATGTTTGTGTTTTTGATGTTTTCACTAATGGCAAAGGAAGTAAAAGTGTATATTTTATTATAGGACGTGTACCTCTCATAGCAATTTAATTTCATATGGAATGCTCATAAAATTTGGCTCTCTTATATCTAAAATTGGAACGTCAATAACAATACCCAAAATGTTTTAACATCAAAATTATCATTTTAATAACTTCAAACCTCATGTATAACTTTTATAATCTTTTACAAGCCCATTTCTATCAACATAAATTATTTTCTCCATTCACTATTATTTTTATCTCATAAAACAACATTTTATTCTCATTTAAATAATTCCAGACCTAAATGAAATACTATATCGTTACAATTTTCCAACTCACAAAAACACACACTCTTATATTTCTCTCAAAATCATCTTAAATTCCCAGTACATATTTATTATTGAAAACCACCTTATATCAAATTAATAATTAAAATATCAAATTTGTTGCTTCTCAATACCATGTTATTATAACAATATTTATATCTGCCAAGATGATGGACTCGATTACTGTTTAGAAACGAAGTGTTGAAAGTCTAACTGAAGATGCAACGTTGCATTTAAACGTATCGAGCTATAAATGCATTTGTGCAGATCTAAATTTGGTCACTTGTCTCGATTTAAAGCATGCTTTGGGTGACAAGAGTTATCCGACATCTTACTCATAACATTTTGATGAATTTGGACTGCGAAATGATGAAGGAATGGACTTTGAACTTGAAGACGATCAACCACAAACGGCTAAGGAAAATAAGAGAAATTTTGTCTAAGTCCATCGGTCGGTACCATTCCATCAAAAAGACGAATTTGCCCCTAGGATCTTGTATTATGGACATCTAGGTCAAACCGAAGAAGAAGAGAAGTTTTGGTCATGTGGATGAATCGGTATCGATCCATCAAAATGACCACTTTGCTCTTGATGTTCTAAAGCATGAACGCTAAGGCATTTATGAAGAAAAGTACAAATTTTGGACCAAGGCCATGGATAGGTAAAGATCCATCAAGCCTCGAGGACTATTGTAGAGTTGACCCAATCTTTCTCCTAATATTACGGATCTTGCTAGAGTACGATTTCAAACTGGAGCTGATGAGTTTTTAGACTTGGGACAACCCAAATAAGTTATAAATAGCCATCTTTTTCAACAAAAGAAGTGACTTTTGGAACTTTTTTACTTTTGGCGCTCCAATTTACTTTTGCTAAGGGAGAGGTTGCCATTATTGAATCTAGAAATTGCATTTAGAAAATTCTATTGTAAATTTGATAGTTCCAATACAAATTAAACAATAAAAATGACAAAATGGACATAGGCCAGTGGTTTGCCGAGCAACAGTAGAATTCTTGTGTTCTCTTTCTTACCTTTTTTTTGTTTCTGCATTCTTTCAATTTTACAGTTTTTCCATCGATTGTATATGTTAGCCCCAAAAACAAGGCTAGCACTAATATTTATTATTTACATCTTTAATGCATTTTACCGTTTCCAACCATGAGTTAGTTTATCTCTGTTTTTTTTTTGCCTATTCATTAATGTCCTTTTCCCCTTCTTCTTTACTAAGTTTGTCGTACATATTGTTATAAGCGTTTGTTTGGCTATACTAAAAAAAATTGCTTCGTTTTTACGTCTGTTTTTTACTTCTTCGAATCTTTTTTTTTTCTATTACTATTTTGCCATGTTTTATTCATTTTCCTTTAATCGTACATCCGGTTGAACTTCAACCTCTTACTATCATGTTTTTTTCTTGATAAATTTTGCCTTTCCCTTACTATTTATAAACATTTAGTTCATAACATCTAAAAGTCAGTTAAAAAGTAATAATTGATCTCGTGAAGAATCAAAATTTAAAGCTGTATCGAAATACCATGGAAACACAACTACTTCTAACAAAAGAATATTTAAAGTGGGATGTACGATCAATGGAAATAATTTGATTTTATGTTTAAAACGTGTAAATTCATTGGTTGATTTCAAATTACGCATTGTCTCTAGTTTAATTGTTTATTCAAATTTATGTTGTATTTTAATTCCGTAGATTTCATTTGACATAAAAGAGATTTAATGATTCAGTTTATTTATTTAAATCTAAACAACGGTATGGTAAATTTAACCATGTCTTTGTTCTTTTAATTAGAGAGTTGTTAAATGAATTAGTTTAAATCTTTTATTCTAAAGATCATTCCATTTCTCTAACACTGTAGATTAATGATTTTAATTAATAATATTACAACGAATGAATCATGAAAATTATTAGTAGCATACATGGAAGGAACACGGAGTTTGGGACAGGATGAAACCTGGCTGAAATTAAATTGCTTTTACTTGGAGGAAATGAAGTGGTAAATGAACTGTCCTAAAATATGTCCCCAAGTTCGTTAACTTTGTGTTACAAAATTACCGTTCTCGTGCTCGGTCACCTCTCCACTTTCCCATTTCCCCCACGCTCCCCAGATATTATAAACCACGGCATTCCAATTTCAAATTTCAAAACTACTTCTCTCAACTAAATAAAAAATCAAGTAATATAAACGAGAGAAAAGCCATGGGCGGAGCTCAAAGCCGCGAAGATCTCGAGCTCGAGTCGGAATCGGAATCGGGTTCAGAATCTGAGACCGAATCGGACTCCTACCACTCTCCTCCCTCATCCACCACTAAAACACATACCCCGTCCAAATCCCTAACCGCACCTTCAATCGACGACGTCGATGCCCAACTCCGATCCCTGAAGCTCAAATACTCTTCATCCTCCTCAAACCCCAACACCGCTGTTCAAAACCCTAACGCCGTCAAGCTCTACCTTCACGTCGGTGGAAGTTCCCCTTCTGCCCACTGGATTATCTCGGACAAGCTCACCTCCTTCTCCTTCTCAAAAGCTGATGAATCGGACTCCGATGACGCAAACGTGGCTCCGTCCCACTGGTTTTTGAAAGTTGGATCCAAAGTTCAAGCTAAAGTCGGCCCCGCTTTGCAGTTGAAGTCCTTTCCAGACCAGAAACGTGTTGATTTCGTTGCTGATGGTGTCTGGGCTATTAAGTTTTTGAATCCTGATGGGTATCGCCTTTTTCACGATTCCTATAGGAGATGTCTGTTTGAGAACACCTATGGGTTTGAGGATAACGAAGAAAGCAAGGTGAAGGTTTTTGGGAAGGATTTTATGGCATGGGCTGAGCCAGATACCGCAGATGATATGATATGGGAGGATGCTGAGGCGGAGTTTGAAAAAACACCACATAAGAATGAAGAAAGTTATCTTGAAGAATTTGAGGAGGAGGCAAATGGAGGGGGAATTCAAAGCCTTGCACTTGGTGCACTCGATAACAGTTTCTTGGTTGGGGATTCTGGTATCCAGGTTGTTAAAAACTTTGCTCATGGAGTGCATGGAAAAGGAGTTTCAGTTAAGTTTTCAGGTAACAATAACAGGAATAATGATATGTTTTCCACTCCAAAGAAGGCTTTGTTGATGAGGGCAGAGACGAATATGTTGTTGATGAGTCCAGTTGATATGGGAAAACCACACGCTAGCGGGGTGCATCAACTCGATATTGAAACCGGTAAGGTTGTCACCGAGTGGAAGTTTGAAAAAGATGGTACAGAAATTAATATGAGAGATATTACAAATGACGGTAAAGGCGCACAGTTGGATCCTTCTGGCAGTACCTTTTTGGGGTTGGATGATAATAGGTTGTGTAGATGGGATATGCGAGATAGACATGGTATAGTTCAGAACATGGCGAACGCGATGGAGTCTCCTGTCTTAAATTGGACACAGGGGCATCAATTTTCAAGAGGGACAAATTTTCAGTGCTTTGCAACAACAGGTGATGGGTCAGTTGTGGTTGGATCAGTGGATGGGAAGATTAGGTTGTATTCATCGAGTTCTATGAGGATGGCAAAGACAGCATTTCCTGGTCTTGGGTCTCCTATTACACACGTGGATGTTACTTATGATGGGAAGTGGATATTGGGTACTACGGATACTTATTTAGTACTTATATGCACTATTTTTAAGGATAAGGATGGAAAGGAAAAGACAGGGTTTGCTGGGAGGATGGGGAACCGGATTGCTGCACCTAGGTTGCTGAAGCTTAACCCACTTGATTCATACCGTGCTGGAGCAAATAACAAGTTCCGTGGAGGGCAGTTCTCATGGGTAAGAATTTTACTATACAATCGATACAATATATTGGCACATACTTTAATATTCTTTTTAACCAGCTATATTATGGTTGGCATTATTGATATATTCTGTTCTTAGATTTCTTAGGCTATTTATTAAGTTGGTAGGATAATCATATCAAATACATTTAGCATGTTTATTTTGTTATTTAGCCGTGCCCTTCATCATAACAGTACCAATTAGAAGCATATCAACAAATTTTGAACCGTAATGTAAGGGTACTTTAGCTTTCAGTACTATTCTGCATTTGTTGCCGCTTGGTATTTGTCTGACCACCGTGTAATAGCTAATAGCATACCCAAAATGGTGGTGAGTGAATGAAAATTTAGTGACTCGCTTGCAATTAAAACGAACTCAGCACAAGAGAGCAGGCGAGTGTACTTTCTATGTGCATAAAATAATTAGGATAAAGTTTAAACCAACTAATTAAATGAAAGCGATGTGGCACTTTCTATGTGCATAAAAAAATCAGTTGGTGTTATAAAAGCTGGCCAAAACGACCTACACTGCCAGCAACTTAAGCTGCATTCTGTGTGGGATTTTACTCAAACTCATCAACATGGTCAGTGCACTCGTCGTTTTGTGAGTGATTAGTTCATTTCCCACCATGTTTTTCATTCGTTTTGCTTCAAACTGTGGGTGCTTGCTGCACCAAGTTCTGACTGGTGGTGTATGGTTGTGCCTTTTCCCCTTCTTTATTGGTTTGTTTTTAATACTTTCAATGTAATGCTTTTATTGTTATTGATATTTGAGTATAATTTAATTAGTTGTTTTGGTGTTGGGTTGAAATTTGTTTGTATATGTTGGATGTTAAGTGGTAGGCGAGTAGTGTTGACAACTGAAAGTGCAAAACAATGCAGTCATTCACCACGGGATTGTCTGAACAAGCCATTATATATGTTTTCAAAATTTGTTTACACTAACCTCAACTTATCATCAGTATCGTGACTATCAGCCTACTGTCTGTCACTGAGCGGTCATTTAGGGGCCTTAGCTGGTGATCCTAGCTGTTTCCCAGGTACAACCTTTTGGGATTCAGTTACGTCCTCTCACAGTGTGATTATATTAGTGTTGCACAATTTCTAGCTACAAATGGTGACTGAATATACTTCTGTTACACATTTTTCTTATTTTTACACTGCTCATCAACCACTAATCATCCGACATTTACAAAGAATTTCCAACCCAACCAAAAAATAATCAATTAAATTGTAACTAAATATTAAGAACAGCAAATTTTACATTTCAAATATAAAAATAAACTGGTAAAAAACAATGAAGGCAGAACCGTATAGTACTCAGCAGAACTTGTGATATTTTCAACAAGGACTCCATCATCTGAAGTAAAGCAAAGGAAACACAGGGTTGAAATGAGTACTTAACCGCGAATGGATTGAGAACCCCATTTTAACTACTTGCCACAATGATAAGTAAACTGACCATAGTGTTGAACTTGCAGGTAAGCCCTCACTTTTCACTTCTTGGGTTTTCAGAAGAACGGGTCATTGAATTTTCACTTACTCATTAACTATTGAATATTACATCTGCGAGCATGTTACTCAATTTTCACTCTTAGCCACCCTGTTCAGTTGCTCTTAGCTACTTATTGACAGACCTTTGGATTTTGTATGATGAATGTGTAACAGCTAAAACATAAATCTTTTTTGAAAGTTGTCTCACATCACGAACATAAAGACAACCTAACGATATAGGATAAACCGGATTCTTAAAATTTCAGAACGAATCAACAGTAAATGGCATTAAAATGGAAAGAACTCAGCATAAATTGGTTCTTGGCATATAGTTTGTCGATGTGCCCACGAATTTCAGCACAATTATTTATTTATTTAATTATTTTTGATGAGATAAGTGTTTTTCATGCATCTTAGTTTCCCTGTTTTGTTCTATTCTAAAGCTTTTCCCTTCAGTTCAGACTGAAGAAACCACAGTTTGACCCCACAGTCATCTTCATTCGTCTTGATTTAACAGTTCCATAGTATTGCTGTAGATGAATTGATTCGTTTGATTGTAAGCATTCATGTTTTAAAGTTCCAGTCCCTCACTCTCCCTTGTACTTTTTTCTTACCACTTCTCTTTCTAGAATTATTTGGCGATTTAATCTTTCATAGAAATAAAACGTGGATGTAAAAGTTCATGGATTAAGTTAAAAGCTAGATATATGCATTATAAATATATATTTATTTGGTGGTTTGGTGCAAAATTTTACAACACGAAAGCGTACACGAGACCTTTTTCTTGCGAGGCAAGGCGTAAGTCTCAAAACGTTGAGGCCTAAGTTTTTCAAGAAAATATCGAGGCGTTAGTTATTATTGGTTTGTTATTAATAAATAAAAATTGACAATTAATCTTATAAAATTATAAATAAATATTAATATAAACACTAAACTTTAAAGAGTTTAGTCCTAATCATTCTTTATTATTCATTTACAAAAAATATAAATAATTAAAACTATAAATAAACTTTAAGCATTTGATCAAATATATATACAAATTGATTCAACCCTTATTGGTACGTTCGAAGAATTCATATTTTGTTTTCAACTCCGCAATGATATGTATTTTGTATTTTTTTCTTCCTTCATCTACTCGTGTTCTTTTTTTAACTTTTAATTTTAATTTTTTTTTAAATAATCTTTGACCGATTCTAGTGGAACCAATCTCTATTGATCTCTAGTTACAAGTAGTATGAAATCTTGTTAGTTATTATTTTGTTTATTTCTCTTTCTATCAATTTAAATCGATCCACAAAATTTATTCGGAAGTTCATTGATAACCATCTAGAAATTTTCTTTAGATAGCATTTGAGAAAATCCATTACGTAGTTCTCGATTGTCGTTTCAAAAACAAATTACTTAATCATGTTGATATTGAAAAGTAAAAAAAAGAAGAAAAAAAAAGCTAACTTCCTTTTTTTTGCTTATTATTAAATAATTGAACTTTTATAACTTCTGTTAGTGCTAATATTTATAATTGAAGGTAAAAAATCCTTAAGTTACGTGCCATAGCAGCTTGAGGCGTATGTTTTGTACATTTCGTACGCCTCAAGTTGGTGAGGCATCGACTTCAGAGTTAAAAAACCTTTTTGAGAAAGTCAGTCATTTTATCTCCTCTTGCTTTTGAGGCGCTCCTTGAGGCGAGTATCGAGAGAGGTTTTTTAAAACATTGGTTTGGTGTGACACACAACGTCTATAGGAAGTGTAATCATTTTTTTGGGGGTATTCCAACCTCTCAAATCTTTACCGCTGACAGTTCTTATTTGTCCATTTGTCATCTATGAGAAATTAGATCACTGAATAGTAAAAGTTCCCCGATTTAAGTTAAAGCTAAGCAAAGACTATAACATTACTAATTTGATCATTTTCACAGTTTGGTGTGTCATTTCTCTTGTTTAGAAAGTGAAATCACTTTTATGATTCTAGTGGCCATCAAAGTAGCACTAGTGCTTCTCAAAATTTTGTTGTGGACAAATTCTTATTTTCTCCTTTTGTTGCACAAAGATTAAACATTACATCATATTGCATTTTAAGCTGGAATGATGATATTTCCTAAATCACCAGCCATCCTTATGTCTACATATTTCTATGTTGCATGACCGCTAGCAAAGATCAAGGTATCTTTATTATATCATAGTGATTATAAATCTCGGTTTGATGCTCTTAGGCACCCATTGAGTTGTATTTTCTATTATGCTTTTGCTTTCATTTGATGGGCTGATATATGACTGTATTTGGTGAAACAAGCTGAATTGTGTGTGTATGTATTTTTAAATTTTTACGGTGAATTATGAATTATAAATTATGTATTATTAACCTATACATAAATTTATGTTTACCTTCATATCCATATCATATCGTTTTGAAGTATGATGTAACCTCACATCTTGTTAGCATATTATATCCAATCATTTGCTGCATAGGCTCTGTTGTTACAGGAAATTTTATCTGAGCTGCATCAATTAATTACGAAATTTTATCTGAGCTGCATCAATTAATTACAATTTTTTTTAGTAGAGACCACATAGCTTATAATGTAGATTTATGGCACTTTGATAGTCTAAACAACATTCTGAAGTAATTTCACCGAAGTAATATTTATGGCACTTTGGTAGTCTAAAGCAAGTAGTTATTTTAAGCAAAATTGGCAAGTTCTGTTAAAACTGACTAAACGAAAGGCCATTTTGTTAACATTTGAGCTTGTTACTTGGTCAATGAGTTACAACTAGAAAAATATACTAGTTAGATATTTCATTAACATATTGATGCAACCATATATTGTTTACTAGGCGAATGACCCATATAATCAACAATGTTTATGATAAAAAAGCATTGGCTATTAATGTATGAGTTCTATATACAGGTGACTGAAAATGGGAAGCAGGAGAGGCATCTTGTAGCAACAGTTGGAAAATTCAGCGTGATATGGGACTTCCAGCAAGTAAAGAACAGCAAACATGAATGCTACCAGAATCAAGAAGGATTGAAAAGCTGCTACTGCTACAAAGTTGTACTCAAAGATGAATCAATCGTGGACAGTAGATTTATGCATGATAAGTTTGCAGTGAGCGATTCACCTGAAGCTCCGTTGGTGGTTGCCACTCCTATGAAAGTTAGCTCTTTCAGCATTTCAGGAAGGCGATGATAGGTCTCATACCGTTAATGTTTATTTGTTTACTAACTTTATGTGCAACTATGATTTGCTTGATTTCATCTTAGGTGTCGGTTTGTTTTGTCTTTGCTGTGTTTTTTTTTTACTTTTTGTGTGATCAAAAGAAGTTATTTGATTGCTTGAATGTTTTCCTTTTGGAAAAAATTGGGAATGTTGACAATGGAGTTTAAGTTCTTTATAACCTTGATTGTGTGTAATGGTTTGCATTTTTTTAAAATTTACGGGGTAGATCTGTTGCATATATATATGAACTTGAAATAGTTTGTTGCATTGCATGTAATAGTTGTGTGTATGAAAACTAACTTTGTCACAAGCAAGGTCCGAGCCATCACACCCTAGACGAAATCGGGTATGGAGATAAAACAGGGGATCTCCACTTGGATTCTGCAATTTTGTTCTCTGAAAACAATTTTTCTGTAGTTTTCTTTCACAGTCCAGAATAGTTTTACTTGGTTTATTCGATGATGAAAATTGTTAAACCGAACTAAAACCAGTAAAAATAAAAACCAAACCAAATTAGGTTCGGTTGGTTATCCGATCTAACCGAACTAAAAACGATTTACATTTTATATCTGGAATGTTCATTGTAATTTGAAATAAACTGTAAATATAATTAAAGTATTTTTATGCTATCTAGTGGTAATTTTGACATATATAATAAAATTTTATTTACATCACTAAACTAATTTAAAAAAATTATAATAACTTTAATAATTTTGAAAATCAATAAAAGTTCGTTTAATTTGGTTAAATCGATAACCAAACTAAATTTTTTTACGGGATCGATTATAAACCAATTTAGTTTCAAAATCAAACAAAACTGACTGAAATTAAATGGTTTGGTTGGTTTATTTGGTTTTAAAAAAGATTGCTCACCCTACTTGTTATCTGCACACTGGGCTGATGTTACTGTTCTAAACTACTCAGTGGACTGAATTTTGAAAATCAGCGTACCCTGGTCCCTACCTTATGAACTGTGCATTTGCAACCATATGTTTGAATTGCAAGTTTGAAACCATGATCCATGGTGTCATTTATGTGATTTTGTTAATATAACAGAGCAAGTGTTACCTTACTGTTTTTATAACAGAATTATATTGCACTTGGTGGCATAATTTTGGATAAAAATTTACACAACACCCCAATATCATCTATAAATGAATTAAACAAATACAAAAATGAAGAAAACGAAAAGAAAGAGAACAAAACCCAAAAATTTATTGTGATTCGGTAAAATCTCAGATCTACGTCTACTTAATCTATTATTTGATGAATTCTCTTCCGAATACAACAAGTTATAACCAAATCAACGAGTTATAACCAAATCCAAGTTACATAGATTTTGATTTTATCCAAGTTCTATGAGTTGTTCTTCAGCTCCAAAAATCCAATGTCTTTCTAGTTAAAGGTTTCTTTTTATTTATAGATAAGTTCTCCAAGGAAACTCGTCATTTTAGGCTTGAACAAGTCTTTCTCTTCAGATCCGAAAGTTCAGCACCAAGAACGAGTTGTCGCGTACCTTTCTCAAAACTAAAAATCAACTAGGTACCGACCATATGGTTGATACCAACCTGTTTTTGTACTCAAATCTTTGAGTTTTGTTCTACGATGGGTCCTTACCTTATCTTGCACGCATCCCGACATGGTCCAAAAATAATCGGTACCTACCATTAATTAATAGTACCGATAATTAATTGTTGGTAATGACATGATTCAAAGTTTCAGAATTCCGAGTCTTCTTCATGGATAAAGCTCTTATGTCTCATGCATGCAAATTTGTATAATATATTATAGTTGATACAGATCATTAATTATCAGTACCGATATCAATACCGACCATTAATTATTGATACCGATAATTAATTATCAGTACAGACTTAATTTCAATCTTTGGTTAAATTTCTTGCACTTCTCCATTTTGACATTCTCATTGTAATCCAAGTCTTTGGATCCATTCCTTGGTAAACTTGTAGCCTGGTCTATCTGTTTGAGTCTGAGGAAATTTTTCCAAAAACACTTATCCTGCAAAGCATGCTTTTGTGAATACAAGGTGTGCTTTGCTTAAAAACATGTATCGAAACTGGCAAATTGTTGGTAGTTGCATTCTCTGACTATCTACTGGATCAATTGTGGTTAATCATCCGGTTTCTTCAGACTCACCTGCAAATCAAAGGTTGTTCTATGCCTATCGTGGCTAAAAACTCAAGTCCTTACCAAAATGTGAATCATAAATCGTAGTTATTCCACATTCTCAGGATATTTAATATATCATATGTAACGACCCGGAATTTCCGATCCCGAAAATTCCAAATAGTTAGGGAAAAGAAGAAAAGAGGTAGAAGAAGAAACAGAAAACAAAACACAGATTCTCACAATCGCAGCGGATCAAAATATAATATTAAATAATATCCTTCATACAAAGAAAGTTGTATCAGT
Source organism: Allium fistulosum (assembly GCA_030737815.1). NCBI lineage: Eukaryota > Viridiplantae > Streptophyta > Magnoliopsida > Asparagales > Amaryllidaceae > Allium > Allium fistulosum. The sequence continues at coordinate 362,048,953 of CM060906.1, forward strand.
TAATTATATTTTTATACATCAGAGTTACAATCATTCACAAAAGCTGGACAGTATAACCACTTGTCCCAGATATACAACAATAATATACTCAACGGAATACACTCCCTACGTTCCTGCCATCCAGCTCGCCATCTGAACTTCAGAACGTTCTTACCTGAAAATCTGTAATACTCGGTCTGACTCGAGTATTACATCAAAGTAACACCCGGGTCAGGCTGGAAACCAACGTGAGTAAAACCCATATAATATGAAATACCAATCTATGATATATGTGAATATCAGGGCAACTCGTACCCTTTACGAGTTCTCAAAGTCAATATTTATCTCACAATAGTTTCCGGTTAATACCCATATTACACAATTCATTCCATTCCAGCATGTTTATTCAATTTATAAAGAATTTTGTATGTTACAAATCGAAATGGTTCCGAGTATTTACTGATACCCGACTCCGGTCTTTTCGAATCTCATGTCATCTTAACCCAAGTTATTCAAATGAAATACAATTCAAACTTTAAATATAGGATGTCACTTTTTATCACAGCAATTCATCATTGATAGATAACCACGTTTATTACTGTCCACTCAAACATATCATATCACAAAACATTTCATATCAGAGATATCAACCAATTCAAGGCATTGAACATCATTCAATCATTCATAAGCAAGGTTGATCACTCCCAAAATTAATTTAATTTATCTCTAATTAAATTAATTACTAATCTTTAATCACTTGGATTACCTTTACTTAACATTAATTAATTACAAATCAATTAATTAATCACCTTTTTATTATCCATCTTAATTAATCATCCTTGATTAATTATCCTTTAATTACAATAAGTAATTAATTCTTAATTAATTTCACAAATTAATTAGCCTTCACTCATCAAATTAAATAATCCCTTAATTACTCTTATAAAGTTAACAATGATTTATTACATTTAACCTTAATTAATTTTTCAAATTAATTATTCTATAATCACTTGCATTGATTAATTATCCCTTAATTAATCACACTCATTAATTAACTAACTCTTAGTTAATTCCCTTAATTAATCAATCCTTTAATTAATTACACTAAGTAATTAATCCTTAAATTACTTCCCTTAAGCAATTTAGCTTCAATTATTTTCATCAAGCAATTATTCCATTGGTTAATTACCCTCTGTTAATCAACCCTTAATTATTAATTTAACCCTTAATTACAAATTAAATTAATTAATCCTTTACAAATTAATCCTTCAATTAAGTAATTATCATTTAATTAATTAATCTCTAATTGATTTAGTTAATTACTTACATTAATTAATTAACTCTTATTAATTAACTAACCATTAATTAATCATATTAATTAATTATCCATTAATTAATCAGGACCTATATTAATTTAAGATAAACCATTATCTTATTTAATTATCATCACTAAATTTTCATCTGAAAACACCTATGAATAAATTAGATTATAAACCTATTTTAATTATCCAAAACCAAACGAATTCATTTCAAAATCATTCTTATTTTAAAATAAGAGTTGTTTGACAACTTGTTTAAAACTTAGCCTTGAATTTATTACTCAAACTTTGTTTTTAAAATGGGTTAACAAGATTTCTTTGTTTTAAAACTTAATTTACTTATTATTAACATTACAAAGAAACCGAGTCCGGTCCTTAATTTCGCGAGCCAGACCCCAAATAATCTCTCATCACTTCCTTCACCCTAACTTCGAGTTCGAACTCGAGATAACCCTACATCATTTCCGAGTAAACATTTTCCCCACTCCTCAAAATGACACGAAGACTCGCACTTGTACACGTGCACGTGTACACTAGGTCCGACCATCTCCAGCCTGCGCTCCGACCACCCACATGTCGACGATAACCTCGCCGTCGCCTTCCACAACCCAACAACATGGAACAACCATCAACACGAAAACGAGCAATATGAGTGAACCTGGGACAAAATCGATCACCCAAAATTCCTCCCGCATCGCCACCACAGTCCACCGGTGGCCACGAAATTCCGGCCCATGCTTCGCCTTTACCCCTCGCGAAATTTCCCCCAGGACCGATCATCTCCTGATCACCCAAGACCTGGCAAATGTCCCCACTTTAAGACAACCCATCAGATTCACTAAACCCTATACCAACGATTTGCCGCCGCCACGGTTTATTATAAGGCTTCTGCCTATTTTTCCATCGATCGTCAATCGACTAGCAACTCTTTACCCAAAGCCCGATGCTTCAGAATCACGAGATCGCCGGAATTCGACGAACACACTATTTCCGTTCAACTCAAGAAAAACTATCTCGAATCAAAGCTAAAAATCTTGATTTCGATTTTAAAAATCCAAGTTTTCAAACACGAATCTAATTACATATCCCAAACTTGAAATTAAAAACATCAATTTTCCAGATTTGAAAAGATCTCACTGAAATTTCTTATTCCCTGAATAATTTCAAACTATTTTACTTAAATTATGTTTTTAAGAATGACGTTGCCACAAATAAACATATTTTATCCAGAGATCCAAGCCTAAAAATCATTTAGTTGGATGATATGAAATTTTGAATCAGGATTTTAAAACCTGTAATGTTTGAACAGAGGCATGATTTTGCCTAACCCAGACATGTACACAGATATTATCTCATATTTACATACATAAAAATCATTTTTAAATAACATGCACAACATAATTCATGACATGCTTCAAAGATCAACATTTGCTATTTCAAAATATCTCAAATTTCAGAGATTACTCACCTTTTTCCTTTTGAACAGAGCACAGTTTCCCTTTTTGTTTTGATCCTCCTGTTTACTTGAGTTGCTCTGATCTTTTTTTTATATGGCAGCTTTTAGTTTTCCTTAATACCTAAGTTTGTTCGAATGAATGAAGAAAAAGAAGAAGCAAATATAGAGGCATATATAGAGAAGTAGGATGCCTTCTACAGCAAGCTTCTGTTTGTTTTTTTTTCTTTTATATTTTGTACGCTAGAATGTGATGCCTTATGTGCTTGAGTTGAATGGCATTTATTGTGTGTTCCCTCTTTTGTTTACAACTATCTTCATATGAATTTATATATATATATATATACATACATACATACATACATACATACATACATACGTATATATCCTTATGTATATGTGTATTTGCCATCTTATATATACTTATACTTATATATATATATATCCTTCTAAGCAATTCTTATGTATAGTTTGTTATTATGTTCACATTTTTCCAACTTCCATATATATTATTTCATATGGCATGCAACCATATACTTGTATACTCATATACTTATATATACACATATCTTTAATATGTTCATACCTACTTATATTTTCATGCCTATCTTCACATTCCTTGTTTGGTTTGAACATGTATGTATATATTTCTTAATTAAAATTTCCATGTACATTTATATATTTTTGTATTTTAAACATCATAAACTAGTCTATATATGTATATATATGTATGGATATTTTATCTTGAATTTAAATGTTGAAATATATTATTTATTTATTTACTATAAGATTTATCATCTCCAGAAATTTTATAATTCAATATTTATTATAGCTTTAAATCAATTCATATATATCCCAATATTTTAAAGGGGGAATTAATTTAAAGGACAAATTTTTGTATATTTTTAGCTTCAAGGACATGACCTCAATATTTTACCCACAAGGACAAATATTCTCCTAAAAATTATTCATAAGGACAAACATTCTTTCAAAATTATTCATAAGGACAAACATTTTTTCAAAACTGATACCTAACTAAAAACTGATACCTAAAAACTGCTACCGATAACTACAAACTGATACCTAAAAACTGAAAAAATGATACCTAAAAAAAGTTGTCCTTCAGAATAAAATACTGAAGGTCTGTCCTTGAGGCTAAAATGCTGAGAAATTTTGTCCTTGACAATAATTTCCTGTATTTTAAATTACTAGAAATTTATTCATTCGACATATAAAAATCAATATTTCCATAATTTAATCCAGTCAATTACCTAATTAACATACGCTAAAAATTCGGGTCATCACATATCATATATCGTCAAAATCATACTGCGTTCACTCGGGATTAAATTATGATAGGTAAATCATATGTTATGTTATCATGCATCGTTAACCATAACAGTGCACTGTCGCCAATTGGAACATTGCTTATGAATCGTCTAGTATCGCATAGCATCCCATCATAAGCAACTTCAATCGAATCGAGACGATTACTTTTATTTATCATTCGGTAATCATTATCATTTAAAATCAAAAGACGTTCAAATCCTGAAGTCTAAGTTTTGATTTCTCCGGATCGCATAAGCATAAATCAAAGTCGAGCCCAATGTGCTCGATCTTTAGCGAGTGGACCCAATATTCGAGTGTGTCCATCTGCTCATTCTTTGGTGAAGGGACTTGCTTTCCTATATAAGTCCATCTGTTTGCTCTCCGACAAGGGGACTTGCATTTCACGGTTCATCGTTCTGTTTCTCCGGTCGGAGGAACCATGTCCTATCAGTTTATATACTAGATTTAAGGAATAACCAAGTTCCATTGGTATTCCGTAATAATATTAGTTATCATGTTCGAATGATTTTCATTTCTAAGTATCCATCAATCAATTATTTATAGAGTTTAAATCAAATGCATCGAACAAAAATCAAAAGGTCTAATCTAGTAAAGGATTACCCTTGGAGCTTAACTCAAAGATGTCTTGAGATTGATTGAAATCCCTTATATGTTTAAGTAGTCGGGTAGTAATCCTTCATAGTTTATTCAAAGCAAAATAAAAATGTAAAAATTAGATGTTATTCCGATCCATCCTGATCAGGTATATCTATCACAGATGGTGGTCGCTCCTGCTGCAACTATTACATATATAATCTTGATTGTGTAATGGTTTCCATTATGATAAAGAGCGATATATCATATCTCATATACACAAATGTATTGGTAATAGTTTGCTGAATTTCACCTCTTAGTTTATGTATGAAAAGTATCTTTGTTGCAAGCAAGGTCCGAGCTATTACAGCCTAAATGAAGTCAGGTACAGGAGATAAAACAGGGGATCTCCATCTGAATCCTACAATTTTGTTTTCTGAACACCATTTTTCTTTAGTTTTCTTGCAGTGTCCAGAATAGTTCTACTTGTTATGTCAGGCCCGGCCCAGAGAATTGGCTGCCCCAGCCCAAAATTTGAATTCAGTACAGAAATTTTTTGTGCAAAAAATGTTGCCCTTACGAGTGTTGAACTTAACACAACATATTACAAAACATTTATGTTACCACTAGCCATAGCTTCAATTGCTCATAACCTGGAACTAGTTTTTAATATTTTAAATAAATCACATTCTAATTAATTTTTCCCCGGCCTAGTGGGTTGCCCAGGCCCGCGGGCTTGGTCAACTTCCCTCTAGGCCGGCCCTGGTTATGAGCTCAGTGTGCCGATGTTAGTGTTCTAAAACTACTCAGTGGGTTTTGTGGTTAAAACAGTGTGAATTTTGAAAATCAGCGCATCCCAGCTTATGAACTGTGCTCAGTGGGCCGATGTTACACTTGTTGCATTATCTTTCCAATAGCAGACTTTTTTATAACAACATTGAATCAGTAAATCCATGAATAGTTTTCTGATTTAAGGTCAACATGGTTAAAATAACATGTGTAACAAGTTTTGAAGTAAACCCAAATGTGTAATAAATTTTATTTATTGGTCCAAAAATAACCTATTTCCACTTTAGACCTCAAACAAAGCTTTACTACAAAAGTCGGCATAGTTTTCGCTAAATCAGGATCAGTAAAAGCGCAAATTTGGATTCTACAAGTGTAATTAAAAAGAAAAATTATGCTTGCGTAAATTTGCATTGCACCAGCGTAATTTTTTTCTAAAATATTGTGCTTACGCAAATTTTGGTTGCGTAGGCGTAATTTTTTTAAAAAACTTGTGCTTACGCAAATTTGGATTGCGTAAGTGTAAAACGATGTTATGTGAAAAATAGCATATTTTTGTAACAAAGTTTTGAACGAGGTCTAAAGTTGAAGTGAGTTTTTTTCTCGAGCTTATAAGCAAAATTTGTTCGAACATAATTAGTAGAAAATGGTAATGTTTCAAACATATGTTTCATGCCTCAAAGACCGTTTATTTTGTTCTGTTTGTCTTAACCGAGCAAAATGATGGGTCACACGTTAAACATGTTTGAAGTGACGTAAACACGAACCGAGCAAAAATTGTTTGTGAACGCACACTTATAGAGAAACTTAAGAACCAACATGAAAAGGACATAATATATAACGAGCAATACGTCACACGCTTAGCGCGTGAATTATTTTTCAAACAAATTATACATGTTTGACGCATTGAAGAGAAGATTTGGACAAACATTTAGTCAAATTTTTTGCATTGAAATCATGTGTAGTTGATTTGAATTTATTCTTTTAAATCACAACATCTAATTTTCTGTTAGTTTGAATTTTTATTTATATTGTTAATTAATTAAAAGAACAATTTTATAAAGGAAGATTATTTGTTAGATTCTACTTACATGATATTAAAATTTAGTAATATATGTAGAGTGGCATTTTGAATTTATAAATGAAGTTTAAGTGCTAGATCTTATTATTATATGATATTAAGATTTGATAATATTTATAAATGGACATTTGTGATAGTTTACACTGACAAACAAAAAGTGTGATGTGAATGATATTACAACTATTATTAAAGATTTCGTTCAAGTTTTAGAATACTCAAATTGAGTGGAAAAAGTGCAATCAATATTTACCATGGTTATTTTTTTCTAAAGCATCAAACATAGAAATTTCACTTTTGTGCAACTTTTTCAATGTCACGCAACTGGTACTCGGGTCGATGTGGTGTGGTCTTTTTAGCTAATTTATTTAATGGGTGAAGATTGAACGGGAATAATCCAAGTCACGATTGAACGGGAATATCTAAAGCGAAAGTAGCATTATTGCTGGTTGTTTTGTGCAAAATAAAACGATTTGAATACAGTAAAGTTTCTCTTAAGATATTTAAAGATGGCCGACTTGATTGATGCTGATATAAGTACGTACCCTATGCCTTGAACGCAGTTCGGTGGATCCAACCATCTTTTTTTTAAATAAAAAGCGTCAATGTCGCTAATGTCTGGTTGGCAGTTGCATTATTCATGGTTATTATTATTGCAGTTGTATTACAGTTATTGGTCCAAGTTGTTCAATAATCCAAAAACATATGTATTAGTGCTACAATTTAAATGATAACAGCAAACCATACAGACCCAATCGATTTATTTTTATCTTCACTTTTTGTTCAGGCTTTTCAAGTAATAATAATCTTCGGATTTACATTATTCATTAAAAAGAGAAGAAGGTAAAATCAACTTCAGTTATGTATTTCAGTAGAGGCGAGCTCCAGTTACTTGATTACTTAACAGCATTTGTTTATAATTTAATAAAAAAGGAATTTCAGGTTCCATTTAACAATATACAAGTTGTATAATACCAAAGGTACCTGTCATGGGATGTGTCAATTCTACAGAACTTGTTGAAATTCTACAGAAACCGACTCGGTCTTCGCAAAGAAACTAAAAAAAAACGCTGAATAGGAAGTCGTCGTACGCGATTTAGACTATGATTATTAACTTAACGTGTTCATACCTGATAAGCTTTTGTATTTTCTAAATGACATATTCAGCGATGAATTTGAAGGGGGTTCAATTTTAACTAATAAAATGTTAGCTGTGGCTCGCATTGTAAATGGAGTGGGTGCGTGGATTGAGCGGGTTAAAAGTCCCACATTGCAGGATATTCGGAATAATCGTGGTATATATATGAGATTGGTGGCATGTAACATTGGGGATTTCTTTTGTTACAATATGTTGCCAAGACCAGAGTATATGCCCGATGGGAGGCTACATCCCGGATAGACACGGTGAAGCGAACGCGTAGATGCGCGGAAATGCCGAAACTCAACATAAAATGTGTTTGGGTGCCTGCTAGAATGCCCAAAAAATGCATGTGCGGTTGTACAAAATTGCAATCCAAAGGTGGATTTTGAGGGGACTGCAATCTTGTACGATCACGATCATTCTAGCCTGGCTCAGTTTTCGGGTCATATTGAATGCGTCTTCTATTTGCTTTAACCAAAGCAAGAAACACAACCAGTTTGACCCGATTTAAACATTTCGGTAACCACTTTTCCGTGACTACTCTAATATTAATAAAATAAAACCAGTACAAAAGCGATAAAATCAAAAAACATATCATAATACAATTGATTTTGTCTAAACATTCAAGTAAACAGAAAAGTTTGAAATACAAAAAATTCTGTGCCAGCAAGGTGCTTTATAAAGCTTCTCGCATCATTCGAATGATTCAAAATGTTCGGGTTTGAAGACTCGTTAGAAGGACGATGTTGATTCGCCACCTCATATAATCATCATCATCATCGTTAATTGTAGTAGTCATAACATGTACTATAGTATATTATTTTATTATTATTTTGGAAATTTTTTATTGTTTTGTTAATAAATTATTTTATTAAATTTAATCGATGGAGGTATTAATTATCCTAAAGTGAATAAGTGCTAAATAAGAGTTGCTATACTGTTACAAAATAGTATGCTTAACTCGATGAGAGTTCAAATGCAATTCAATTCTAGAGGTCAGAAATGCGATCGAAATATTAGGTTTTCAATAATTAAATTCAATAGATAATAACGTATCCAATATTATGATACACATGCCACTAATCCACCCATACATGAAGCTTGCTCACCCAACCATGCACGACCCAAGAAAACGATCCAGCTGCCAAAAAGATTCCTGAATTAAAATAGAAAATAGCACTGCAGGTTGTTAGGTTGTTAGAAAAAACTGTTGCACCTTTATTTCATAATTTCTATTATTTGTTTTCATGCTAGAAAAAGTAGTATAGGCAACGAGGCCTAGTGTGCCACGTGTACAAAATTTGTTACATCTTTGGTTATAAATGTAGTGAATATCGAATGGAATGGATATGGAAAAATTATATTGCTAACCTCTCTCTGATTTCTTCTTCTTTATCTCATTCTGCCTCCTATCCTCTACCCCTCCTTCTTCTTCAACCTATAACCACATCAATTTGGTGCTTTCACTAGTTGATCTCTACCTTCCTCCCTTTCAAACCATCTGATTTAACCCTACCACAATGCCTCGCATAGATGATGCCTTCCAACAACTCAACGACCACCAAGATGCCATTAACACCATCCAAACCAGCCAAACCGTCCATAGCACCATGCTGGAAACATTAACCGCAGACAATATCGATATCAAATCAGCACTACATGACCTCACCAAGCAAATGGCTGATCTCCTTCGAAAATTCGATAACCAACCACCACCTTCTCCAACAAATCAACAATCAACTACCTACAATCCATCTTACAACCACCGACAGCCCCCATTATTATCATCTCCATCGCCAAGCCAAACCCCGAAGGTAACACTGTCTTCCTTTATAGGATCCAACCCGCATGACTGGCTATTCCAGGCTGACCGTTTCTTCACCTATTACTCCACATCAGAGGACCAACGTGTAGAGCTTTCCAGCTTTCACATGGACGGCCAGGCTCTGACATGGTTTCAATGGATGCACAGAAACAAGCAACTCCCGCCATGGACGGCATTGGCGAAAGCAATTGAACAACGGTTCGGCCCACCTACATTTATCAACCCCCAAGCCACCCTCTTCAAATTGAAACAAATTACCACTGTTGACAACTACCAAGCTACATTCGAAACACTGTGCAACCGTATCACCACCTTAACCCCCAATTCCATTCTCCATTGCTTCATTTCAGGCCTCAAAACACATATCCAAAACGAACTATTACTCCTCAAACCCAATACCATTTCCGAAGCAATCGATACTGCTAAGCTGATAGAATGAAAACACACAGATCAAAACAGATACCCATTCCACAAAACAATCCACCAGCCTTCTAAATTCACAAATAGTCCAAACACCACTCAGACATCTCAGCAAACACCTTACACTCAAACACCCAAACCACATATACCCATCAGACAACTATCCCAGACCGAAATGAACGATAGAAAGCAACAAGGTCTTTGTTTCAATTGCGATGAGAAATATCAATTTGGCCACAGATGCAAACCAACCCATATCCTCATGATCCTTCCTGACCTAAATCCTGATGACACAGCTCAACCTGATGATCTCGAACCCGAACCACCTCCTTCAACTGAACCTATTCACAGTACCAATACACCCCAAGACTCACCACAAGAAATTTCATTCCACGCTCTAACTGGTTCTTCTCACCCACGAGCTATTCGTTTGCCAGCATTTGTAAATGACAACCCATTCTCAATCTTAGTCGATTCGGGATCCACGCATAATTATTTGCACGCATAGTTAGATTTGTTTGTTTGAGTGAATTGATTGCTATGGTTGTTAGCATATGATTGATAATATATGCTTGTATTTTAAAATTAAAATCTTAGATAGATTATTAAATTACCTTTGCTTTTAAATTTCGGGGACGAAATTCTTTTAAGGGGAGAGAAATGCGATGACCCAGAATTATGGGCAACATCAATTTAATAATCTTTATTAATAATTAAATTGGATTGATAATTTTCCTTTAAAATTTTAATTTAAATTGGTAAATTTAATCTTTTAAAGGCTAATATATATATTTAATCTGGCAATATTGATTTATATCTTTTCTAACAATTTAAAATTGATAAGATTTATCTTTCAAAGCTAATAAAATTTTATTCTATTTATAATATATATTTTGGTATATATATTGTGAATAGAGAATCTTTTGTTTAAATAAAGATGTATTTCCAAATTGTAATGTATATGTTATGATTTGAAATTGTTTTGAAATTTAATATGATTATTCTCAAAATTTATGTTAAAAATATTTTCTACTTAAAATGTATGTATATTTGTATATATTGAAGTTTTGGTTTAAATTTAATAAAAGTGTTTCAAATTCTAATATATATATATATATATATAAATGGTAATTTGGAAAGGATAATTTAATATAATACTTTTCAAAAGAGTATTTGGTATTTTAATTTATATTTCTTAAAAATAAAGATAAATGTTTTGGATTTAAAAATATATGTATAAGAATTTATTTGTATTATAATTGGATTTATAATATTTTCTCTAAAGTAGTTATATATATATATTAAGATAAGTATTTATTAATTAGAAAATTTAATTTAAAAAGCTTTTAAAGCCATTTTTAAAATTTAATTAAAATGCTTAGGACATGTGTAAATACATTAACACATGTTAGGAACATGTGTAGGGTAATTAGTTGATATTAAGGACAAATGTAAGTTTGCTTAACAAGTGTCAATGTTTTAATTTATTTTCTTTTATATTTTAAATAAATCATAACTTAATTTATAAAAACATACATTTCCTCTCTTCTTATTCTTTTCCTATTCTCAGTTCAAAATCAAAAGAAACTCTAAACAAAGAAAATTCCAACCTGAAAACAAATCCTCAAACAAAAAATCAAACCTGTAAACATTTTCTCAAAATCCTGTAATAAATTCTCAAAGCAAATTTCCAAAGCTGTAACTAGTTCAAGCAAAGTTTTCAAACAAGTTAACAGTAAGCTTCAATCTGGGAACACATTCAACTAATTAATCAAGCAATTGTAGATTCAAATGCAAGGATTTCAAATTTACAGTTTCCAGAATCAAAAATTTAAAAGCCTGGAAAAGAAAAACCTGGTCTCTGTTAAATTAAAGGTGAGTAAACCTTTTTAAAAACAGTTTGATTTGGATTTAACTTTAATGCATGTGAGAATATTGTTTTGTATGGAAGTGCTTCAGCCTGAAATTTATTTGAAAATTGATATGTATGTTGTGTGAGCATGTTTGTTTATATATATTCCAGATCCTGTTCTCTGTTGTTTCATAGTTCCTGATTTCCTTCTAAAATTCAAAATCTCCCAATCTAAACCATATTAGACTTTGATATTTGAATGAAATTTGTGTGTTAAGGTATGATGATAATTTTAAAAATAGTTTCAAGGTTTAAAATTCAACAAATTATTTTTAAAAATTGAAATAACAGTAAAATACTTATACAAGTTAAAATTCAACAACCTTAATTTTTGTTTTGGATTGCATGAATGAATTAGTGGTTCCGAAGACGGCTAAATTTTTGGGTCTGGAAATCAATAATGCGAGCTCCTTCGCAGTCATGGTGGGCAACGGCGAGAAATTACAAAGCTCCGGCTGCTGTAAAAATGTGAGCGTGGAGATACAGGGAAATATTTTTTCCATCGATTTTTACTTACTCTATATTGTAGGTTCGGATGTAGTATTCGGTATCCAATGGCTTGAACAATTAGGGCCTATCACTATGGATCACAAGCGGTTGACAATGGTCTTCGAAGCAAATGGCAGGCCCATTTGTTTAACAGGGTTAGGCCCACTTCTTAATCCATCACCTATATCCTTGAATCAGTTGAAACGCTTGGATGCAACGTCTTCCATAACAACTTTCCTTTACCTGCAATTCCAACCCAACCTTGGCCTAACTGACCATAACCCGATACGTCACGACCAACCTGAACTGCACAAACTATTAACCACTTACGCCCACATCTTCGATCAACCCAAAGACCTACCACCAAGTAGAGCACTAAACCACCACATCAACCTCATTCCTAACTCCACGCCAATAAACATCAAACCATATAGATACCCATATTTTCAAAAAAATGAAATCGAATGCCAAATACAAGATATGCTAAAGGCAAAAATCATTCAACCATCCACTAGTCCATTCTCATCGCCCGTTCTTTTAGTAAAAAAAAAAAGATGGCTCATGGCGATTTTGTGTCGATTATCGTGCACTTAACGCCATCACTATTAAAGATCGATTCCCGATCCCAACAGTCGATGAATTATTAGATGAGCTTTATGGTGCAATGATTTTCTCAAAGCTCGATCTCCGAAGCGGCTATTTCCAAATTCGTGTCCATCAACCCGATATCCCCAAAACCGCTTTTCGGACTCACATGGGCCATTACGAATTTCTGGTAATGCCATTTGGCCTAACCAATGCCCCATCCACTTTTCAAGCAACCATGAACAGTATATTCCGTCCATACTTAAGGAAATTTATACTCGTTTTTTTTGACGATATCCTCGTTTATAGTCCTTCTTGGGATGATCATTTAAACCACCTTTACACCACTCTCCAACTTTTAGACCAACACCATTTTTTCACCAACGCTACCAAATGCAATTTCGGACTCATGGAACTTGATTACTTGGGCCATATTATCTCCGGTAAAGGCGTGCGAGTTGACCCATCAAAAATTGAAGCGATGATTAAATGGCCAACTCCAAACTCAGTCACGGCTATTCGCGGGTTTTTAGGCCTCACGGGCTACTACCGTCGTTTTATCCAAAACTATGCAGCCATCACAAGCCCACTATCAGATTTGTTAAAGCAAAATAACTTTGTTTGGAACCCAGAAGCCCAATCCACATTTGAACAGCTAAAATTAGCCATCACCCAAACCCCTGTCCTCTCCCTTCCAAATTTTTCCCAAATATTCACCGTGATCACCGACGCGTCTGCTACCGCAATCGGTGTAGTGCTTGCCCAATCAGACCATCCAATCGCCTTCTTCAGCCTTAAGTTACCTTGCCACCTCCACAAAGCATCAACCTATTCCAGAGAGATGTTTGCAATTACTTCTTCCATAAAAAAATGGCGTCACTATTTACTAGGTCGCCCCTTCCAGATATATACTGACCATCAGAGCATTCGAGAGCTGGCGTCGCAGACGATCCAAACTCTGGAGCAGCAGAAATGGCTTGCCATGCTTCTAGGGTTCGACTTCATAATTCACTACCGACCAGGCAAACAAAACATGGTAGCGGATGGCCCGTCACGATTCACTGAAGACGCCACTATGCACGCAATTTCAGGTCTAATGTTTTCTCTTCTGCCAAAAATTCAGGAAGCTATGCAACATGACACGGCGGCCCAGTCCATCATCACTCAAGTGCGTGCAGGTACTTGCTCAAAACCTAAGTTTCAATTACGCAATAATATATTGTTTTGGGAAAATCATTCGTATGTGCCGAATGATGCGGAACTAAAGAACCAAATCATTACTGAGTTACACGCATCCAAAGTTGGAGGTCACTCTGGAATCAAGGGCACAGTAGCCAGAGTTGCAAGCAATTTTTATTGGCCTAAACTTGCGGCAGCAGTACACGAATTCGTCTCGCAATGTCCAACTTGTCTCCAGGTTAAACCAGACAACACCCCTTACAAGGGGTTACTTCAACCGCTTCCAATCCCCGTACATATATGGGAAGATATAACCATGGATTTTATCACACATCTTCCACCATCGAATGGCCGGACTGTAACCTGGGTAATAGTGGATCGACTGTCCAAGTATGCTCATTTCTGCGCCCTACCGACATCAGTTTCAACTTCACAACTTGCTTCATATTTTCTACAAGAATACGTCAGGCTACATGCATTTCCATGATCTATTGTATCAGACAGAGACAGATTATTTACAAGTCAAGTTTGGCGAGAGTTATTCCGCCTACACGGCACAAAGTTACGAATGAGCAGCGCCTATCACCCACAAACCGATGGTCAATCCGAAGTAGTGAATCGATGCTTGGAGACATATTTGCGTGCAATAGTAGGCGACATGCCAACCAAATGGGTTAAATGTCTTCCTTGGGCCGAGTGGTGGTATAATACTACTAAGCACACTTCTATAGGCATGTCGCCATTTCAGGCAGTTTATGGCAGAACACCACCTATTCTAGCTGACTATATTACTTCCACAACCCCACTGCTGGAGTTGAATGACTGGGCTTTGTCAAGAGACAAGCTGCTCCAACTCATTAAGTCGAACCTACAATGTGCACAGAGCCGCATGAAGAACCACACAGACCAAAGACGAACTGACAAAGAGTTCCAGGTTGGCTCATGGGTCTTCCTTAAGCCTCAGCCATATCGTCAGCAAACCATACGGAATAATCACCACAAATTATCAAAGAAGTATTATGGACCCTTACAGATCATAGAACGAATAGGCCCAGTCGCTTACAAACTACAACTTCCACCAGAATCTCGCATCCATCCTGTTTTTCACGTCTCATTACTTAAACTGTGCCCACATCCAGCCACAGCTACACAACAACCATTACCAGTGACCTTTGCTGACAGTCACAACGACCTTGAGGGCAAGGTCGATCTTGAAGGGGTGGGTGTTGATACACATGCCACTAATCCACCCATACATGAAGCTGGCTCACCCAACCATGCACGACCCAAGAGAACGATCCAGCTGCCAAAAAGATTCCTGGATTAAAATAGAAAATAGCACTGTAGGTTGTTAGGTGGTTAGAAAAAGCTGCTGCACCTTTATTTCATAATTTCTGTTATTTGTTTCATGCTAGAAAAAGTAGTATAGGCAACGAGGCCTAGTGTGCCACGTGTACAAAGTTTGTTACAGCTTTGGTTATAAATGTAGTGAATATCGAATAGAATGGATATGGAAAAATTATATTGCTAACCTCTCTCTGATATCTTCTTCTTCATCTCATTCTGCCTCCTATCCTCTACCCCCCCTTCTTCTTCAACCTATAACCACATCATATTAAAGGCAACAAAAGTCCCTAAATATGTGATGGTCTACTCATATTTATATGCTTCAAAATCAATTATTAACTTTAGATTGAAAAGTTAAGGGTATATCTTAAGAACAATTATGTAATCTATTGCTCATATCTAACTCTATGACTGATCTTGTTAATAATGAAGGTATTTAATTTCTATTATAATAATGATATAATAAATTAAATAAATTAATTTAAAGTATATTAAAATAGAAAATGCTTAAATAATATGTTATGCGGATATTATTATAACCATGAGAGAATATCACAATTTAACATAACATATTATTTTAAATATTTCTGGTCAAATCTTGAATTCAAAGAATATAAAAGGGGAACCTTGTGGAATGAAACAATTCACCATACAACCAATGACAACTACAATTTCCACACATCATATCTCAGTTTCGATATGATCTTCGCTCTCTTTTTGATTTATCTCTATTTTTTCCTCAATTTTTTTCATTTTCTTCCACACATCACTCTTCTTTCTTCTCTAATTCTCCAATAAAAAGTAAGATGTCAAATATCAAATCTAGAGGGGTACTTTAACAACGGTGGCGGCGAATCGAAGGAAAGCTTGGAAACCGTTATTAACAGGAAACTAAAAAAGAAGGATAAAATGCCATAGAATCAAAAACCCAGGTATGCTAATGTTAGCAAAGTCGAATCTTGCCTAGATCTACTGGCAGAGGGATATCAGAAGGCGACAAAAAGGCAGGGGGTATTAAATTCTCAATATCCAACGATTCAAAAAAGTTACTTATTTAGATGCGGTGCAAGGAGGTGGTGGTGATTGTAATTGCAACCTTGAATTCATAGAACCTAAATTGATTGATTAAAATGGAAAGGTGCTTTATCTTTGGAAGCTTTAACTGAAGCCGAAGGAGGATGAAAAATTTGTGTCATGTTTTATGTCGTCAAACCGAGACCTAATGTCAAAGCAATTGAAGCATATTTTAAGAGGATGTGGAAAATCGAAGGAAGCTTCCTAATTCAATCTAGGGACAACGACTTTTTGTTGCACGTTTTGAAAAAGAACTGTTGTAGAGTCTTGGAAGGAGAACTCTTTGACAAATACTTAATCGTAAGGAAGAGGTTAAATCTTAACATGAAAACAAATAGGTATTTGTTAACTACGATGTCAAAATGAATACAATTGCCTGGATTAAGTTTCCACTTTAGGGCCCTAAGGCCATTAGTGCTCTTGTGAGCTGTAATAACCCTAAAATTACACTTAATTAAATTGGTTAATTAGAAATGTAAGGCGGGTTAAATAAGAAGGGTAGAGGTGAACAAATTTAAAGAAGCGAGTATGAGGGCCCAAGCCCAATTTATTGTGGAACAATAAACATTACTAATTTCTATTCATTCATTTCACTCTACTTCAACTAAAATAAAAGCTAGAGTAAACGTTTCAACGGTGGAAGCTTAAGAAGGCAAATAAGAGGAAGATAAGAAAACACAAGCTAGAAAAGACTAAGAAGATTAAAGTTATACATCTTAAAGATCTAAGTGAGTAATACTTAACATTTCTAAACCAATTTCTTATATGTATGGGCTCGGTTTAGATCTATATGTTTTTAAGTTTGAAGGGGTTCATATAGGTTTACATGAGAATAATAATAATAAATATAAAGGTTTAATGAATGTTTTGGGAAAGGATGAGTAAACATGTGATGTTTAGATGAGTTTTCACTACTTTAGTAATTTCGAATCATGATAGAAATTTAATATGATGTTTAAAACCTGATTTATGAAGTGGGTTTTTAGTTTGTGAGATTCCTTAAGCCTATATGATTTTGTATGAATTTTTGAAGTTATACGACTTGAAATAAACATGGAAAATACCCTAAAAAGGCTTAATAAATGTAAAATATGAAGGAACAGAAGTTCATGAATTTTTGAGAATTTTCTGTAAGAAAATAAAGGGTAAAATGGCAAAGTACCACACTAGGGTAAATAGATACTGCGAGGATGCAGGGAAATAAACTTCATGTAGAAATATGCTAACAGAGATTAAGAAAAGGGGAGACAAGATCCAAATTAATTGGTGGAAAGGACACTGCAAATAATGAAAAGAAAAATAAAATAAAATAGTATAACGACATGTGTAAAAGCATTGTCAGGGATATCAAAGTTGTCGGACGAAGACATGGGGGGATGACTCTATCTTTATGAGTAAGAATACTGCGCAAGATATGAAAGGATCATACTGCACTTACACTTAGAAAGGAATACTTAATAAGTAAAGTGTAAGGCGTACTGCGAGGGTTAGAGGGATTATGCACTAAAAGGATAATATATAATACTTACAAAGATAAGTTAATGGGACTTGTGGAGAGACCAGGTCAGATCAGAACGGGGGAAGGGATCCTGCATTAAATAGAGATACAGAGTTGGAAGGGCTGCTGACGTTGGGTGGGGATGCTCACTCGAATGCATATCCAGAAATGGTGAGATGAGGAATTCAACTTTCAAGGACTGAGATGGGGTATACCAAGTAGTTGCAAATTAAAAAAAATGTTTAGAGGTTGAATGTGGGTTTCTTTGTGGTCTACTGCGGTGGATGATTCCAAGTAGTTTGAAAGCATAAGTAAATAAATATAGAAGTACTGAATGTGGCTGTTTCTTTGTAGTATAAGGTTTAACTAAATCGTTAAATACTATCGGTGGTTGGGACCACACAATTCAAATTTAAGAATAAATCAAAAAAGGATACTGCGGTGGGGTTATTCCAAGCAGCATTAGATAAGTGACAAACCTTAACGGGAGGTTAAATTGGCACTGCACTGAGGCACAGTAGCAGATGGGACTAGTTTAGTAAATAATAATCCAAATGGGAACCAGGAGGGGACTGCGTAAGGAGCGTAGTAAAGAATGGTGAAGAATTCTAATGAACGAACTAAATTGGGGATTTAGAGGGGACTGCGCCGAGGCATAGTAGTGTGTTCTTTTAATATTCAACTCTTGATGTTTGAATAGTGAGGGGGAAACACAATCTGTGAAATGCAGTTTGGTCTCACTACATGAATGTTTTGGGTAAGTATTATTCACACCAGACTTTATGTCTGACCCGTGTTTTTACTGTTGTTTCCCCATAAACTCACGGATACTCATTTGAGTAGGCTAAGTTTATGGGATAGATAGGAATAATAAGGGCCACGGTAGCAGATTGAAGATGGAGCAGGAAGCTTGGTAGCTAATGATGAATTGTTTATTTGCGCTATTCTAAGGAGAGCGGGCGAAATATTCTCTAACGCTGGATCGTCAATAAATTAGCATTTTCAAAAAAAAAACGAGCAAACAAGCATACATGCAACCAATCAGCGTACATACATGCAATATAGTATATGTGCAACATGTATAATGCATCTATAGGTGTTTATTTGATTTCCTAAAATAGCACGTCAATGGGAAAAATATGATATTTGATTTACAATTATTTAAAAATACTTTTAATTTCTTTTATAAAGATCAAGTAGGTGTTTATGTATTAAAATCACATTTTAAAGTTAGAAATCATTTCAAAATACCCTTTAATACTATACTAACAGTCATAGTATCGTGAGAGACAGTATCACTTACCTCAACAAATGCTGACCAATCTAACGTCAAGTCGTAGAGCTCTCCATCATGAGTGCAACACAAGAAGCCATATCCAAAACGGACCTCGTATGCAAAAGATACGCATAGTATAAGAAACAAGATTAATTAACTTAATTAATCACCAAATTAACTAATTACCTTTATAATCCTTCTTCCCCAATCTACGTTTCCAGGCCGTGCACACAACTCATTTACACCGTGCATTCATCCTCGATTCCTCCTTTATTTCTCAATGAAACTCCGTACCGTCTTCGCCAATGAGTCTCTCTATGCATGAGCTCCATGACGCATCCAGTGCCTTGAAGCTGGGCCCATTGATATGGATCGCGACCTCTGGGGTTCGCATGCGACAAAGAAGGGTCACATTTTGCCATGGAGCGCCGCACATCACCAAACCACCACTTCCCACTCCTCTTCGCACGAGAAGTTAAACGCCACGCTCGATTCTGCCTATCATTGTCTCTAGGCTCGCTAAACCCAAAACCTAGTTCGGCCATGAAATAGTCATACTCGACCAAGCTTTTCCACACCCTCTGATGCCTTTGCCGATTTGAAGCTCTTCCCCGTACGAGACCAACGGATCTGATTTCGTGATTTTTGAATGGCTCCATTTAATTTTCTAAATGAAATTAGGTGAGGCGGTCATGTTTTTGTTCACTGCTAATGGAATAGTGAAATGAGGATAGAGAGGGAATGGTTACTGTTTATTTAAATAATATTATATTTTATTTATTTGAATTTCTCAAATAAACCATCATACGTTTCGAGCTCGCATGATCATACGACATATCCAATCATAGCAAAACTTGTTGGCGTACATCACCTCAATTTTCCGGTCTTAATGGTATAAATTTTGTCACTATCCAAGACAACGCTCCGGAATGATAATTTTGTGCATTTTGGGATCGTTTTGGCCATCGAATAGTCCGATTTCCAAATATAGCGATGCTTATACTTATTTTAGTTCGTAGCATCGATCCGAAATCAATGGAAGTGGTTTTGAGTCCTAATTCAACTATATGCGAAATGTCAAATTTTTGGACCATCAATTAATTAACGATTCAATATTTAAATAAATTATTTAAATATCTTATCGTTAAAAGCACGGGTCGTTACAAAAACAAAGCTCTTATCGAAACTAATCTTAAGTGTCGAACTAGAAATATATATAATAAAGCTAGGTATCATTTGCAAATTGGAGCATTGAAAGTCGCTAGTGATATCATTACCAACACTATCAAGAACTCCATTTATGATAGATAACTTAATGATCCCAGTGAATACGTCCACCGCTAAGTTGTATAGTAAGGGTGATAAATGATCGTCTTGTCTAAGTCCACATTTGGATTGAATTTTATTTCCTAGAATCCCGTTAACCATTATATCTGAGCTTTTGGTTTTGAGCAAAGTCATAATCCAACATATCCATCTAGTACTAAAGCCTCTAGCCATTAATAAATCTGTTAAAAAAACAATCAATAGAGTCAAAAGCCTTTGCATAGTTAAGTTTTAAAAGAGCACAAGTGATGTTATTTTTATAAAAGTAATTTATAAATTCTTGGATTATCACGGCCCCGCCCGTGATACTCCTACCCTTAATAAATGAAGATTTCATTATATCAATTAGATTATTCGTTTTAGTGATTAACCTATCGGCTAAGACCTTTGGTGTAATTTTAAGAGAGAAGCTTATTAGAAAAATAGGCTTGAGATCCTTAGGCTCTATTGCCTCTACTTTCTTATAGAAGAATTACGTAAGCAAAGTTAAAGTTACTACCATAAAACTCATTAAACTTTTTGATTAATTCATATTTTAAAATATACCAAAATTTCTTATAAAACAACATGGGAAATCCATCTGGTTTAGGAAATCCATTGCTAGGCATATTATTGATAGATCTAAAGATCTCCACTTTTGAGAATAGATTATCCAATCTATCTAAATCAATCCTTGAAATTTTAGGATACAAATCATTCTACTTAGCATTAATTATGTAACTCTGTTAGTTCCAAAATTATCTTTTTACTAGCTAGTGGAGGCATTATTGAGCTCATTTTGTTCACAAATTTCTACCCTATTAATAAGGAGGGAGTTAATGGTATTACTTCTCTTACTGCCATTCACTATTTTATAGAAAATTAGTATTCTTGTCTTCCTTGCCTTCAATGGACCCAAGACCTCGTTTTCCACATTATTTCCTCCTATGTAACGACTTTATCTAGTTCTTCTTTGAGATTTAAAAGAACATTTTGCTCAATCAGGTTAAAGATTCTAGATTCTTCTAATTGGTTAGTTTTAAAATTTCACAAAGTAGTTTTTCCTTTTTTTTAATCCTATGCCGCCAAAAAGATCTTTATTCCATTTTTTGAGAAATAACCTTAAATCCTTAAGTTTGCTGATAAAAACTTTGGCTATATTACCTGAATATTTAACATTATTGTTACTCATCGAAATCCATTTGTTAGTTACTAATTCTGTAAAGTTACTTTTCAAAATCCACATCTTCTTAAACTTAGAAGTACTATGGTTTAAGTGTTGATTATCAAACCAAAATTATTGTATTAACTAAATTTGTTTATTAAATTTTATTTTTCTTTATGATTTAATGATTATGTTTTGTTATTAGTTTAATTTCATTTAATATTATATTTTTTCATATTATTATGTTTATATTCATAATATTAACACTATAAAAATTTGAAGTGTGGTGAACTAACATAGGGGTAACATCATGAATATATGTCATAAGCAATTGATTAGCCATTGTGACTTATGGTTAATAATATGTCTAATGTTAATTACACACACACACACACACATATATATATATAGGTTCACACACATATGATTTTTAATTCGACCAATGGTTTATTAATTATAATATGTATAGTATGATATTATTTATTTATTTTTGATAGAAAGGATGTATGATTTGAGGGTCATACAGCCATAACTATATATACATACATAATAGTTAGCGGCCAATAAGGCTTGGTTGGTAGCCCAATGGTTTTTAAGGTGGTCCGACCACTCTCACAAAATAGTACAACACATGTGTGAGGCAAAAACGGCTCAGCAGCTACAGATCACAAACTATAAGTACCATATACAATAGACCCAACAATACAAAACAACCGTGCTCATAGTCTACGGTTCCAAAGGGACGGAGTGCTTCATCCCAAGTTTCATAAAACTAAATTTTCCAAGGTAGAGCACAAACTACTTGAATTTCCCATAGTGATTAATAACCTGACTCTCCGGTACCATATTCCCAAGACACACATGCCAAAACACATTGCATGTATGAAACTAGGAATTCCAGAAGATGATTACCAACTCCATATGCCAAAAAATTATAATAATCAAAGATAAAACCTACTGGCTTCATACTCAAAGAAGTGATACAGCCAAAAAGTAATGGAGGAATCTAGGCCTCGGTAAGTACACCAAACTCTCAACCATAACGCTTATGAATCACACACATAACAAGCTCACATCGGCCACCCCCGAAAATGCCCATGGGGCAAAGATATTACTTAAGCAATTTTTAAAACCGGACTAGTTCTAATCCTATAGTATTTAGATTGAATCTGATTGATTGAAGTGGATGACCAATTCATATGCACCCTACTAGATGCTATTACTTCGGGATAAAGCTTCGAAACAAAAATAAATTTTCTCGTTATCATTATTCAACCTAATCCTCTTTAAGTTGGCCTTGGCTTGCAGATAACTAGTTTCTATCTCGTCATTTTCTGATTATTTGACGATTGTTTAATTTTTTGGAGCTCCTTAGTAATATTTGTATATTATCAAATTGGAAAATTTACCTCATGTCCATGCAACCTTTCAAAATAGGCTCAAGTCTTTCTCATCCACAACTTACAATTAAATCAATAATTTTTAGGATGCGTTCGAGGTCAACTTGGGAGGTAGAGTTTAAATCTCAAAATTTACAGAACTCTAAAGATGGGTGAGTGGAGCTTTTTGGGCAATAGGTTGGTTTAGATGTAAGAACTAGATGTAAGATTATAATAATTTTATTACTTTGCTTCATTATTAATTTAGTTAATTAATAATTAATAAAATATTTAATTTAACCAACAACACACCAATAATAGAAATAACATGATAAGATACTACACTAGATTAAATATTATGTTTGATTCGTTAAATACAATAGCATGTAAAGTAAGTAATACATCAAATATTTTTAAATTTAAAAATCCATTTTTCAATCTTGAAGTGCTTAGATTCTGAATTGAACTTCACTTTAGTGAACAGGGATGCAATAGTTGTAGAACTATCTACAAACTAAAATAGATTCAACCATATTTTATCATTTATTAGTTTGAAATTATGTTGTTTGAATTGACTTTTAATTTTCCATTGGATTTTGATTTCGACTTGCTTTTGGTTTTCAACTTGACGTTGATAAATAATTTCATTTTCTATAATGCTCACTTTAGAAGTATGATGCATGAAATGGAAACTGTGACGAATAGGATTTTCGACCCTTGAAAATCAATACTAATATGTCTACAGTATTGCGCGCTGAGCATTCAAGTTCCAAAAAAACCGATTGTTAACGGTAAAAGAAAATAAAGACAGAACAAAATCTCACACGAATGGAATAACTTATAATGTTAATAGTCTTTACAATGGAAAATTTGAAAATACATATATAAGAGTCTAACCTAAGCTCAGCCCGGACAATTATAAATACCTGTTCTTACAAATGCTTAAAAACAACAAACACAACGGAAAAGTAAACTACGTCCATACGTTGATGAAGATCTCTAACTGTCCTCTGGAAACTCCAAGCATCTTCGGTTAATCCTGAAACTACTCGGATCTTGTAACGACCGGACGACTTTCGATCCTCGAAAATCGACACTAATACTTCACTGTATAGAGTGCCTAACAATCGAGTGCCAGAAATACCAGGTTGTTAGGGTTTAAGAAGAAAAGAGATAGAAGAAGAAAACAGAAATAACAACACAGAATCTCACATCGCAGCGGAACAAAATATAATATACAACAACAGCTTTTATACAAAAGAATCTGTATCAGTTAATATACATACTGGTTATTAGAGTACAATCATCAATAAATAAATCTGGATAGTTATAATAACTTGTCCCTAATGCTGAATATACAGCCTACCATACACAGCGGAATATAGTCAAATACGTGCAATACGTCTCTGCCATCCAGCTCGTCTCCTGAGCTCCAAAGCGTCCTAACCTGAAATTTTGTAATACTCGGTCTGACCCGAGCATTACAATAAAGTAACACTCGAGTCAGGTTGGAAACCAGCGTGGGTAAACACACTTAAATTTGAAATACTTAAGTTATCAAAATCCTTTGAAAAACAAAGTAACTCGTACAACACAATGAGTTTTTATCTTATTATAACCAAAACACTTTTACAGAAATCCATCGATATTATAATAGTGTCTAAGTACACTACTTATTTAGATTAGTCGAATTTGTTAAATTAATCCAATTTTAGAATATTAGACTCTATAATCAAAACCGTGAAGGTTCGTGGTGGTTATCAAATTGAAGTGGTTCCGGATAACACTGATATCCGATCTCGGTCTCTTCGAATCTAAATGATAAACTTTAAATGTCCAAGTCCATTTAAATAAATAATTCATATTCAGGTTGACAATATTCATATATGGGGTTTTATTACATATGTTTATTCCCAATAAAACGTATCAACGTTTTGTTCTAACTATTTTAACTTGTCTGGCCACGTGATGGCACAACCAAAGGAAAATTGAAATAATGTTTAAGAGCAATAAACCAAAGCATAAACCATTAACTAAATTAACGATTAATAATTAATATTAAACAATTAAAAATCAGGCCTTGATTCTTTCATTAACTAAATCCATTTATATCATTAAATCCAAATTGCTTATAAATTAAAGCAATTATAAACAATTTATTATTAGTTAATTAGGATTTAACAACCCAAATAATAACTCTTTTTTTAAGTAACATAAAATTAAGTCAAATAAGAATATAATTAATTACTCATTTAAATGATGATGATATAATAAAATTTTAAATTATGGAAAATCAATAACATAAATTTACAATACTAGTTAATAGGATCACATTGCAAAAATCTCCATGATGATTTGATTCTAAATGAGTGAGGATATATGTTTTTAAAATAAAAGGATTTTAAAATATAACTTTTTATCAAAACTCTTCTTTTTTTTTTAAAACTTTCGGCCCAACAAAAAAACAAACCGACCCAACAATTTTCTTTCCTCCCAGTACTTACTCTTCCCTCTGCTCTTTTCTTTTTTTTTAAAAAAACTCAACCGTGCACGTATGCGTGCACATGCACATCATCTCCGGTCGCGGTCGCCCGCCGCCAACCATCCATCCAAGTCACCACCGATCATCTCGTATTGACTTCTTACATGAAACTGCATTTTTTACCTTTGAATCAAAATTTGAAGCCAAACTCGAAATCTAGACGAACCTGTCCCCCCCTTCAACCTCCTCGCCTGGCCACCATGCTCGACAATCCTTTACCCAACTTTGCCACAAAACTCGCCACAACCTCTTCCATCGGTTCCCCCTATGCGCACCTTCCTTTCTCTCTTTTCTTCACCATTAGGTCGAAACCCGAAACCACAGAGCAACCCACTTAAACCCTAGACCGACCTCGTTTGTAACGACCCGTATTTTTATGGATCGAATGATTGTAACCGGTGTTATTAGGACGTTAGTGTTGTTGATTCATTCAGAATTAGATCGTCCATAAGTTAGACCGTTCAGAGGTTAAGACGACTAGAGCTTGAGTCGTGTAGAAGTTAGGTCGTTCGGAGATAAGCCATGTTGTAGCTTAAGTCGTGTGGTAGCTTAGGTCGTGGAGCGACTTAAGAGATAGAAGAGACCTAAGGAGTTTGGTCGTGTTGGAGCTTAGGTCGTGAAGGAGGTTAGGTCGTGGAGCGACTTAAGGGGTAGACGACTTAAGAGTTTGGAGCGACCTATAGGAAGTTAGCGACTTAAGAGAGTTGGCGACTTAAGGATTAGCGGCATAGGAGTAGCGACTTAGGAGACTGGGCGAGTTAACGACCTAAGAAAGTTAGGTCGTGGACGAGTTAAGGATAGGTCGTTGGGTCATTAGGTCGCGTACTTGTGTTGTCACTAAGTCGCGCATGCGTTAAGTCGTATCCTAGTTAAGTTGTTAGGTCGCGTGTGTGTTAGGTTGTGACCTCTGTTAAGTCGTTGGGTCGTAAGTCGTTGAGTCGTAAGTCGTTGAGTCGTAAGTCGTTAAGTCGTCCAAACGACTTAGGTAGAAATGCAGCAGTGTGTTGAGTCGCTAAGTCGTATCCCGTTGAGTCCTGGTTCGTGCGCGCGTGTGTTATGGCTTAAGTCGTAGGACCTGCTAAGTCGTAGGTCGAAGGGGATGGATACGTTGTAGGGTTTGTTAGGTCGTAAGTCGGAGGAGATAAGTCGTGGACGACTTAAGGGGGCGGACGACCTAAGGATTCAGCCTATAAATACGGGGTTTTTCCTCACTTTTTGGGATCCGGATTTTGAAGCGACGAAGTCTTGCCATTTTGAGAGCTCGAGTGCTGCACTTCTTCACTTCTTTTCTCCACTCTAATCTTGTGATTCCTTCCATCCAAATCGAAGATCCAAGAGCTTAGATTGAAGATCTTCAACCATCGAAGAGAGATTTCATCGTTTGAAGCGGGATTTTGGCGGATCAAGTTAGATCCTTCGCTGTCCAGATCTGAAGTGTGTTGCTTTTGAAGTGTTTGGGTGATTCGGTGAGTGGTGGTTATCTCTCACACGGATCCAAAGGAGTATATCGGATTGGTGGCTTGATTACGTGTTAAAATAGTGATTTCCTTGCATTTTCATAAACTTAAGTGTAGATCTATTGTTCATGATGATTTGACACCCATTTTACTACATGTTAATCTATGCAAGTTCATTCATCAAGTTGTAGAGATATTGCTCATGTTTCATGCTTGTTAGATTTGGACTCTTTATTTACAAAACTGCCATTTTAGCTATAATTACTTTTAGATCTTGTTTGCATGATTGATTACTTGGATTAATGATTGATTTGATTGATTGTTATAAACTAGTTGATTAGTTATCGGATTTAGACAAGATGGTCGAAGATGATTCAAAGGCTAAGGGAAAGGCTCTTGAATTGGAAAAGCTGCTCGTGGCATATGTGGCGAATGATGAAGCTCATATGGATAGATTTGATGATGATGTTGAGATGAGGCTTTGCTATGATGAGATGAAGCGAGGCATGATGTGAGATAGCCTTGGTTAATCCAGACGGGATCATTCCAAGCATGTTGATGACTCGGTGAAAGGGTTCGAGTTTGAGGATAATGGTTGGCTCGAGAGGCGCCTTAGCTAGTATGAGAATAGTCGTCGAGGAGGATGACTAGAAGGCTGAGATTTCATCGTTGTTGAAGGTTCTAGCAGGCTCAAAGCAAGAGTACGCTGGGCAGATTCGATAGTCCCAAAAGACTACAGTTGGTGGTCGAGTACTCTGGGCAGATTCGATAGTCCTAAGCACGGGCTGCGATGACGTGCGGAGTTCTGTCTAGAACCGGGGTTACCATTGGCCCTTGACGGATGGCTGAAAGAATGTGCCGGTCATTCAATTAACGGTGGTTTCGAAGCAATGATAACAGTGATAGCCAGAGTCATGGATGTTTGGTTGTATCGTCATTCGGTCTCAAGAGCAATATTTTCTGGGTGCCTATCTGATCTTGGTTTAGGCCTTGGGGGTTTGTACTTGGAAAACATTGACCTTGACTCGAGTGATAATTGCTTTACTTTAAATGTCTGCTTTGCTATGTTTATTTCTGCTTAGTGTGTCTGGGGGCTATCACTGTAGAAAGAGGTGGAGTGGGAGGGTTGGGTTCCTATTCCTTTTACATTTATGCTCTTTTGGTATGTTGTTAGTTAATTTACCGCTCACTAAGACTGTTGTCTAACTCAAGGTTTTTTGTTTAACTCTTATTACCTTTGGCTGTTCATCCATTTTGGGATGGGAAGACTAGGTAGCAGGTGACACGTGCTGTTCTTAGTTACCGACGATGCTGATGACGGAGACGAGCTGGAGGCTTGCATATTATATTCTTACTATATGTACTGGATGTTCCGCTGCTTGTATAATTCTCTGAGTGATATGTAGTGAGGCTTGATGTATTGACTATTCAGATGTTTGTATTCAACTATTATGAAGCTTAATTGATGAGATTTTATTTTGTGAAGCTTCACTATATATTTTCTCTATTGTATTTTATCTATGCGCTGTGAGTAATACGATAGATTCTGTTGTTTTAACTTTACCTTGGCGATCGTCCATGGCTGCCTGGCACACTTTACAGCGCACCATTTCTATGTTTGGTGCAGGGGTCATGGGCGGTCGTCACATTTGGTATCAGAGCTTTGGTTAATCGATTTTACCCTACGCTCGCTGACGTAACTACGTATGAGAGACGTAATTTTATTTTGATGGATGATTACTATATATAATATAGTAGCTTAGAAGGATTTGACCCCTTATGCAGTTGTTCTCAAGGTGTATTAATCATTTCTTTTTATAGATATTAAGAATGAGTCGAAGAGGGAGACCAGCTGCTAGGGAAGGCCGTGCTGCTGAGGGGGCTGCTGATTATGCTGCTATGTTCGAAGCTATGATGACTTCAATCATGAGGAGGATGCCAGCTCCGGGGCCAGCAATAGATGTTGGAGTTCAAGTTCAAACTCCAAGACCGGTGGATTTTGCTAAGCCGTGTAAAGATTCAAGAAGTTTGTGGAGCTCAAGCAAGGTGGAAGACCAGTTCTTGAGTATGTTTCTGAGTTTGAAGCTTTGTCCAAGTATGCCCGGTCGTATATTGAATCTCCTTATCATAAGAACGAGAAGTTTGTGACAGGCTTGGACAGTTATCTTGGGAGGCAGTTGGTGGATCATTTGGATGATCCATTTGAGAAGCTTGTGGAGAAAGCTCTCAGGCACGAAAATCTGTTTCCTAAAGAAGGATCTATTGTTGCCATGACCAAGGAGGAGTCTAAACCACAGCAGGGTGGAAATAAGAAGAGGAAGCAGCAGCAGCAGCAAAAGGGTAAGGATGGCCAGAAGAAGCCGAAGGGCGAAGTGACCTGCTACAATTGTCAATAGAAGGGTCATTTCTCCAAAGATTGCAAGAATCCAAAGGTGCCGGTTAAGTGCCACAACTGTGACAAGCCGGGGCATATTAAGAAGAATTGTCCAGAACCGCGGAAGGACAAGCAGATTGTGCAAGCTTATGCTTTGGGGGTTGTTCCATCATCTTCAAAAGCTCCTACCGCTGAAGAGAAAGGAAAGAGTGTGGTGGTTCAAGGTACTCTTTCCATATGTGGTGTTCCAGTTAGAGTGTTATTCGATACTGGGGCGTCGCATTCATTTGTTTGTAATGAACTTGTAGGCCGGTTGGGTTTAGAACCGGATATCGTTGATAGGCCATTGGTTGTGACTAATACAGTTGGGGGTTCGTCTTGCCTGTGTATGCTATGCCGTGGTCTGATTGTATCGAGTTATGATTGCTCTTTTGTTTGTGATTGTTTTGTTCTGAACTTTGCGGGGTTCGGAATTATTTTGGGTATGGACTGGCTTAGGAAGTATGCGACAAAGGTTGATTGTGAAAGGTTGGAGGTGACAGTCGAGAATGTGGAAGGGCGAAAGGTTGTGATACGATGTAAGCATGAGGAAGGCGTCTTCATGAGCTTCATGTATTCGCTGGTTGTTCCACGGGATGGACTGTCATCGGTGCCAATCGCTAATGGATTTGAGGATGTCTTTGATGAGGTCAAAGGGTTACCGCCGCATAGAGAGATCGAGTTTCGTATCGATTTAGTTGAAGGAGCCAGACCTGTTGTGATGCCTCTTAGGCCGATGGCGCCTAGGGAACATCAAGAGTTGAGGGTGCAAGTTGATGATCTTTTACAGAAAGGATTCATTCGGCGTAGTGTGTCCGAATGGGGTGCACCAGTTGTGTTTGTAACCAAAGCGGATGGATCGTTGAGGTTGTGTGTGGATTATCGTGAGTTGAATAAAGTGACTAAGAAGAACAAGTATCCATTGCCAAGAATAGATGACTTGTTTGATCAGCTTCACGAAGCTAAGGTGTTTTCTCAGATGGATTTGGCAACGGGATTTCACCAGTTGAGAGTGGCAAAGGATAGTGTGCCGAAGACTGCTTTCAGGACACCATCCGGTTTCTTTGAGTGGCTGGTAATGCCGTTTGGATTGACCAATGCGCCAGCATATTTTATGGATCTTATGAATATAGTGTTCAGAGATCAGTTGAACAAGTTCGTACTAGTGTTCGTGGACGATATTTTGATTTATTCCAGAACTGAAGAAGAGCACAAGACGCACTTGCGTATTGTTTTGGAAATCTTACGGAAACATCAGCTGAAGGCTAAGTTTTCGAAGTGTCACTTCTGGAAGAGCGAAGTGAGGTTCTTAGGCCATATTATCTCTGGAAGTGGTATAGCGGTTGATCCCGCCAAGATAGCAGCAATCCAGGATTGGGGTAGACCTAAGAATGCATTTGATGTGAGAAGTTTTCTTGGATTAGCAGGATATTATCACCGATTTATCAAGGACTTTTCCAAGATAGCTGCACCATTAACAGGATTGACGAAAAAGAACCAAGTATTCAGATGGGATGCTAAGTGTGAGCAAGCTTTCAGAATCCTGAAAGAGCGATTGACAAGTGCTCCTGTTTTGACTATTCCTAGTGGAAATGATGAGATGGTGGTTTACACCGACGCATGTGGTACTGGACTTGGAGCAGTGCTAATGCAGAAGGGTAAAGTTGTTGCGTATGCAAGTCGACAACTGAAGCCGCATGAAAGGAATTATCCGACTCATGATTTGGAGTTAACGGCAATTGTTTTTGCTCTGAAGATGTGGAGACATTATCTGTTGGGAGTTCGATTCGAGTTGTTTACAGATCATAAGTCGTTGAAGTATCTTTTCTCCCAAAAGGATTTGAATCTTAGGCAGCAACGATGGCTAGAGTTTTTGGCATCATATGATTTTAGTATAGCCTATACTCCGGGAAAGGGTAACGCAGTGGCAGATGCGTTAAGTCGAAGACATGCAAGATTGGGAGCCATGTTTTCAGAATGGAAGAGTCTCGAGTATTTGGCTGGATTTGAATTCAGGCCCAGATGCGAATTGGAACCTGAGATGTTGGCAAACTTATCGATAAGACCTACTCTTGTGGAAAGGATTGGCGAGAGCCAAAAGCGAGACGATAAGCTTGTCAGGATTATCCGTGATTTGGAATCTGGGTTGGACCCAGAAAAGGATAAAGGATTCGAGGTCGATCGAGAGGGTTGGCTTCGGAAGCAAGGACGACTAGTTATTCCCAATATAGATGAATTGAGAAATGAAGTTCTGAAGGAAAGTCATCACTCGAAGCTGACAATTCATCCAGGTGGAAATAAGATGTATCGGGATATGATGAGAACCTATTACTGGGAAGGTATGAAGAAGGATGTTGGAAATTTTATTTCCAAGTGCATGAACTGCCAGTTGGTAAAAGCCGAACAGAAGAAGCCAAGTGGGTTGCTTCAGCCATTAGAAGTCCCTACATGGAAGTGGGAGCAAATATCGATGGATTTTATCGATGGGTTACCTAGAACCAGAGCGGGAAATGAAGGGATTTGGGTCATCGTAGATCGTTTGACTAAGAGTGCAAGATTCATTCCTGTTCGATCAACTAGGACTGCATCGAAATTGGCTGAGCTATATGTTAAGTGGATAGTTCGATTCCATGGTATTCCGAAGAGTATAGTGAGCGATCGAGACCCATTGTTCACTAGTGGATTTTGGAAGAGCTTTTAGGAAGTTCTGGGGACCGAGTTGTGTTTGAGTACAACTTATCATCCTCAAACAGATGGTCAGACCGAGAGAGTCAACCGAGTTTTGGAAGATCTCCTCAGAGCATGCGTTTTAGATTTTGGAGGATCATGGGAAGATCACCTTCATTTGGTAGAGTTTTCGTATAATAACAGTTACCAGTCAAGTATTGGTATGGCACCATATGAAGCATTGTATGGAAGACCGTGTAACTCTCCGACATGTTGGTTAGAAACAGGAGAAAAGCTGATACTTGGGCCAGAAATGATTCGACAGACTTCGGATTGCATAGAGATCATTCGGCAACGAATGAAGGCAGCCCAAGACCGACAGAAAAGTTATGCCGATAAGCGTCGTAAGGATTTGGAATTCGACGTAGGTGATATGGTTTTTGTGAAGATTTCTCCACTGAGGAATGTTATTCGATTCGGGAAGAAAGGAAAATTGACTCCGAGATTTGTTGGACCATTCCCGATCATCGAGCGAATTGGAAAGCTCGCCTATAAATTGGAGTTACCAGAAAAGATGTCAGGTGTGCACAACGTTTTTCATGTATCGTATCTACGGAAGTATGTGCACGACTCGAATACAGTAGTTTCTGCAGATAGCTGTGAAGATTTTGAGGTAGATCCAGTTGTTGAGAGACCTCGTAAGCCGCTTCGTGTTGTGGAAACTGACACGAAACAACTTAGGAGGAAGGTAGTTAGGTTGCTCAAGATACAATGGAGTGATGATGTTAACGACTATACATGGGAGGTGGAAGAGAGGATGAAGGCAGCTCATCCTGAATTCTTCAAGGTATGGCCATAAGGTGTTGTGTCATCTCACGACATTGTAACTTGTTTTAGTTTTAGAATTCTGCATGCTAGGCTAGTAATTGGACGCATGGTTTGTTGATTGCTATGGATGGTAGGCATGTAGAATAGTTTTTGATAACTCTTGTTTATTTGGAATTTCGGGGGCGAAATTCCTAAGGGGGAGAGAATGTAACGACCCGTATTTTTACGGATCGAATGATTGTAACCGGTGTTATTAGGACGTTAGTGTTGTTGATTCGTTCAGAATTAGATCGTCCATAAGTTAGACCGTTCAGAGGTTAAGACGACTAGAGCTTGAGTCGTGTAGAAGTTAGGTCGTTCGGAGATAAGCCATGTTGTAGCTTAAGTCGTGTGGTAGCTTAGGTCGTGGAGCGACTTAAGAGATAGAAGAGACCTAAGGAGTTTGGTCGTGTTGGAGCTTAGGTCGTGAAGGAGGTTAGGTCGTGGAGCGACTTAAGGGGTAGACGACTTAAGAGTTTGGAGCGACCTATAGGAAGTTAGCGACTTAAGAGAGTTGGCGACTTAAGGATTAGCGGCATAGGAGTAGCGACTTAGGAGACTGGGCGAGTTAACGACCTAAGAAAGTTAGGTCGTGGACGAGTTAAGGATAGGTCGTTGGGTCATTAGGTCGCGTACTTGTGTTGTCACTAAGTCGCGCATGCGTTAAGTCGTATCCTAGTTAAGTTGTTAGGTCGCGTGTGTGTTAGGTTGTGACCTCTGTTAAGTCGTTGGATCGTAAGTCGTTGAGTCGTAAGTCGTTAAGTCGTCCAAACAACTTAGGTAGAAATGCGGCAGTGTGTTGAGTCGTTAAGTCGTATCCCGTTGAGTCCTGGTTCGTGCGCGCGTGTGTTATGGCTTAAGTCGTAGGACCTGCTAAGTCGTAGGTCGAAGGGGATGGATAAGTCGTAGGGTTTGTTAGGTCGTAAGTCGGAGGAGATAAGTCGTGGACGACTTAAGGGGGCGGACGACCTAAGGATTCAGCCTATAAATACGAGGTTTTTCCTCACTTTTTGGGATCCGGATTTTGAAGCGACGAAGTCCTGCCATTTTGAGAGCTTGAGTGCTGCACTTCTTCACTTCTTTTCTCCACTCTAATCTTGTGATTCCTTCCATCCAAATCGAAGATCCAAGAGCTTAGATTGAAGATCTTCAACCATCGAAGAGAGATTTCATCGTTTGAAGCGGGATTTTGGCGGATCAAGTTAGATCCTTCGCTGTCCAGATCTGAAGTGTGTTGCTTTTGAAGTGTTTGGGTGATTCGGTGAGTGGTGGTTATCTCTCACATGGATCCAAAGGAGTATATCGGATTGGTGGCTTGATTACGTGTTAAAATAGTGTTTTCCTTGCATTTTCATAAACTTAAGTGTAGATCTATTGTTCATGATGATTTGACACCCATTTTGCTACATGTTAATCTATGCAAGTTCATTCATCAAGTTGTAGAGATATTGCTCATGTTTCATGCTTGTTAGATTTGGACTCTTTATTTACAAAACTGCCATTTTAGCTATAATTACTTTTAGATCTTGTTTGCATGATTGATTACTTGGATTAATGATTGATTTGATTGATTGTTATAAACTAGTTGATTAGTTGTCGGATTTAGACAAGATGGTCGAAGATGATTCAAAGGCTAAGGGAAAGGCTCTTGAATTGGAAAGCTGCTCGTGGCATATGTGGCGAATGATGAAGCTCATATGGATAGATTTGATGATGATGTTGAGATGAGGCTTTGCTATGATGAGATGAAGCGAGGCATGATGTGAGATACCCTTGGTTAATCCAGACGGGATCATTCCAAGCATATTGATGACTCGGTGAAAGGGTTCGAGTTTGAGGATAATGGTTGGCTCGAGAGGCGCTTGAGCTAGTATGAGAATAGTCTCGAGGAGGATGACTAGAAGGCTGAGATTTCATCGTTGTTGAAGGTTCTAGCAGGCTCAAAGCAAGAGTACGCTGGGCAGATTCGATAGTCCCAAAAGACTACAGTTGGTGGTCGAGTACTCTGGGCAGAAACGATAGTCCTAGGCACGGGCTACGACGACGTGCGGAGTTCTGTCTAGAACCGGGGTTACCATTGGCCCTTGACGGACGGCTGAAAGAATGTGCCGGTCATTCAATTAACGGTGGTATCGAAGCAATGATAACAGTGATAGCCAGAGTCATGGATGTTTGGTTGTATCGTCATTCGGTCTCAAGAGCAATATTTTCTGGGTGCTTATCTGATCTTGGTTTAGGCCTTGAGGGTTTGTACTTGGAAAACATTGACCTTGAGTCGAGTGATAATTGCTTTACTTTAAATGTCTGCTTTGCTATGTTTATTTCTGCTTAGTGTGTCTGGGGGCTATCACTGTAGAAAGAGGTGGAGTGGGAGGGTTGGGTTCCTATTCCTTTTACCTTTATGCTCTTTTGGTATGTTGTTAGTTAATTTACCGCTCATTAAGACTGTTGTCTGACTCAAGGTTTTATGTTCAACTCTTATTACCTTGGGCTGTTCATCCATTTTGGGATGGGCAGACTAGGTAGCAGGTGACAGGTGCTGTTCTTAGTTACCGACGATGCTGATGACGAAGACGAGCTGGAGGCTTGCATACTATATTCTTACTATATGTACTGGATGTTCCGCTGCTTGTATAATTCTCTGAGTGATATGTAGTGAGGCTTGATGTATTGACTATTCAGATGTTTGTATTCAACTATTATGAAGCTTAATTGATGAGATTTTATTTTGTGAAGCTTCACTATATATTTTCTCTATTGTATTTTATCCATGCGCTATGAGTAATACGATAGATTCTGCTGTTTTAACTTTACCTTGGCGATCGTCCATGGCTGCCTGGCACACTTTACAGCGCACCATTTCTATGTTTGGTGCAGGGGTCATGGGCGGTCGTCACATCGTCTACCCTACACACGTGCCTACAAATAACCGCTCCATTTTTCCCTGATGCTCCTTCGCCCAACGCTGCTCCATGCCAGTCCCCTTGCCCTAAAATCAATAGCGTCGCTGGAATTTTCCCCAAGACCCAAATCCGTTCATATCTTCTTATATACCTCCACACTACACGGAAAACTCCTATACCCATCTTAAAAATCATGTTTTTTCACCTCAATCATCACTGTATAATCCATTTATAAAATTTCGAAGGTTGATTTTTCAACCAATTTTGAGTCACTTGCCGTTATAACAGTTTCTCTCCTTCTATACTTTATGAAATTCGATGGAATAATTTTTGAAATATTCTACACTTAAAAACAAACAATTTTTGTTTTGGGAACATTTTAAAAACTCAATAGATTTTGAGTTATGGAGTTTCAAAGTTGAATGACACAATGTTTTTTAGCCAAAACACAGTACATAGGAGTTGAGGAGGATGAAATACAGTGATTCTTGAGTTACAGGGTGA
Source organism: Allium fistulosum (assembly GCA_030737815.1). Classification (NCBI taxonomy): domain Eukaryota; kingdom Viridiplantae; phylum Streptophyta; class Magnoliopsida; order Asparagales; family Amaryllidaceae; genus Allium; species Allium fistulosum. The sequence continues at coordinate 362,085,439 of CM060906.1, forward strand.
ACTCCTATATCCAAACACACATATACAATCATGAATACATACAACACATGAATATTTGACATAAGCAAATAATTTATTCAAAAACTTCAGGTATACAGATACACATTTATGTAACAATAAACAAACTGGAGGTTTACTCACTGTTGTACAAAGATGATGAACTGCTGCTTTATTTTTCTCCTCCTCTGTTTTTATTCAATGGCAGCACTTTTGTTTTCTTTTGTTTTGATTTTTTTTATTATCTTCTTTTATGTGCGTGAACAAAAATAAATAAGGCAAGGCTAGGCTCTATACATATATATATAATGGGAGGGGAACATTTCAACAAAAAGGGAGGCTGAGATGTTACAGGCTTTACATTTTTTTTCATTTTTATTTTTCTTCTTTACTTTTTGATTTGATAAAAAGGCTGATTTGATTTTGATAAATTGTTGAGTTGATTTGATTTCATTGTATGTTGATTTGAATATTGAGTGATTTGATTATTTTGTGTTGAGATGAAGTTTTTGCCATGATGATGTTCCCCTATGTTTATATATACATTTATATGTGTTGATATATATATATATATATATTCACATTCTTATGTGCCTATTTTTTTACCATGTATATGTTTACATGTTGCATAATAACATATTCAATTGTTTTTTTTCATATTTACTTACACACCTATTTCATCATAAAAAGGTCTACACTTATGTGTATATATTTACACTTACACTATTTTTATCTATATACACACACACATATATATATTTACCTATCCACTATTTCACATATATATATCTATGTGTACTTTTGTATTTTTCTATCATATCTACATATACCTGTACACTATTTTATATAACATATACACATATATATTTACTTGCATGTATTTATCACCATATATGTATATATTTACATTTATATATATTTTCATATACATTACTTCCTATTTCCATACATATACATATATGTATACATATATACTTATATATATATATATATATTATCAAACATCATAACGCTTGTATATATTTATATATACATTTATGGATATTTTATCTTAAATTTAAATGGTGGAGTTTATATACACATTTCTATAATATTTATCATATCCAGAAATTTTATTTTAAATTTGAATATTGTTTTTAATCAGTATATAGATTCAGAAATTTTCATTATCAGAAGATTTATCCATTCATCTAATAAAAGTTAATATTCCAATAATTAAAATCAGTTAATTGCCCAATATCCGATGGCTAAAAATCCGGGTCGTTACATTCCTCCCCCCTTAGAACTTTTCGTCCTCGAAAAGGAACGAAACGAGAATTTTAATTTTGATGTATATTATTAAATAAATTATTTTTAAACATTTTAAACCTCTTACTTCTTTGCTATACATTTTTAAGATACAAACACTTTAAATCACATAGTATTACCAAGCTAATTTTATATTAAAAACATTTTTCATAACTCGATGTCTTAACAAGTCCATCCTTGTTTTTACAGAAATTTAGTCATACGTTGATCGGGCGTAGGACTGAAAATCCATAAGTACTTAGTAGACCCGTTTCAACACCTAGTGAAAATACTTGAAAAACCCTTTTCAAAAAATGATATGGATAGTATCACCCCCCTTTCCCACCATGGATCGCAGTTAACCTGATGATTGCATCGCCATCCCGGCGAAATCATAAGAAAACCTTAGGCATCCGCACCTCTCGACTTACGCCATGGGAACACCAAAGATCGCAGCTACAACAAGGTTGCATTGCTATCACAGCAAAACCGTAAGTAGTCTGTAGGCAATCACTGCCCCTCGAATTACGCTACCAAACGAAACTATACCACATAGATCGCAGGCTACACAAAGGTTGTGTCACTGTCCCAGTGTAACCCAATGTAGACTGTAGGCACTCGCTGCCACCCGAATTACGCTATGGAACCAAACCACATAGATCGCAATCTACCGATGTTACGTCACTCTCTCAGCAAAATCAAACGTAGATTGTAGGCAATCACTACCACCTGACTTACGCTATGGAACTGCGATAGTTCGCAGTTACACAAAGGTTACGTTGCTATCACAGCAAAACCCAATGTAGCTGTAGGCATCAACACCTCTCGACTTACGCTATCCAACAAATGATCACCCGGAACTCATGAGTTTTGCCCGGACATCCTCTAGGATCCCAATTCTCATTGAACCCACCCTGCGGATTCCTAGGCAGAACCACCCAGTGGATCTCCTACTCTAAGTTTCGACTTTCGTAGGGTGCCTTTTCATACCTTTAGTCTCGAAACATATCATACTATATATATAGTACCTTTCAAATCATACTCGTTATATGTATCACATATAAACTTTATCTATAAAAAATCGATATCTTCAAAATCGATAGTTTTCAAATTTGGTTTACCCAATTTCCAAAATTGACTATTTGCCAAAATCAAAATTCTTTAAAAATCAATGGGTTCCAAAAATATTTCAGTTTCATTCTCATATACATATAAGATCATTCCTTTCAACTTGAATAATTTTCGGATCAATAATTTCTGAGTCCACCTCATACTTATATAATTTTTTTTGGTATTTCAAATATCTTTCAAAGATCATTTCTTTCTAGTTATAAATCCAATAAGGGAATATATAACTAACATTTATATTGTCATTAATGCCAAATCAAATTTTCAAGTTCGATTACGTTTCAAAGTTATTGTCACATTTCTTACCTCCTATAAAGTAAAATTTTCAGTTATAGTAACTACCAAGTCTTCACTTTTAAGCCACCATATTTACTCAAAATGTACTATTTCACTTCAAAATCATTTTAGCCCTAATATCTCGATTTCGGTTCCAGTTCAGAATTGCTTCGAATTCCCATTTGGGTTATATCTTCAATTTTATCCCAATTCGTATTTAAATCCATGATTTAAATATAAACAATTTCCACTCTGACCAGTTTGAATTTTGAAAATAGCTTGAATAGTTGTAAAATAGTTAAATAGTTAATATAAGATAGTTTGAGTTTTAAAAATAATGGTTTGTATAGTAAATAGCTTGGAAAATCAAAATAATTGAATATTTAAGAAGATGGATTTTAAACAGTTTATATTAAAATAATTTATTTGAAAATGGTTTCAAAGTCAAACTGATTCAATTCCCAATCTCCAATTCAACTCAATTTCAATTTCCATTCCTATATAAATTGATTCAATCCCGATTCCAATTCGAATTAGCTTTGATTCCCATTCTAATTCAAATTAATTCAATTTCAATTACAATTCCAATTATTTCAATTCAATTCCAAATTGAATTAATTTCAATTCAATTTTCAATTCTAAATCATCTCGACTTATATAAATTGGAGTTCAGTTTTCAAAATATCGATTTAAACCACTTAAATCAAATTAACCTTCAATATTTAATTTAACAATCTAAATCTTTAATAATTCAATTCCGAGCCCAAATTTCGAAATATCCATTTAAATTACCTTTGTTTGGACTTATTTCAAGTTTCAAGTAAGAGTCCAAATCTTTTTAAAACAAATCAATTTTCAGAATTCAATTGATTTCCCAATTATAACTTCAAGATCTTAAACCCAATTCTTTAAACAATTCCGGTTGACAAGTTCACTTTTAACATGTCAAATTTAAGTTCAAAATGATTCCATTTCCATAAATTCAATTTTATTTCTTAGAATCAAAATCATTTAAATAGTTTCAAATCAAAGTTTTTTTATTTAATTTCAGGAATGGATATATATCATTCCAACCTATTTCTTAATTTATTCGCAAAAATTCGATTTACAGTTTTATATAATGTAAATAATATACAGAATGATATCGGGATATATCAAATAAATAACATCTAAATCATCTAAACATCAATCAATAACATCCATCACAAATTTTCAGAATTCGAAACCCGTTTTATTTCAAAAATCATTTATACATACATAACTCCTTTTTCAACTTTTTCTCAAATCTATACCTTTTCTCTTACAGTTTTATTTATTTAACTACCATAAGTTAAATTTAAATTTCACCTTGAAATTTCCAATTCAGGTTATAAGTTCAAACTTATTAAGCTTGGCCTGAGTTAATTCCCAATTCGTTTAAACTTGCTTAATTTAAATTTTACCTTCTAAATTTAAATTTCTTATTAATATCACTTCCCACTTATAAGTTCAAAAAATTATTTTTCTTTGGGTTATACTTCGCATTTCAATAGGAATCCTAGAATTAAACACCCAGTATTTATTTCAAATCAACTTTGAAATCATACACACACACACACACATATCCCATTTACATACCAAATCACCCTTTTAAATTTTTAACCTAACCTTGGATTCTATCCAAAAAAAAATTCCTTCAGAATTTTCAAACATCCCTTGTTTTATGAAAAAAATTCCATATCAAAATATTCTAAATAATATTACTTATTATTTCCTTAAACACTTTGAAACACATTTCAAACTTTCTGGAACTTAGATTCAAAACTTCACAATTTTGATCCATTTTGATTTATAAGTCACATATATAAATTATGCTTATATAATTCTGCTTTCTTAAAACAGTTCACCATGTTTTATCATTGTTTATTCTGTAATAAACATCCTTTATTAAGACATAACAACCAATTTATGATAATAATCAATATTATCATACCTAGAAACCAAGCACACTTTATATTCCATAATAATTTCCTGAAAGATTATTTCTATGTATAAAAAACAATCAGGGTAAACTTATTTCATTTCAAACACTTTGAAAAACACTTCCGAAATTTCCGGAATTTAAATTCTGGTTTTGAATCTATTTTCTGCTTAACTTATTTACATAATTCACTTTTATCGAATTTCTATTTGGTTTTATATATATTACCACTTAAATTTTATAATCTTATATATTTGATTATAATAATAATAACCAATCACCTTAATATACCCTAATAATTTAGAAAATTATTTCTTTTTATATCAAAATATAGTCTTACATAAAAATTATTTTAAAATCGTTTTAAAAATCATTATATAAGAAAATAACAAGTACGCCCACATATAAAATACACTCAACTCATTCTAGGGTACTACTGACCCTATCTCTAATGAGTAATCCCCACCAAAGCCAAGGTTATCGCTTAACCTTCAGCTCTGATACCACATGTAACGACCGGGCGGTTTTCGACCCTCGAAAATCGACACTAATACTTCACTGTATAGAGTGCCGAGCAATCGAGTGCCGAAAATACCAGGTTGTTAGGGTTTAAGAAGAAAAGAGATAGAAGAATAAAATGGAAATAACAACACAGAATCTCACATCACAACAGAACAAAATATAATATACAACAACAGCTTTTATACAAAAGAATCTGTATCAGTTGATATACATACATGTTATCAGAGTACAATCATTAATAAATAAATCTGGACAGTTATAATAACTTGTCCCTAAATGCTGAATCTACAGCCTACAATACACAGCGGAATATAGTCAAATACGTGCAATACGTCTCTGTCATCCAGCTCATCTCCTGAGCTCCAAAGCGTCCTAACCTGAAATTTTGTAATATTCGGTCTGACCCGAGCATTACAATAAAGTAACACCCGAGTCAAGCTGGAAACCAGCGTGAGTAAACACATATTAATTTGAAATACTTAAGTTTTCAAAATCCTTTGAAAACCAAGGTAACTCGTACAAAATGATGAGTTTTTATCTTATTATAACCAAAACACTTTTACAGAAATCCATCGATATTATAATAGTGTCTAAGTACACTACTTATTTAAAATAGTCGAATTTGTTAAATTAATCCAATTCCAGCATATTAGACTCTATAATCAAAACCGTGAAGGTTCGTGGTGGTTATCAAATCGAAGTGGTTCCGGATAACACTGATATCTGATTCTGGTCTCTTCGAATCTAAATGATAAACTTTAAATGTCCAAGTCTGTTTAAATAAACAATTCATATTCAGGGTGACAATATTCATATATGGGGTTTTATTACACAAGTTTATTCCTAATAAAACGTATCAACGTTTTGTTCTAACTATTTTAACTTGTCTGGCCACGTGATGGCATAGCCAAAGGAAAATTGAAATAATGTTTAAGAGCAATACACCAAAGCATAAACCATTAACTAAATTAATGATTAATAATTAATATTGAACAATTAAAAATCAGGACTTGATTCTTTAATTAACCGAATCCATTTATATCATTAAATCCAAATTGCTTATAAATTAAAAGAAATTATAAACAATTTATTATTAGTTAATTAGGATTTAACAACCCAAGTAATAACTCTTTTTTTTAAACTAACATAAAATTAAGTCAAATAAGAATATAATTAATTACTCATTTAAATGATGATGATATAATAAAATTTTAAATTATGGAAAATCAATAACATAAATTTATAATACCGCTTAATAGGATCACATTGAAAAAATCTTCATGATGATTTGATTTTAAATGAGTGAGGTTATATGTTTTTAAAATTAAAGGATTTTAAAATATAACTTTTATCAAAACTCTTCTATTTTTTTTAAACTTTCGGCCCAACAAAAAAACAAACTGGTCTAACAATTTTCTTCTTCCTCCCAGTACTTACTCTTCCCTATGCTCTTCTCTCTTTTTTTAAAAAAAATTCAACCATGCACGTATGCGTGCACGTGCACGTCGTCTCCGGTCGCAGTCCCTTGCCGCCAACCTTCCACCCAAGTCGCCGCCAATCATCTCGTCTTGACTTCCCACCTGAAACTACATTTTTACCTTCGAATCGAAATTTGAAGCCAAACTCGAAATTTGGACGAACCTATCCCCCCCTTCAACCTCCTCGCCTGGCCACCATGCTCGAAAATCCTTTACCAAACTTTGCCACGAAACTCGCCACAACCTCTTCCATCAGTTCCCCCTGTGCGCACCTACCTTTCTCTCTCTTTTCTTCACCATTAGGTCGAAACCCGAAACCACAGAGCAACCCACTTATACCCTAGACCGACCTCGTCTACCCTACACACGTGTCTACAAATAACCACTCCATTTTTCCCTGATGCTCCTTCGCCCAACGCTCCTCCATGCCAGTCCCCTTACCCTAAAATCAATAGCATCACTGGAATTTACCCTAAGACCCAAATCCATTCATCTATTCTTATCTACCTCCACACTACGTGAAAAACTCCTAAACCCATCTTAAAAATCATGTTTTTTTCACCTCAATCATCACTGTATAATCTATTTATAAAATTTCGAAGGTTGATTTTTCGACCAATTTTGAGTCACTTGCCGTTATAACGGTTTCTCTCCTTCTATACTTCATGAAATTCGATGGAATAATTTTTTAAATATTCTACAATTTAAAACAAACAGTTTTTGTTTTCGAAACATTTTTAAAAACTCAATAGATTTTGAGTTATGGAGTTTCAAAGTTGAATGACACAATGTTTTTAGGCCAAAACACAGTACAGAGGAGTTGAGGAGGATGAAATACAATGTTTCTTGAGTTACAGGGTGAACTCGTATATCCAAACACACATATACAATCATGAATACATACAACACATGAATATTTGACATAAGCAAATAATTTATTCAAAAACTTCAGGTATACAGATACACATTTATGTAACAGTAAACAAATTGGAGTGGTTTACTCACTGTTGTACAAAGATGATGAACTGCTGCTTTATTTTTCTCCTCCTCTGTTTTTATTCAATGGCAGCACTTTTGTTTTCTTTTGTTTTAATTTTTTTATTTTCTTCTTTTATGTGCGTGAACAAAAATGAATAAGGCAAGGCTAGGCTCTATACATATATATAATGGGAGGGGAACATTTCAACAAAAAGGGAGGCTGAGATGTTACAGGCTTTACATTTTTTTTCATTTTTATTTTTCTTCTTACTTTTTGATTTGATAAAAAGGCTGATTTGATTTTGATAAATTGCTGAGTTGATTTGATTTCATTGTATGTTGATTTGAATACCGAGTGATTTGATTTATTTTATGCTTGAGATGAAGTTTTGCCATGATGATGTTCCCCTATGTTTATATATACATTTATATGTGTTGATATATATATTCACATTCTTATGTGCCTATTTTTTTAATCATGTATATGTTTACATGTTGCATAATAACATATTCAATTGTTTTTTTTCATATTTACTTACACACCTATTTCATCATAAAAAGGTCTACACTTATGTGTATATATTTACACATACACTATTTTTATCTATATACACACACATATATATTTACTAATCCACTATTTCACATATATATATCTATGTGTACTTTTGTATTTTTCTCTCATATCTACATATACCTATACACTATTTTATATAACATATACATATATACATTTACTTGCATGTATTTGTCACCATATATGTATATATTTACATTTATATATATATTCGTATACATTACTTCCTATGGCCATATATATATATACATATATGTATGCATATATACTTATATATATATTATCAAACATCATAAAGCTTGTATATATATACATACATTTATGGATATTTTATCTTAAATTTAAATGGTGGAGTTTATATACATATTTCTATAATATTTATCATATCCAGAAATTTTATTTTAAATTTGAATATAGTTTTTAATCAGTATATAGATTCAAAAAATTTCATTATCAGAAGATTTATCCATTCGACTAATAAAAGTTAATATTCCAATAATTAAAATCAGTTAATTGTCCAATATCCAATGGCTAAAAATCCGGGTTATTACAGATCTGACCCGAGTATTAAGAATACCCGGATCAGGTTTGACAAGCCAGCATGAGAAACATGAATTATAAATACATATGACAGTGTTATAGATCAGATTGATGTCAAAACAAAACCTTTTTGAAAAGAAAGGGTATCTCGTAAGACCAAACCACACATAAACACAGACGCGTCTTCACCTTACGATAACCAAAATACTTTATATCGAAACATTTTGATATTATCTTTAATGACATTGGTTTGAAAATAGTTTTCAAATAAATATATATACAAAGCAAGTACAAATTCTAGACAAGTTAACAGAGTATATGGTACCAAGGGGTAGCTGAAATGTCTGCAAGGCATTACAACTATTTTAGGAATACAATCAAAATCGTAAAGCTCGTATTGGAATTGGATTTCCAATTTGATAGGTTACTAGTGGCCTTTTCCTTCTTTTGCGGACTCCACGTAGAGCAATAACAGTACCCGGTGGCTTCTCGTACAGGGACTCATACACCACTATACCATATTGCTACACTACTATGAATCTGCGTATCCGGTGGCTTTTCGTACAGGGACTCATACACCACTATACCATATTGGTACACTACTATGGATCTGCGTATCCGGTGGCTTTTCGTACAGGGACTCATACACCACTATACCTGTTCATTTAAACTCTAAGGCTGCAACATCTTTTATCCACGATTATCCAATAGTCTGTAATATTGTAATATTTCCTTCGTACCACATAGTTTCCCGTATCATCTTTAGGATGTGAGGCTCGTGAGGCCACGCTTTACTTTCCATAAAGCAAATTCCACTTAGAATTCCATATCGCCATTTCTAACAACACACTATTGATTTCCATAAAAGTAAAACCCCCGAGTTCATACGCCTCAGGGAAGGATGTTAAGTATAAGAGATGTTACCTCCTACATCGTCAAATAGATATACGTTTGTAAAAACCAATATACGTGGTCTTAGAAATGCAATGTCAAACATTCGTCCACACAAGTTGTCCAGGTGAAGGACAAACAGAAGGCACTCCTTCTACTACATCCTGTTTGGGAATCACCCCTAGGATTAGTAGCGAGCAATTCTTGCATTGAAGCTTTTAGAATAAAGGTACTACTACCACCATATATATAATATGGGAATCACCCCAGAGGTTTGCGGCAAGCAGCCCTACATTATAAAGATCTCCATCTTCAAAAATTAATATCTCCAACATGTCTTTGCTTTTGAATGCGTATATTGGTTCGAAGTGGTTTCGGATAGGAATCACCCAAATCCGATCCCGGCCTTTCCGAACCAATCATCAATAAAAAGATGTTAGGTATGTAGTTGATTATTAAATATCATCCCATTTATAAATTTTTTCATCCAAAAGAATATCTCTTCATAGATATAAGCTTTAAACCATTTCTATTTCTTTCAGTATATATGGTATTATTAAGCCTCTTTTATCAAACCCTTTGGTTAATTAAAATCCCTTTATAACTTTGGAAATACCAAATCATTTCATCTTTTAAATTACTTAGGAAAATATTTCCATCTTCTAATATTAGTATAACCCAATCTTAACGGAGATTTCATATTCCCAAAACATATCTTTAATGGGTTAAAAGAAATATTATTGAAGACATCTTTTACTGTAAACTCAAACCCGTTAGTATTGAATAAAAGGGATCCATAAGTTTTAGACTAATTATACTTAATACTAATTTCCATATTCAACCTATACTATTCGTTGAATAATGATGAAATCATCTTTTAAATTCATATGGATAGTACGAGTTCCCTCATTGGAATTTAATATAGAGTTTAACTGGAATGTTTTCTTTAACAACCAAAATCCTATTTTAAATCTTGTTTAACTTTTGAAAAACTCCAAATCACTTTTCTTTTATCTTAAGAAAATGTAGTCCGAGTAAATCAAATTAATTAACTATCCCTTTCGTCGGGCCTGTGCGGATAGCTAGGGGGAGTAGGCAACTAGTTTTCCCAAACCCAACCTAGAGACTATCTCTCTGTCACCCCTAAGGCGGTCAAGTTATTTGATCGACTTTAAACCTTTTTAAATACTTGCACAATTATTTGAAAAACATTTCCAAAAGAATCGGGAAGAAAAAACCCAAGTTTAAAACATTTATTCAAAAGTTGTCAAATTCTGTTGCTAAATTGCCGGTGAATAGTGATTTTAAAGTTTTATAGATCAAAACACAAATTTCATGATATATATATATGTGTCCATTTTTATAACTCAAATCCTTTTTAAAGAATTTTAACATATTTATGGAATTTATTTCATATTTTTAAAGATAAAAATATCCATTTTTAAAGAGTCGAAAACAATATTTTACGAACTGCCAAAACGCGACGATTTTGAAAACTTGTTTTGGACATATCTCAAGCTTTACTAAATGAAATCTTAATTTTTCTCTTTCATATGAAAATTATGATCATAAAGGTCCCAAAATTCTTATTTCAATAAATTCCGACTTATAATTCATTCTGCACATTGATTTAACTTTTTACGATGCGAAATCGTGAATTGCTGCTACGGGACGAGTTCATTTTTACTCAATTTTTCAAACTTCACCAAACTTTTCTGAAACACTTCTAAAACTTTAATATAACATTTTAAACCATATTTTACTATTTTACTCATTAGAATCTATTCTCACTTTCTTTTCATATTATATTATTATAATATCCATTTTCAACTTTTTATTTAAAATCCATTATAAAATTCCCATATGATATTTTATATGAAATTCTCAACTTGTCAAATTCTTACTTTTCAAATCAAACATGTAATTTATTTATTTTTTCAAAATAAATCAAAAATCCTCTTTTTAAATAAGTTTCAAAGTGATATCTTTTCCATATTAAACTTTTCTAATGACTTTTCTTTCTAAATTCAAAAACCATAAAGAGACTTAATAAACTCCATACATACATTATAATGTGATTAATTATCTTTATGAAATATCTATGGCTAATGAATTAGCCATCACTATTTTGATGAATATTATTTTCATATTTATTAGTTATAGTAATTCACAACCAAGTTATCAACCACTAATAATCAACCAATATTCATCCAAAAATTTTATTCATGCATATATATATATAAATATTTGCTAATTAAACATGCATATTATTATCCATAATCTCTTTTAAGATTAAAATAAATCAAGTAATCACTATTATAGCTCTCTCCTCCCCAAATTTCTCCAAACCAATCTGGCGGCCTTCCGATAGTATTTCTTTCCCTCTTCTTTACTCCGAAGCCTCCCGGATCTTCTCCTTTCCTCCTTGTAAGTCGGCTAAACCATGGAATGGGGTGATGCTCGATCAATTTGAGTAGGGAGGGGTAGAACGTGCACTATAGGGGAGAAGAGGGGGAGTTTGGGAACGCTTTAGAGGTGGATCTCTATGATATATATGTATGTATATATTCCTAACTTTCTTTTCATATTATTTTTTCCATTACTTTGAGGTATATTTTTCTTAAAGGAGGAGGCCATTAGAGCTCAAGAAAAGAAGAGGAAGAAGAAGTGAATTGTGTGAATGATAAGTGAAGTCTTAGGGTGTATTTATACCTTCCCAAGCCTTAACCTTTAAACAACCACCAAAATATCTCCCTCCCCACATGCTTAGCTGTCCAACATGTCCCCTCCATCCATCATTTAGTGCCCCCTTGCCTTGGTTGTGAAGATATGAGGTGGAAAGGATGAAGAGATGTGCATTAATGATGAGGTGAAGTTTGCATTTTTAAGCACAAACCATATTCACACTTAAGTAGATGTAATATGTATATATGCATATGTATAAGTGTATGTGCATGTATGACATGTATATACATGTGTATGTATGTACACAAGACAACAAACAACAATGTAATATTATATTACAACTTTTATTCGTTAAACCGTTGAAAATCCGGAATCCGAATTTCGGCCATATTTTTACTTTTTAGTTAAACTATATATATTGGTAACAAATCATGAAAATATATTTATTATCATCTTTAATAATTCAAACAAGATTATTTAAGTTATAAAACTATTAACCAGTATTAAAATCCAATTGTAAAGATACGACGTCGATCTACCAAAATGTGACGAAGTTTGTTATATTTATAAAACAAGTTAATATATTTATAAAACTATTATAAATCAATTATATGAAGTTTATTAAGGCTATAAAATTATATTTATAATATTTAATAAATTTCCAGCAACTTATATTTTCAAACTGCTGAAATGCGACGTTGAACTGCAAAAGCGCGACGAAGCTAATTTCTTTCTAAAATGAGTTCATATATTTATAAAACCTTTCGAAATGAATTATTATCACCGTATAATCAATCAAAATGTATTACTTATCATTTAAAATCGATTATTTGTATATTTAAAATTAATTGAATATTCCAGATTTAAGTGATAAAATTTTGGATCATTAAAGAAACATTATAAGGTATTATGTTAAAATAAGAATACATGAATCGTACGTGGTTAAAAAACATATTTATTGTTAAATTTACACCCGATGTAATGATGTTTTAAAATTTGTGTTGCTTAATCCACTCCATTCTCAAGTGGGAAGAAGCCTCTTGAAAATAAATTGATGTAAAAGTTATTTCGAACTTAACTCCTTTACGTCGGACCTAAGCAGATAAAGTCCCATTAAAACCTCGCAAAATCCCCAAAATAGCGCTTAGCGCTCTTCTACCGCTACGCTATTTCAATTTAGCGCTATTAAATAGTAGATCCGCTTTAAGCTCCATATTTTTCGCTACATGCACTAAATCAAGGCATTTTAGCATCCGCTTTAACAATATTAATGTACAAGTTGATTTGACTAGTTCCTTTTGAAACCATATCAACAAAATTATGGTAAAGACCTTATTTTAAGACATAAGTGTTCAATATAAGTTAGAACTATATTATACTCACTAAATCTAGTCTGCATAAATTATGATATTTTATAGTTTTGTTATATAAGATTAAACAATAATTATTTTTCCTACACAAATGATGTGCGAATGAGGATAAATTAGCTTTAAATATTTGATGTTATATCTAATGAAGCTTTTTGCTCCTTAGTTATTTTTCACTATATCCTCGTTTTATCCTCGCTATAGCTTTTGCACCTCCATTAATATTGAAACGCTAAGCTCTTTAACTGCACAACGTCGGACGTAACTTCTGCTAAACGCTTTTTGATGAGCATTTTAAATGAATGCAACCTATAATATCACGTTATAATAACTACCACTTTTCATATATCCTTTTGTACTAATTCGAAATGAAATTTCATTTTTACTGTAAATCATAAAATTCATGCTTAAAAAACAATATCATATGTTGTGTGTTTCAGTATTTTTTAGGTAAATTGCAAATATTTGTAGTTCTCGCTTCATATTGTGAAGAAAGTACAACTGGTTACAAATTTAGGAATTTCTACTTGGAAATGTCAAATATTTGTACCAACAAGATTTTACCAACTATATGAAATATGAATTTCGTTGACTATAAAATTTGTGATTTGATTGTTAAAATAGATTCTCAATTGGATGTTTCAAATTTGAGAAAAATACAAAATAATTATTCTTGCATGTAAAATACTAATAATTTGCAAATGTTTTTTTCCATTCTATCCATTTTGCAAATATTTTCTAAAACGTAAAATATCACCGAAACAAATAAAATACGAGCCTTGTTTAAAAGAGTGTAGAACTCGTGATTTAATAATGATATGGCATTGTTAAAGGGACTCTAAGATCGAACAAGGGGATCATTTTTTTCATTTTTAAGAAAATTGATTTAGGGTGTAGAGAAAAAATTGGCATCTTCTCAACAAATAAAATTTTTGTAACTACACTTGGTTTTTCAGTGATTAGTTGCTGTTATTTCTATTTTATTTTAAACCAGACACCGTCAAAAATTAATTTAGGTGAATATCATCGGTTTTTGACTAATTTTTCGATGGTTATCGCCGAATTTTACTTTGAAGGAAGGGGTAAAATTGTAAACCGTTTTATTCGGATATTGTACTCATAACAGTCTTTTTTTAGGTGGAGTCTCTACTAAAGTTTGTATCTTCTTGTCTGAAAATGGAGTTCATTTAACAATGTTTTAATGATATAGAATTCAAATTGGATGTTGCAAATGAAAAATATTCTTCTGATATTTGAATACGTATGGGCTTAACTTTACACAAAAGGCGTTCATATCCGCTGATTTATTTTTAGTAAACCGATATTTATTATTAGGCTAAGACATAAGGGGATTTTTGATGTCATAAGTCTGAAAATATGGATTTACGAGAAAAATCCATCCCTCAAATAATAGTATTTTCCTAATCCGTTTGGTAAACTTCTTATTGGGCACCATTGATAAAAGATTATGTCATATGTCTCTTTAATTTTGTTTTTCATAACAATTATATCATATTCGTAAATAAATCATACATGATTTAACTTATGATTTTCAGAATCGTGGTTGACATATGTCAACAAAAGCATGGCCAATATGAATTAGATTTTTACAAGTCAACCCTAGCAATAAATCAGATGGATCAAAATACTATAAATTAGAATATAAATTCAAAGATTCGTAAGTTTATTCATTTTGGAATTTTCAACATTTATTCCCAATTTACCCAAACGGAGTTACGGTCCATTCAAATTAAGGATAAAGAAGGAATCAATTTTTCAAAGGTAAACGCCCTTTTAGACAAAAATGGAAACCCACAAGAGCCACATGGAAGCCACCGTTGACAAAAACGAGATTGAACCACACACTTTGATGTTCGTTGTTAATGTGTGAAGTTTCAAATACTCATTCTCAAGCTATACCGATTGATGTACAAATTAATCACATGATAAAATTTAACGGACCCTCTATTTTGGTTTGGAGTTGCTCTTATGTGCGAATATACTCCTAAGGAATAATAACATGCTTATGTGTGAAATGTTCTTAAGAAATAAAATAAATTATTTTAATTTACTAAATTGCAATTTTGTGTCCAATTTAGTAAAATTACAGTTTACCTTAAATAGAGGTAAATAAATAGAATTATTGAGGGCTATTATGGTAATTACAAGTTATTACCATCCCAGATATGAAAAAACTATTATAGTAACGCTATCGTTGATAAATCAAAAATGACTATCAATACTTGTACTCAGACCCGACCCTGGACTCAGGCCCACTAGGCGGTGACCTAGGGCCCCAAATTTTTAAAGGGCCCCAAAATAAAAGTATTTAATATATATTGTATGTTATTCGTTGGTAAATGAAAGTGTGTTTAGCATGGTGGATAGACAAGTAGATGGCCTCCTAAAACTTAATTTTACTGGCTTCAGTTTGATTTTTGCCCTAAGGCTCCCATCCACTCAGGGTCGGGCATGTTTTTACCATTACCATTGTTACAATGATCATGGTGTTAATTGGTAATGATAAATTTACCAAGAAATAAAATCAATAAAAATTGATTGCACTAAAATTTTGATAATAATAAAAAGTAAAATATTTTGTTACTGATTATAACTCCGTTGACTATTATATCAATATTTAACTTATTTAACTTGTATAGAAATTTTTTTGATTCATCACAAAATATTTTCAGCTGTACGAAGTAATAACTTTAAAAATCTTAAAATTTAAAGTTAATTTAAAAAAAATCGTAAATAACAGTACAAACATTTTCTTAGAATCAAATATATCTTCAAAAGTGTCTATAGTTATGATTGATTATAACAGTGAAGAAAAGAAGAAATTGATGGGATTTCATAAAGTAGCTAATAGTATGAATTGTAGTAACACCATTAATTCTTTTTAGCTAATAATATTGAGATTTTTGATCAAAATAAATTAAACATTATGTATACTACCTATTATAAAGAAAATTTTGGAACTAAGAAAAGAGATAGAATTAAGGGTAAATATGATGATTTGTATTTTGATGACACTAGGTTGATTTTGAAGGATTAGATGATCCATTTATGTAAGATAATATTTTGGAAGCTACAAAGATACGCCTAGTGATAAGTCACTCGGTCTTGACAGATTTTTTGTTCTGATTGTGGAAAAAATTGGAATGCTTTAAAATATCATATAATGAAAACTGTTATTCACATATTCTAACGAGGGAAAGCAAAGGAATTAATGTCGAAACCAAAGATTTATGTCAAAGTTCAAGGCTTCGGATGCTAAGGCAAGGGAATAGTAGATATCGAAAGCCTACAACTGATAATGACATCGCACTACTTCCACGCTGTAAAAAATCTATGCCGCATTTAATCAATGTCGCATAGATTTCATGCTGCATGTCATCAAAGCAACATGTTATCAATGCCGTATAGATTCCATACCGCTCATCACCAATGTCGCTTCTTATTGATGCTGCCTCTTATTCTACGCCGCTCATTACCAATGTCGCTTCTTATTGATGACGCCCCTTATTCTGTGCCGCTAATCACCAATGCCGCTTATTATCAATGCCACCTATTATCAATATCACATTCCATCAAAAGAGGATACTGAATGTTATCAATGCCACATTAAATCAATGTCGCACTTCATTAATGTAATAGCAAGGGGAGGTTGCCGCATACTAGCGGTATACAAAGGCTTATCGCATATAGGCTATTCAATAGGAATATTGAATAGCAACGACATGAAATAGATGCCGCATTTCATGAATATCGCATATTATCGATACCACACAACATCATTACCGTGGGAATATCAAAGGTCATGCAAAGAAAGTGAATTAAAATCATTCACAAGAGCAAATTCAAGAGGATTTAATGTGTTTCCCTTCATAAAACTTCAAAGGCATTCATGTTGAAGCCCTCAACAAGATAGCAACCATAGTCCCACATCATCAATAGAAGCAAGCCTACCTCCTTTCAACCATTATACATAAAGATGCACCCCTTTGTGGAAAGAGGCACTTGACCTCTTTCACACTCTTATCACTTTTTTCAATCAGGATCTTCTCCAAGTTTTCTTCATTGAGAGCTCGAGGATAAACTAATGACAAAACGGCTAATGAGGGAGAAGAGAATTTTCAATATTTGTAAACAAGGGCTTGAATAATTTGAAAATTGCATATTTGCACATCTTGTAACATGTTTATAAGAGAATAAAAGACACGACTTAAGCATATTGCTTATTGACTTTTGACTTGCCTATTTTATCTTTTGAACTTATGAACTATATTTCAAATAATTCCGTGAATAATCATAAAACCAAGGGGTTTTTTCGGAATTTCTTTGAACATGCCTCCTTGTATACATAACTCGAACATTGAACCAAATTTCAATTTAATATTTGATGCTAGAATGGCCAAAATGCCCTAGGAATTAAATTTTATAAAATTTTCAAATTTATTCGTTTATTTAGTTTTAGAACTTACTGCTGTTATTTTATATGCAAGGAAACAAATAACTTATTTATCCAACATCACCGATGATACGACTGTAATCTTTATCTTGTAAATAACATAAACCCTAAGATCTAGAATTACATGATTATCACATATGTAATGAATCAATAAAACATACCTCTAGACATCTTGTATATGAATCAACAATGGTTGTTGTCGAAAGTTATTTTAATGGAGAAAGGAAATGGTTTCTCTCTCTTTTCCTATATCTTTCTTTATGTGTTTTTCTATATCCTTTGTGATGGGCAAAGGTTAATATTTATAGGTAGAGAGAGGACCAAATTTCTAGATTTGTAGACTTAGTCTTGATCGTCCATCAAGATCAAGATGAGGGAAATTAACGCTCTAGATTATAACCGTTTTATTGATTAGCATATTAATAGGAAAACCCTTTAGATTCTATTGACCACAAAATGAGGAAGGAAACGTTTGAGGAAGGAAACGGTCAAATTTAAGGAAGGAAAACCATTAATGTTTTCGTATTAATTTCCTTACAAAATAAGGAAGGAAAACCATTAATGTTTTCGTATTAATTTCCTTACAAAACGGTCAAATTTCCTTACAGTCTCCCACTTGGTCAATAGTAAAATCCATTAATTGTTTCGTATTAAGGTCATAAGGCGCGCATGATATGCTAAACTTTTCTTTAATCAGTTATCATAAGTGTCTTGGCTAATCCAGTGGTCAATGGAAGTCATGACGTGTACATGTTATTTTGCAACATGCTTACTTCCATGTACTATGACATTGACAACTTTCATAACTAGACCGTAGATGAGCGTAACTTAATGGTCACATAATGTCTTGAAGCAAAAGACTGTTTCTGTTATCATTTATCTAAATATAAATGTGTACACATTATAAAACAGAAATAAAAGATGTCCAAATTATTAAGAGCTCAATAATTGTTATGTCTGGCTAAGTACAAAATAAATGGCATAATAAGGAGATAATTAGGAACTATCTGCAAGACCCATGCTATCAGTATGTCTCTGAAAGGTCTTTGGAGGTAGTCCTTTCGTGAATATGTTTGCCACTTGTAAGTCTGTACTTATCGATTCAACAAAAAATTTCTTTAGTTTAACATCTTGCTTCAGTAGTAGGTATTTCAGGTCCATGTGTTTGTAACCTTTGGTTATCCTATCATGCTTGGAGAAAAAGGTTGCAGCTTCATTGTCGTAGTAGACAGTTAGTGGCTTAGAGATAAAACTTAAAGTGCCAAATTGTGAGACAAAATTACGCAGCCATGTTCCCTGAATTGAAGCCTCATAACATGCTACGTATTCAGCCATCATGGTGGATCCGAAAAGCATCTCAGATTTCTGGCTTCTCCATGATATTGCACCTCCACATAAGAGGTACACATAGCCAAGAGTGCAGATCCTAGTGTCAGGACATCCAGCAAGGTCTGAATCAGAATAACCAGTTACCTATAGGTAACTTGATTTTCTATAGGTGAGCATGTAATTCCTTGTTCCCTTTAGGTATCTCAGTACCTTCTTTGAAGCTTTCTAATGAGCGATTCCTAGGTTACTTTGAAATCTACCCAGCATACCAACTGCATGACTGATGTGGCGCCCCACCTCTATACTCACGCTAGCCAAGAACACTACGGGGTATTGCCGTCGACTAGCGCGAAGAATAAGGCTGTTGAGGAGCGACCATCTGTGCAATTTCTTTGTGCGAGTACCGATATGTCAGAAGATATAACTTACATTTCATGTTCAAGAGGAAATCCGATATATCAAATACAAACTCGAAGCTACCACACAGTGGCTAAGTGGACCTCGGAAACAAATATAGAAATAAACATAACACAAATCAGTCACAGACAATTCATATCACAAAGGCGGAAATAGATATGAATATAACACATGAAAGTGTACATCAGAATAGTGGTCAAACAAGATCCACAATACCAAAAAGAATAGATACAAGTGATAGACAAAAGAATACGTATACATCAAGGAGTCTATATCTCAAATGTATACAACCAAAAACTACTAAACTAAAGTAGTTAGCCAAAAATCAGATGATTATCCCAGATAGGAAGTCATGAGGAAGCACCTGTAAAATCTCAGTCTGACCCGAGTATTATTTAAGAAGAAAATAATAAACGGATCAGTCTAGCTATAAATATCAGATAAAATGAGATATAAGAAGAGATATAACAAAAACGCATGATAACCAAAAATGTCATACTGCGACAAGTATACATTAGAAAATCCACAAAAGTCATACAATATCTCAATAATCTCAAAGCACTAAAAAGAATGTCATATTCTTTATTTAATTCACCAAGCCACAAATAATGACATACATATCAATGTCAATTGTAAAAGTTGGTGAATCATAAATTCCAGAAATCATCAATGAGAAATCCAGAAATCACAAGAGAGGAAGAAGCCTATCAAAAACGGGAGTGTGAAAACTCCCCAACACGCGTATCATAAAATGGGTCGTTATCCCATAAAAACGAGCCGAAGCTCCTCCTGACAGGGTATAGTCCCCCATTGCGGACTATGAGCCGAAGCTCCTCCTGACAAGGTATAGTCCCCTATTGCGGACTATGAGCCGAAGCTCCTTCTGATGAGCCGAAGCTCCTCCTGATGAGCCGAAGCTCCTCCTGATGAGCCGAAGCTCCTCCTGACAGGGTATAGTCCCCCATTGCGGACTATGAGCCGAAGCTCCTCCTGATGAGCCGAAGCTCCTTCTGACAGGGTATAGTCCCCTATTGCGGACTATGAGCCGAAGCTCCTCCTGCTGAGCCGAAGCTCCTCCTGATGAGCCGAAGCTCCTCTTGATAGGGTATAGTCCCCCATTGCGGACCAAAGAGACATCGCACATTGCTAGTCTAAACCATAAAATGATCATCATCGATCATCAAGAAGTGTCAATTACACTAAGCTAGTAAATATATGAGTTTAGCTTCATGTCCCATAACCACTAGCTTAACTTAAATATTTACGAACAAATTGTAGATTTCCACTTGAAAATTGTCACAAGAGTTTCAATCGAACAAGTCCAAGAATTAACCGACGAAGTAAACGCAAGCGTTTCATACCACTTGTTTTACTAAGCCGTTTAATTAGATTTCTCATATGAGTGAGGTAAAGGTTTGTATATACTAATAGATTGGAAAACGGTTTTGAAAACAAGCTTTATATTTAAAAATAGAGTTGAAATCGTCTTTGCAAAAGAGTTCGAATATTTACTACTAGTATAGAAAACCTTTATAATTTTAAAGTGAAAAATCACAAAAACGATTGTAGAAGCAATCTATTTGTACCAAAAATGGGCACAACACTCTTCGGAAATTTTTGAAGAGATAAAAGTGAAGAAAGAAAATTAAAACTGAGGATTATCTAACAAAAACTCCAAATAACAGAAAGTAAATTGCACAGAAGACATCGATTTAGAGTGGTTCGGCGTTTCGCCTACGTCCACTATGAAGTTTGATGATTTTATTGCTCGATGCTTGAAGATTACAATTTCTTATACTGAAATACAACTGATTTTCTAAGCTAAGTCTGAAACTAAAGCAGCGGTGGTGATTTGAAGTAAATCTGTCAGAGTCTGGGCGCTCTTTAGCTCTTAGAATTATCCGACCCCTTTTCTGAATGACCAGGGGCTCTATTTATAGGTGTGGGAGGCTGAAATTTTGCCTAAATTTCGGGAGACCACTTTTGGCACGTGAGGGGGCCCACGCGCCCGTCTTCAGGAAATCTGGGCCCACTTTGGGATCGATTCGAAGTCCATTCGAATCGATCGAGAATTCATCCGATGGAGCTGAAATTTGGCATGAACATTCCTTAGGTTGCCAGTTAGCTCCTGTCCAAATTTGGTGGCATTTGGACTTGTAGATCTCGAGTTATGATCGATGCAAGTTGGAGTTTTTCGTTCCATGATCGATACGAAGCAATTTCGAATCGATCAAGATTTGATCCGATGGAGCTGAAATTTGGCATGAACATTCCTTAGGTTGCCAGTTAGCTCCTGTCCAAATTTGGTGGCATTTGGACTTGTAGATCTGCAGTTATGATCGATGCAAGTTTGGATTTCTCAGCCGTGATCCATCAATATCTGGAGAATATGAACTCCGATTGACTTGAAATTCGGAATGTTGGCTCTCATAGCTTTGCTTGTCATGTCATATCAATTTTAGCTCGATCCAGACTCGGAAAAAATTCGTCGATATCCATAGTGAGCCTACGTATAACCGATCTCCAAGACGAACTGTCATTGGTTTCTAGTCAAGTTTTTGGTGTCACGGCCTTGCCAAAAGGTGGGATAACACAATCAATCATCAAAATTCACATTCGAAGACGTGAATCAAATCCAATTAAACCGATAAAGAATCCATCGAAATGGATATTCAAAAATCCCAAAAAAGGAGTCATCCAAGTCATAATAAATGATAACAACAAATAGGATCATCACGAATCGATTCCAATTGGAATTCAATCCCAAAAGGCAAATTGGGCTGAAACAGCAAATTTAGTTGACTGAACAGAGATTTCAGTTGACTGAATCATGCCTGGAAACTTTCTGTTTCCAGGTCAGTCGACTGAACAGAGATTTCATTGGACTGAATCAGGCCTGGAAACTTTCTGTTTCCAGGTTTAGTCGACTGAACAAAGATTTCAGTCGATTGAATCATGCCTGGAAACTTTCGGGTTCCAGGTTCAGTCGACTGAACAGAGATTTCAGTCGACTGAACTGGGATTTCCAGTATTTTCAGCCTAAAAATGAAGATGCAATCTCTTTGCAAATGCAACCGGACGAGCAATGGGCGCTAACGGTTTATGCCAATAGACAACCCGGCCCTATAAGCTCTTTGATGCATCACCAAAAACATGATCAAACATCCATAAAAGGATTTTCACATAAATTTGACTTCAAAAACCAAAAATTAGAATATTCACAAAACCAATCCAAATCAAGGACAAATGCACATGAAGAAGTGTTAGGAATTCATACCCAACAACCAAAGATAATTATAGTCATAGATGTGAGATAAAAATCTCACCTTTAAACCCAAAACAAATGAAGAAGAAGCTATAGAGCAATGGCAAGAACAATCACTCTTCAATTCCAACCCAACAAGCTTGAATCTAAGCTTAAAAGAGAAACATTTCCTAAGTTAGGTTTAGGAAATTTCTGAAATTGAATGGAGAAAGAGTTGGAGAAGATGAAGGGAAGGCTTACCAAAGCTTCTTCTTGAATTTGGAGGTAGAAGCTTGAATTTGCAATTGAAGCTAGGGCTTGGAATTTCTAATTTCCACTCTTTTCCCCCATTTTCAGTTTTGCTTGAGAAAAAGAATGAAATGAGAATGAATGGATGAAGAGGGGGGGGGGCTGAGTTAGGTTATAGGATGATTTGGGTGAAACCCAAATCCAAAAGCCCAAATAGAAAATAGCAAAATTCAACTTACTCCAAACCTATCGATGTTTATACTCAAAAAAGTCGCAAACGACATTTTGAACTCAATGGAAGTGGTCTCGAGTCCTAATTCGATTGTTTGCAAAAAGTAGCTTTTCGGACATCAATTCGATTAACGATTCTATATTTAAATAAAATATTTAAATATTCAATCGTAAAATATGCGGGTTGTTACAACTGATATCAGGTCTTGTACAGACCTGTGAATACATCAAACTCCCTACAAGAGATGCATAAGGATATTTGGTCATTTCTTCTCGTTCCATAGGAGTCTTTGGGCACTGCTCAAGAACAAGTTTGACTCCTTTCTGCAGTGGGACAGGACTAGAGGAACAATTCGTCATGCTAAATCTCTCAAGAATTTTGTCAATATATGCTTTTGGAGACAATCCTAGAATTTCTTGTGATCTATCACGGAATATTTCTATTCCTATCACATAGGAAGCCTCACCCATATCTTTCATTTCAAAATTCGTTGAGAGATAATCCTTAGTTTCACGTAATAAATCAAGGTCGCTGCTAGCTAATCAACATACAAAATCAAAAATATGAACTTGCTCCCACTGAACTTGAGGTATATACAAGGGTCAACTATGTTTTCTGTGAAATCGAAAGTGGTAATGATTTCATGAAACTTTAGATACCATTGTCTAGAAGCTTGCTTCAGTCCATATATTGATTTCTTAAGTTTGCAGACCATGTCTTCCTGTCCTTCAATTATGAAGCCTTCAGGTTGACGCATGTAGACTTCTTCTTCCAAGTCTCCATTTAGAAAGGCTGTTTTCACATCCATTTGATGTAACTCAATATTATAATGAGCTACTAATGCCATGATAATTCTAAGAGAATCTTTCCTGGAAACAGGAGCAAAAGTTTCATTATAGTCAATGCCTTCTTTCTGATTAAAACCTTTGAAAACAAGTCTGGCTTTATATCGTTCAATTTTACCATTGCAGCCACGTTTGGTCTTGAAGACCCAATTACAACCGACTGCTTTATGTCCTTGCGGCAATTGAACGATTTCCCAAACTTGATTATTATCCATAGATTTCAGTTCATCTTTTATGGCATCAATCCATTTAAGAGAGTTAACATCCTTAATGGCTTGTGAATAAGAAATTGGGTCCGTAGTTCCTTCAGATTCTATTAGATAAAGCATATAATCATCAGGAATAGCCGATCTTCTTTGTCTTTGAGATCTTCTTAATACTAGTTCCTGTGGTACTTCATCAACATTATGATTGGTGATAATTTCATTATGGAGTTGTTGATCATTATTGGGTTTCCCTCATTGTGAACAGGTTCAACAATGGGATGATTCCCAATATCTTTCGAAATAGAGGGTAAGATAATGGGTACCCTTATTTCATGAATGACCACTTCTTGTTGTTTTGTACTCCCACTGATTTCACCATTTTCATAGAATTTGGCATTGCCGGTTTCAACAATTCTTGTACTATGGTTAGGACAATAAAATCTATATCCTTTAAATTTTTCTGGGTAACCTATAAAGTAACCACTGACTGTCTTAAAATCCAATTTCTTTTCATTTGGATTGTACAGTCTAGCTTCAGCTGGGACACTCTAAATTTTGAGATGTCTTAAACTAGGTTTCCATCCTTTCCAAAGTTCAAAAGGAGTCTTTGGAACGGCCTTACTTGGAACTCTATTTAAGATGTAGACAACTATTCGTAATGCATCCATCCATAATGATATAGGTAAATTTGCATGACTCATCATGGATCTAACCATTTCCATGTATGTACGATTTCGCCTTTCAGCTGCACCATTCTGCCATGGAGATCCAGGCATTATGTATTGTGCAACAATTCTAAGTTTTTGAAGAAGTCTAGCAAAAGGTCTAGGATGTTATCCTGTTTCATCATACCTTCCATAAAATTCACCACTCCTATCTGACCTAATGATTTTCACTTTTCTTTCTAATTGCCTTTCGACTTCAGTAATGAACACTTGTACAGCATCCACTGACTGAGATTTTTCATGCAACAGATAAAGATAGCAATAACGTGAAAAATCATCGATAAAAGTGATGAAATATTTCTCTCCTCCAAAAGTTGGAACATCAAAAGGTCCACAAATATCTTTATTTATTATTTCAAGAAGTTGTGTACTTCTTGTGGCTCCTTTCTTTGTGTTTTTTGTTGTTTTTCCTTTAATACAATCAACACATGCTGTAATGTTTGCGAAGTCTAGGTCCGGTAGGACACCATTTTTCACTAACCTCTTGATTCTTTCACTGGATATATGACCAAGTTTTTTATGTCACAAGAAGTAAGAATCATTCTTGGATGACTTTCCTTTAGTTTCTTTTCCATGCATGGTGAGTTGGATTTCAGCATTTTGTTTAAGATGAAGTTTATAAAGTCCATCAATTAATTTTCCAAAACCAATAAGACAAGAATTTTTAAATAAACTAAAATTTCCATTTCCAACTTCAAAAGAATATCCAAATTTATCAAGTACACTTACAGAAATCAAATTACTGGAAATAGACGGAACATAAAGAGTTTGACATAAATCTAACTGATAACCGCTATCTAAAATGAGATGAAAAGTTCCAATAGCTTCAACTGGAGCTTTATCTTTATTCCCCATGAAAATGAAATTCTCACTTGGGTTTGTGGTTTGGATCGTAATGAATCCCTGCATAGAATTCGAAACATGAACATTAGCAGCAGTATCAATCCACCAAGTAGAAGAAGGTACATTAGTAAGATTTGATTCGAAATGACTTACGAAACCCATTGGGTTACCTTTCTTTTCGAACCATGCTTTGCGCTTAATGCAATCTGCCTGGAAGTGTCCAGGTTTCTTGCATAATTTGCAGACATCATCCTTCTTTTTCTTCTTGGATGGTTAAGTGGCGTCATCAGATTTGGGTGGTGCTCTTTTATGCTGTGAGTTGTTCCTTTTGCCAGCTTGTTTTCCAACCCCTTGAGTGAAATAAGCAACTTTAATGCCTTGTTAGCCCTACCTAGACTCCTCTTGAACCAGTTTGTTAGTCAATTCATTTAGACTCCACTTTTCCGTAATAGTGTTGTAATGAATTTTGAATGGTTCATACTGAGGAGGTAAGCTAGTGAGAATGAATTGGATGAGAAAAGCATCGTCCATAACCAATCCCAAGTTCTTAAGTTTGGCAGCAAGGTTAATCATTTCAATGACATGAGCGCTCATTGAGCGAGAACCATCAAACTTCATGGTTACAAGGTCTGCCATAAGTTTCCCAGCAAGGGATTTGTCTGCAGTCTTGAACCGATTTTCAATGGATTGCAAATATTCTTTTGCGCTTTCAGTTTTGGGTAGGGAGGTTTTGATGTTGGTATCAATCACCATTCGCATAAACATCATGCTGAGCCTATTAGATCGTTCCCAATCATCATGGAGTTTGTTTTCCTCAGGCGTACTGGTGTCAGTAAGTGGGGGTGGCTTTTCCTTAAGGAGAGCCATGTCCAGTTCAAGTACGCCCAAAGAAAACTCAACTTGATCTCTCCATTCTGAGTAGTTGGTTCCATTGAGTCTGATGATAGACGTAGCGTGCAAATTAAGGTTTGAGGGTATTGCAACTGCAGATATAAAAGAAATGTAGGGTTCTTTATTAGAATAAAACACATGTCATAATAAGAGGTTAGGTTTAGCGCCTCCTGTGGGTAGGCAGTAGAACCATACTCATGGAAGAATGATAAACGTTAATGTTTCATGCGTTATTGTGCAAGCAGCAGCCGCCTATGGATGGGACTGCATGCATCAGACCAGAGGAAACAAGGAAATTAAGCGCGGAAGTTTTTTTTTTCCGCATAAAATTTGCCATTCTTTCAAGTAATCCACAACAAGGATAATAAATGTCTAGTAACTCCAAGTAAATTTCATACATGAATTTAACATATAAACAATTATTTTGCAAGTTCCAGATCATGAATTTAATGTCAAACTAGGAAACAATTGTTTTCAATATGTATACTTTCTGAAAAGTATTCGCATATAATAAGTTGTTCCATATTATACAGCAGGTCAAACATTAAGGTAGAAAAATTAACTTTTGCGAAAATATAAAATTTCCAGATCCAGATCTAAGCATACAGCAAATAGAATAATATTGATGATCATGATTACTATAGCAACTTAAATAATATGAATATTAAACTTGAATCATATTAACACTAATAATCATCATCATTATTATAGTAAAATTACAAACATCATATCATAGATCTATGCTAGTTTTGTTTTATATATATTGATGGATAATCATGAATTCTAAAACCTTGCTCCGATACCATATGTAATCTTTATCTTGTAAATAACATAAACCCTAAGATCTAGAATTACATGATTATCACATATGTAATGAATCAATAAAACATACCTCCAGACATCTTGTATATGAATCAGCAATGGTTGTTGTCGAAAGTTATTTCAATGGAGAAAGGAAATGGTTTCTCTCTCTTTTCCTATATCTTTCTTTATGTGTTTTTCTATATTCTTTGTGATGGGCAAAGGTTAATATTTATAGGTAGAGAGAGGACCAAATTTCCAGATTTGTAGACTTAGTCTTGATCGTCCATCAAGATCAAGATGAGGGAAATTAACGCTCTAAATTATAACCGTTTTATTGATTAGCATATTAATAGGAAAACCCTTTAGATTCTATTTACCACAAAATGAGGAAGGAAACGTTTGAGGAAGGAAACGGTCAAATTTAAGGAAGGAAAACCATTAATGTTTTCGTATTAATTTCCTTACAAAATAAGAAAGGAAAACCATTAATGTTTTCGTATTAATTTCCTTACAAAACGGTCAAATTTCCTTACAACGACATCAACCTAGGTTCGATATCCATCTAGTATACAGTAGCATGCATTTGACATCAATTCTATGATCTATCCACTTCGCTTATCAACCACTCAATATCAAATCCACCTGCTATACCCAACCTGCTTTATGACATAAACAATTTATCTCTCCATTTCCCTGCTCTCCTCCTACTCCTATCTTTATAAAAAATAGAAAACATCATAGATCAAATGGCTCTAGCTCATAAGTTACTCGACCTCAATTTTTTATCTGATCCATTCACCGTCATCCATCTCGTCCGTTCAGTATTCAATACCTATCTTCGATTCCTCCTCGAAGTAACGAATGTTGAGCATCATTATTATTTCACCAATCGATGCCAAACTTAGATCGAGTCTCAAATCGAATTCATAGATCCAAATGGTTTCAAGATTGTAGATTAGGAGGGCCTCATATTTATAATTGGCATCAGATATTGAGAGTTGGGAATTTTGGATCTATGTCGGAGCTTAGAGCTTCATGATGAAGGAAATAATCAATGTTGAAGAAGACAGATGTCGGAGTTGAGCAATGTCGCGGTATATGATATTGGAGGAGAGTGATGCCACAACATTTTGTAATTGCAAAGTTAATAATGATGTAGGTAAAGTTATGCCACAAGTAGAATTATGCTGCAGGTAGATGTATACTGCAGGTTGAGTTATGTCGTAAGTTACCCAATGTCGTAAATAGCTGATGTCATAAGTAAGCAACGCCATAAGTTATTGATGTCGACCATATCTTGATGCCGTAAGACATCTGATGTCGCTAGGTCAAGCGATGCTATAGAATTGTCTAATGTCGTAAGTATTTAATGCCACATGCATTTGATATTGACCACATGTTGATGCCGAAAGTATCTAATGTCGCCATCCAAAGTTTCACGCCGAAATAGTGAAATAAATATTGAAGCTTAAATTAATATCGTCAATCACTAGGATTTATGTTGCAATATTTGATGCCATTCGTGCTAATACAAAGGGATCCATGTCGTGGATTAACAGGCTTCGTTTTAAAAATTTATAGATTTTAGAAATTTACAGATCTAAATACGAAGTGGTTTTAAAATTAAAGTTTTTAAAAGCTTACAGATTTCATAAATTTAAAATCTATGAATTAACATATGTATTTATGTTTTAAATGTAAATTCTATTACAAAGCAATCATAATTCGAATATTATCTGGTGTGGAATATATAAAAGTTTCGAATAATATAATTTTATATAAATATATGGACTCAAAGGAATAAGTTTTAATACATATCAAATTTTGCAAATATCAAGTTTTATATGTATGGCTTTGTAAATAAAAGTATCATATATATATATATATATATATTAGCTTTTTGATTCTGCATGTTGGTTTCTGAAGCATACAATTTCATATATGGGATTCAAAAATTTGTAGCTATATAAGCACAGAATATATATAGATTTCATATATGTAGGTTTCATACATATAATTGGTTTCATAAATAAAGCTTTTGAATAAAAGCTTCAAATATATATGTTAGATTTTGAAAATATAAAAGTTTCAAATATATATAAGTTTTAACTATATGTTAAGGGTTCGAAAATATGCATTATAAAGTTTATATAGTTTCATGTTTACATGGTTTCAGGAAGCATATGGTTTTAAGTTTTGAGTACATATCTGATTTCGAATGTACAAGCTTTGAATATGTATAAATTCCGAATGTGTATAAGCTCCAAATATATAAGGGTATACATATCGTCAACTTTCAAGTATGCATTTTTTCAAATATGAAAGATTTGCATGTGCACGACTTTAGATATGTCAAAATTTTCAAATAGAGAGTCTCTAGTGTATATATATAGCTTTGAAAATACATATATGGTCAAAAGTATATGTATGTATATATGATTTCAAATGTGTGTGTTTTTAAGGATATATATTATTGAATATAAATTATTTCGAGTTTTCAAATATACATATACATATACATATACATATATATACATATACATATATATACATATATATACATATATATATATATATTTATGCAGTGTAACGACCTGTAATTTTCTGATAATTAATTTATTGAATTTAATAAGGTTTATAATTGAATATTGGAAGAAATAAAAATTTGTGACTTAATTAATGTGAGAAAATTTAAAATTTAAGATTTATTAATGGGAATAATAACTAGAATGAAATTTAATAATTTTTATTTAAGATGATTGATGACTATTTGTTGGTAGTCTCAAGTAATTGAAATAATTGAAAGTTATAACTGGTTATACATTGTAAATGAGGAAATAAATTAAATGTTGTATTAATTGGTGAAATAATGTGTAGTAAATTGAAATTGGATAAAATTAATGTTGTGGTAGTAGTTATAACATTGTGTGTAGATAACAAACTTATAAATGTGATTAAATTTAGAAAAGGGAACAATCACTACGCCATAGATGACCTATCGCAACAAAAATACAAGGTGTTGCTAACTACAATGTAACGATAGGTATGCTGATTATTGTCTATTACAACACACGCTTCAAGGTGTTAGCATAGGTATCAACAAGATGTTGCAGTAGCTATAGTTGTATTCAAATTAAAAAATTAATAAAATTAGCAATCCACGTGAATACGATCCAACGGTCTACATTTAATCCAATTGTTAAAATGGATCACCGATCCAAAGGTCTATTGCAACATTAGCTTCAGGATGTTAGTATAGATATCAACATATGTTGCAGTAGCTATAGACTTATAAAAATATTATAAAAAATGAGCGGGCTGAAAAAAGAACGCGGGAAGCAGGAAGAAAGCGGCAAAACTTAACACTTAACAAAATAACACTCCGCCGCTCAACCTCTCAAACACTCAGCCTCACAAACGCTCAAACACTCTCAATCGCTATTTCAATTAGGGCTAAAAGTTCAAGTTTGCAAGCTTAATCGGGGTTCGATTAGGGCAAGTTCGAGTTCAAGTTCAATTAGGGCTTTGGTGTTTCAATTAGGTCTTCAATTAGGGTTCGTTTGGGATTCGAATTTCAGTTAGGGCTTCGATTTAATCTTCTGCTTAAGGTATCACTCTATATATATTTCAAGTTTTTCCTGATTTGATTGTTGTGTTGCCTAATTTACTGATTTACTTGTGAGTTAAGGTGTA
This sequence comes from Allium fistulosum, assembly GCA_030737815.1. Lineage (NCBI taxonomy): Eukaryota > Viridiplantae > Streptophyta > Magnoliopsida > Asparagales > Amaryllidaceae > Allium > Allium fistulosum. The sequence continues at coordinate 362,117,077 of CM060906.1, forward strand.
ATCATATTCCTGATTTTACTTGTGAGTTAACTTGTATGTTATTTGTGTCTAAATTAGTGATGAATGACGAGGAAAAAATATGGGCAGAACTTCCTAAGTTTAGTGAAGGATATATCAGTGGAGTGAAGCGTTTTATTCAAAATACTTTTTCTAGATTCGCGGTAGGTGATGAAATTGCATGCCCTTGCAAAAAGTGTCATAATCGCAAGTGGTATCGTCAAGAGGTAGTCTACGACCATCTGATTTGGAATGGTCCATCTGAATTGTACGTGAAATGGATTTGTGAGATTTCCTGTGTAGATCCTGAAAGGAGCGATAAGTATATGGATGGTGAAGCGGGAATAAATTTTGGAGATAATCTCGATGAGATGTTGCATCATACTTATGGAAATATGCAGAACAATGAAAGTGGATCTTCTGATGGAGCAAATGGAGTAGATGCCAATGCTAGAAAATTTCATCATCATGTTGAAGAGGGAAAGCAGCCATTATATCCCGGGTGTACTAAATTTTCGCGATTAAGTTTCATCATCAGGCTTTATTCTTTAAAATGCCTACATGGAATCACCGAGTCTGCATTTACCGATTTATTAGAGTTGCTAAAAGAAGCTTTTCCACAAGCCCACATCCCTTTTTCTTTCAATGCTACCAAAAATATCATTAAAGATTTAGGCCTCGATTACCAAAGAATACATGCATGTCCAAATGACTGCATGCTATATTGGGCAGAAAATGAAAAGGAAAATAACTGCAAAACTTGTGGTGTTTCAAGGTGGGTTATAAAGGAAAAGAAAGCGGCTGTTGACAATGATCCGGAGAAGCGGATTCACAAAGTACCAGCAAAAGTGATGCGTTATTTTCCACTAAAACCAAGGCTGCAAAGGATGTTCATGTCCAAGGAGTATGCAGAACTTATGATATGGCATGCAGTGGGACGAAAAAATGATGGCAGACTTCGACATCCAGCTGATGGCGAGGTTTGGAAGGCGATGGATGCCAAATATCCTCATTTTTCATCTGAAAACAGAAATATCAGGTTAGGAGTAGCCGCTGATGGATTCAGTCCTTTTCGTACAATGACTACTGCTCACAGCACATGGCCAATCATATTGGTAAATTATAACCTTCCACCTTGGTTATGCATGAAGCCAGAAAATTTGATACTTTCAACCCTTATCCCTGGTCCAGAGTCTCCTAAGAATAGCATTGATGTCTACATGCAGCCTCTTATTGCAGAATTGAAAGAATTATGGGGTCTTGGCATACAAACTTATGATGCCTTAACTGGTGCTAATTTCACGTTACGTGCAAGCGTGTTATGGACGATCAGCGACTTTCCGGGCTATGCAATGTTATCCGGCTGGAGCACAAAGGGTTATTTAGCTTGTCCCGTATGCCATTTCGAGACTTCTTCAACTTACTTGAAACATAGTAGAAAAATGTGCTACATGAATCATAGGAAATTTTTAGATCCGGAACACAAGTGGAGGTTTGATAAGAAAAGGTTCAATGGTGAAATTGAAATGGGGACATCTCCGGAAATTTTATCCGGGACAGACATTGAAGAATTGTTGGCTGGTTATGAAAATATTTTTGGGCAGAAAGAGGTCAACAAGCATAAAAATGAATCCCCTTTTAAAAAGAAGTCAATATTTTTTAATTTACCATATTGGAGTCACAATGTATGTCGATATAACCTTGATGTTATGCACATAGAGAAAAACATTTGTGATAACATACTTGGTACTTTACTAAATATTAATGGGAAGTCGAAAGACCATTTAAGTGCTCGGTATGATTTACAAGAGATAGGCATTAGGGATGTCCTTCATCCAGTTCTATCAGTTGATGGGAATTACATTCAGATCAGGGCTGCCATATTTGAAATGACGAACAAGGAGAATGAAATATTTTGCTCGGTGTTGGAGAATGCTAAACTGCCTTATGGTTGTGCAGCTAATATCAGCCGGTATGTAAACAAGAAAGAGAGGAAAATTGCAGGGTATAAGAGCCACGATGCTCATTTTCTTCTCCACTACTTGCTGCAATTTGCTGTGAAGAAATCTGTAAAACCTGAAGTTGCACTACCTATGATAAGATTAGGTGCATTTCTAAGAAGTCTTTGGAGTAAAATTATCAATTTGGCTGATCTCAAGAGGCTACAAAAGGAAATTGTGGAAATTCTTTGTCAATTTGAGATGATATTCCCAAATGCTTTCTTCGATATAATGGTGCACTTGCTAGTTCATTTATGCAAGGAAATTGAATATGGTGGACCTGCACATCTTCGTTGTATGTTTCCTATTGAGCGTTATCTTTGTAAACTGAAATCATATGTTCGCAACAAAAATAAACCTGAGGCGTCCATTGCTGAAGGTTATATTGCAGAAGAATGTTTGATATTCTGTTCAAGGTTCTTAGGTGGCGATGGAGCAGGAAAAATGAAATTTGAAACCTGTCCATAGAATCTGGAATATCCTATTGGCACAAGAAGAAACAAAGATGGAAAAGGTATTCATCTAAAAGATTCTCAATGGACGGCATGTCACCGTTACGTTCTATTCAATTGTGGTAACAAGGAAATAGAGAGTTTACTTGAGTAAGTTTTTAAGTTTTATTTTTATTTTAGTAATTATTGAAGAATTAGAAATTTTGTGTCCATCTTTTATTAACCAGGTCTTTATTCTAGGAAACATCGAGCTTTAGTTGATGGTCATGCATTATCAAAAAAATATAAAAGAGAGAGAGAACACAGTCAAGAATTTTGGAAGTGGTTAAAGGAAGAGGTTGGGAAAAAGGAGGACATTTCAAAAGAAGTACAACTGCTTGCAATGGGCCCTCTTACAACAGCTAAGAGATTTACTGGATATGTTATCAATGGATACAGATTTTATACAAAGTTCAGAGATGCCAAATGTACAACACAAAACAGTGGTGTATTTTTGACAGCCTTGACTACTAGCTTTGCAAGTTCGAAAGATCAAAATCCATTGGTTGGTGAAGTTAATTACTATGGATCAATTGAGGAAATATTAGAACTAGATTATTGGGGAGAATTTAGTGTGGTTTTATTTAAGTGTTGTTGGTACCAAGAAGAGAAAGATTTATATGGGCTGACTCGTGTCAATTTTAATCGATTGTGCCAGAAATCTGATCCTTATGTTATGGCTTCACAAGTACAACAGGTGTTTTATATAGAAGATCCAATTGATAAGATGTGCCACAATGTTATCAAGAAATTGCCGAGAGACTGGTGTGAAATCGAAAGCGAAGATGCAAATGAAGATTTGAATGATATCCAGCCTGCTTATGAAATGCGAAATCAAGATTTTGATGTTCGCTGGTGTAGAGATGATGTCCCAATAAGACAAATCCGCCTTCCACCTAGCAAAGTGAAAGAAAATGCTTCTTAATTTCTATGTATCACTATCATATTTAATTAAGTAACCAAATTTAAGTTAGAAAATGTTGTTTCTGCCTTGATTAAATGTTGTAACTGATGTGTCATATTTGTGGCTTTTTTTGCCTCTTTTTTAGTGTTTCTGCCTTTATTACATTTTAGTGAAGTGACTGTTTTATTTTATAATGCAGTTGGTTTATTTTAATTTGTAATTATGTCATTCTAATGTTAATTCCTTCATTTTGTGTAGGATGGAGGCAAATCTTATATTCCATCACAAGGGAAAATTTGAGAAGAATGGATATGTTGGTGGAGAAGAGAGTTTTGTCAAGGGCGTTGATCTGGATATGTTTTCTTACACAGTACTGATGGAGTATGTCAAGGAAGAGCTAAAGTACACTGAAATTGGAGGAGTATATTCATGGAAAGGTACAATGAGTGGGTGGAAATTGGTGAGCAATGATGCAGATCTGTGGGAGTTCATGCAAATAAAAAATAATGGTGATCACATTGATTTCTATGTCGACACCGTGGTCGATGATAAAATTGAGCCAATGAAACAAATGCAGCCACATGTCATTGTACGCCCAAGGAAGAATCTGTTGTGTCCAGGTATAAAAATATCTTCTCATTTGTACTATTTTGATGAATTTGGTCATAAGAAAACTAACAATGAAACAACCTATTTATGATTACTTTCAAATGAATTTAAACCAAGATCCAATTTTGAGCATCCGACTCGAAAATTCATAAATAATAAAGGAACTGGAATATTAATATACACGGTCAAGTCATAATTTCTTTAATTAAGTTTAAATAATTATGTTTATGACATGATAAACTTGACTTTTATGTCGTTGTATGTTTGCAGCTGTGAAACCACAGAAACGGCAATTTGTCACCACTCACCGTCTGCAACAGGCAGCAAAAAACAAGAAGCAGACTGAAGTCTTTACTCCTAGAAAGTCAGACCGGCTAAACAATCAACAGCCAGCAAAAACCAACGAGACACAGACTGATCAAGTCCTTACTCCTAGAAAGTCGACACGGCTAAACAATCAACAAGTGAGCGAAGCTGCTGTGAGTCCACGCATGAACAGGAAAAAGGTGATCAGCAAGAAGTCACCAGAGAAGAAAAAGGTGATCAGTAATTCTACAAAGACACCAGAGAAGAAAAATCCAACTGAAGTCAGCGATGCAACTTTGAATATCAACTCAGCAAGTGTCAGGAGTAAATTGGATTTCTATAATCCTCCCGTTGAAGAGGAAAATACGGATGAAAATGAGATTCAAGTAAGAAGACTACAATCTGATCTTCTAATATGATGTTCTACATATTTTGATAATATTTACAATAATGTCTTGTTAAATTACTTTCAGGATGATGATCTACCACCTCCACCACCTCCACCACCTCCATCGCTTACAGAATACGAAAAGGAGAGAGCTAAACATGTGTCGCAGAAGAATAGTGTTTTTGAAGCTCTTGGGATGCCTAAATTAGTTACTGGGCTGATAAATGAATTTGAAAAAAATAAAGGAAAATCAAAAATGCTAGCTGGAAGCGAAGATTATGCTCCAGAAGAAGAGGAACCTAGTGAAAATGATACTTCAAAAAATTCAGTAAAGGTTCGTTATAGGTGAAGATTTAATTTTATGTTGGTAATTATAGATTAGCTTCCTTATTTTTTTTATTTTATTGTTTTTGTGTGCGTATTTTAGAGAACCAAAACGATTACGATTACAAAGCCTCAGTCTGGACCAACAACTCGTTCACGAGCCAATGTTCAATCTGCAACCGATAAGAATGCAACTCCGAATGCAGGGGAAAATCCAGTTCCTACACAAACTGTTGATCCACCATGTAGCATTGAGTTACCACACAATGAAGGAATAGGAACAATGTCTGCTTATTTGGCTATGCGAGAACGCCAGAAGAATAACAGTAGTGGAAGTGGAAGTGGAAGGAAGAAGGCTATCGTCGGAAATGTGTCGACAAATATTGAAAACGAAGAAGATGAAGATGAAGAAGCTAAAGGTATTATCTAATTGAGTTCTGATTTTAATGGTTTAAGTTCTCATTTAAGTTATGTCTAGCCTTCTCATTACTATTGTATGTACTTTGTAACATTAGTGGGAGCTCCCAGAAGGCTCAGAGGAAAAACAAAGATGGATAAAGTTCATTCAAGGTCATATGACAAAAGAGTTCTAATCCAAATGAATCATCGGGGCCAACCTGTTTCAGACGATGACAAAGTATTGTCTGAACTGAGTTATTTTTTAGGAACACTGAAGAGGAGTGTTCCACTTACTTACAAGTCTTGGTTTGATGTTCCTGCAAGTTTGAAAGGCACGCTGTGGAACTATGTTAAGGTAATTTGCAAACTTAGCTGAATTTTAATTAAATATATGTAACTTGTCACAAAAGTAGCATGACTGTTCTTTTTAATGTTTTATTTGTATTTAAGCAACGGTATATTATTCCGGATGAATGTGAATATTGGGTTTTGAAGTCAATTCGTGACTCTTGGAGGGGGTACAAGAGTCATATTAAAAAGGCACATTATATGGCCTATGAAACTGATGAAGAGAGGCTTGAAAATAGGCCGGACGAAATTCCACTTGCGGATTTCCGAGTACTCTTGATGTATTGGGGAGATGAAAAAATTCAGGTATAATTTTAAATTTTATCACAGAATTTATTTCCCTTTCTATTCATTCAAATCAGGCAGATAAACATCTTTATTTTATGTTTTTATAGAACAAGGCCCTTACAAATTGTGCAAGTCGGAAATTGTATACAGACACACACACTGCTGGTCCAAAACTTTTTTCTCAAATTCGGCATAAGATGGTATGTATTTTGCTTATTTTTATGGTTGGCTGGGTATGCATTTTCACATTAATTTACGACTCAATAGCTATTATTACCATTTGCTAAAAAAATACATAAAATCTATAAAAATATAAATGAGCCTTTCTATGCCCTTGTTTGGGATAGAAAACTCAGTTCTTTTCCAAACCAGTGTCCGTCATGCTCATGCATTTGTACACATTTGGTCAATATATGTCAGCAAGTTAGATGCATATTAAACATTAAATATGAGTCTAATCCGTCTCTGTGGAAATTATTAATACAGTGTTTAAGGTATTTGGCAAATTTAGTGATGGTTAAGGTATTGCACCCATCTTAGGGTACTGCAAACTCGAATGCAGTATCCTTGTTTGTATAATTTCTGAAACTTAGTGATGGGTTGGTTTGGGACAGTCGAGAAAATGTTTGGGACAGCAAAAGTATCCTTGTTTGGGACAGTCGAGAAAATGTTAGTGATATTGTTGCTACATATGTTGTGATTTTATACTTGCCGTTTCTTTATTTTTGCACTTGTAAGCTGTTGTTGCTCCATTTTTGCATCTGTGAGTTGCTGTCTAACCTTTTAAATAAAATTAACAACAGCAGCTTTCATTGGTGCATTTGTGAACAGTTTCATCTGTGAGTTTCTGTTTCAAAATGTGACATTAAATAAAATTAACAAATATAACATCTGGATTTAATAGTGATATATGTTCTGGGAAAATTGGTTTGATATTCTTTTGCTGTCTAACTTTTTTCATTTAATTTGTATCAGTCCAACGAATCAGATGGAGAGCTTTTTGTTAGAACTCGCAAGCGGAAAGAAGGAAAGGTGTACAAGACCGATACTTCAGTAATGAAGTATAGAGTTGTAAGAATTTTAATTTCTCTTCATTCAGATGTCAAAAAAATGCTTCATTTTGCGCATCAACATTTTGAAACTGCTTCAGATGTTATATTTGTTAATTTTATTTAATGTCACATTTTGAAACTACTTTATTTTGCAGGATAAGATTCAAAAAGCAATAGGTGAAGGAGGAAGTGATGAAGTTGTTCAAGAACTGATTTCTGATGGAAAGCGGCACGGTCCAACTTGGCTTATAGGACGGCACACAAAGTCTGCAGAAGTTTCAAAAGATGCCCCAACAACAAGCACATACATACAGGAGCTGGCAGCGAAGATAAAGGAAAATATAGTTGAAGAAGTCGAAGCAAAGGTGAACAAGAGGGTCAAAGATGAATTTGATGCAACGGTGAACCGAAAAGTTCAGGAGAACTTGTCATGGGTGCTTAAGAAATTAGGCGAAGCTAACCCTGACATGCAAATTGATGTTGCGGGTCTTTGTGCGACCGTCTGCAGTGATGAAACTGGCACTGGAGCCACTAGAGGCACTGATGGTACTGGTGGCTCGGAAGCATGAAATTTGGAGGCTCGCAAAGATGAATTCACGTGTAGTATGTAGAATTTAATTAGTATGTACTGGCTGTTAATATGAATGCACTGGCTATGTTTGTTATTTTGTACTTGACTAAAACTTGTGTTGCTGGCTGTTATGAAACGACTTGTTGTTTGGCTGTTATGAAATGAATAGCTCTTTGGCTACTATGAAATGCAGTGTAATGTTGCAGTAGTATGATGTTGCAGTACATTTCCAATTTAAATTGCAAAAAGTGTTGCCGTAGATATGATATAATGTTGCAGTATGTGATGTTAAATGTGGTAATAAACTGAAAAAGTGTTGCCATTTTATTGGTAAAAGTGTTACCATAGATTAATGAATGTGGGCCCCACAAAACGGTTCCGTTAAGTTGGTTAACAGAATTAGTGGGCCCCACATGTTGGGGCCCAGATTGTGGATCCACTTTTTAGTAAATTTAGTACCTGTGGCAACAACAGAACCGATGTTGCCTTAGGGTCACAAAGATGTTGCATTTGAGTCTGCGGCAACGCGGCAAAATGCAACACCGAGAAAGTGTTGCCTTAGCTCGTTTTTGGCCTCCAGCAACATTATTTGGCACTTTCTGCATCACTTCTTGTGTGTTGCAGTATGCAATCTATGGCGTAGTGAATTGTTATTTGTTAACAATTTATTTAATCTGTTGAGTTAAATTGAAAATCAATTACAATTAAATATAAATAAATATTACATTAATATGAGTTAAGACGGTAACTGAAAATGTGAATGCAATTAAATGTACAGAAATGTGAATTATATTCATAAGGCAATAATTGATTAATAATAAGAGTGAAACGAAGATAAATGAATTTAGTGGGACTTTAAATGATAATTAATGTAAAAATCGACAAAAAATTCAATATAATTGAAATATTGCAACTAATATGGTAAAAGATGATAATTGTAGAATATTAATGCAATAAGGTGTAAACTAGTGTTAACTATGACCATAAAGTAATGATTGATTGAATAAAAAGATTTAAATCAAATTAAATCAATTTATTGGAATTAAATTTTAATTAATTGGATTTAATTACAGTTGAAACTGAACACTGTAATTAGTGTAATATTTAACACTGAATTGATATGTAAATTTGTTTTAAATTATTGTAAATGTCTAAGTAATCAAAATCTATAAAAAATGTTAGTTATTAAATTTGAAATTAAAAAGTGGTTAAATCAATTTAATAATAATTTATTAATTAACGTGAAAATAGCCATTTTGGCCACTATCTCGGATTTCAACAACCAGTTTCATCAGATCCATAACGGTGAATTATTGTAGGATTTCAAGTTTCGTAGCGATCGGACTTGTCGTTTGATCGTACAGACTCGAAACGCGTAAAGATCAATTTAATTAAATTCAATTGAAATAAGCCAATTTTAAGAGCTAACTTCTTCATACGATGGAATTAAGACTTGAAACCTGTTCCATTGAGTTCAAAAATATCGAAAACATCTATTTTGATATATAGGTTGACCTAGTTTCGTTTCGGGATCAGAACGGGCTTTTTGGGTCGTGCAGTCGTTTCGATCAATCCAATCTTGTCCATTCACTTCTAATTCTGATCTGCCTATATATAGGCTGTTATAAACCCTAATTGTTTCTCATATTCTCATTACAATACGTACAATTCTCCTAGACTATCTCCTCTTTCTCAATGGCTGAAAACCTAAATCCCAAATCAATTTTCAATTGTCCAAATCAATTTCAAAAATCAAACTCCTCAAAACCATATCATATTATATACCGATTCGAAGCTCTCGACGAGCACAATTCAAATATGTGATTCATTTTTCGATTTGAGTCATGGTTTGGCCAGAAATCACCAATTTATTTTCTACCGTCTATTTTTGGGTTTGTCGTTTAACGGCGGATCTTCGATTCTGTGATGATCAGAGGATGCTGGAGCATAGAGCACGACGTATGGAGTCGATCCATACGGTTCGTTCGTGATGTAGGCGAGGGGAATCGCTAGAATTGGATTGTCTTTGTTGGTGGGGGCGGTAGAGTTTTGGGGCCTCGTGGGGCCGCGCGTGGGATCGATGGGGGGCGGCCATGGTCGAGCAGGCGGTGGCGCGTGGGGATCTGGGTGGGTGCGAGCATAGGGCGACGTTCGTGAATTCGAGGTGGCGGCCGATCATCTATTCAAACGTGATGATAGTGCTGGAGTTAGGGTTCACGTGTTAGAGCGATGACGTGTAAGGTGATGTGTGTTTAACTATTTTATTTATTTTATTATAAATCGAACGTTCTAATTTGTATAACTTTTACATATGAACTCGGATTTGAATGCGGTTTGTTTCGTTGGGATCTTATCAGAATTTCGGACATTTTAGAACTAGTTTGGATAAATTCTGAGACAATTCAAATTTGGGCCCTATTTTGGATTTCAAATCGATTTGAAAATCAAAGGTGAGTGTTTTAACCCACTCACAACTACTAGATTATCTTATGTTAGTTAAATTGAATTTATGATGTGATTAGAAATTGATTGGGTGATGTTTGGTATATTTAAATTGTCATTTCGGTTAAATATGACTTTTATTGAATTTAATCGTCATTTAATTTAATATTGAATTTTAAATTTCCAGTTAATACCTGCCATTGATAATCAGTAGATTGTTGTTATTTACTATTGATTGGGATGATAATTGTGATGGATGTCTGATTGTTGATATTGGATGACTGGGTGTTTTATTTTTCTATATTGTTATAACACTACAAGTTCCCTATGGGTTGAAATGATACACACCCGAACGATCTGAAAGATTAGGGAGAAATCGTTATGGGTTGAAATGATAGACTTGAGCGATTTCATGTATTTGAAATTAAATTTGGGATTATGGGTTGAAATAATATATACCCGTAAAATTTAAAATATTTGCGGATTGAAATGATACATATCCGTATCACTTGACTATAGGGTAGAAAATTATATACGGACACCGGATTGGTTAAATTTAAACGATTATTAAACCCTTAAATCTTGGATTGGATTAAATGATATTTTGAAAGAAATTGATTTATATAAATTGAATTACTTTGAAAATCCAAGTTTGAAGGTTGGCATTGGAAATTGGTTTAAATCGAAATTCTAAAGTATTTTAATCTATTTTAACCTATTTTAAATCTATTTAAAGTATTTTAATCTATTTTAAATCTAGTTAAAGTATTTTAATCTATTTTAAATCTATTTAAAGTATTTTAATCTATTTAAAATCTATTTAAAATCTATTTAAAGTATCTTAACCTATTTTGTTCTATTTTAAATCTATTTAGAGTATATTAATCTATATAACCTATTTTAATTCTATTTAATCTATTTTAGATCTATTTTTAGAACTATCTAAAAATCCATTTCAACCTATTTAATCTATTTTAAATTATTAAACAATTTTAATCTATTGTAAACTATTTCAATCTATTTAATCTATTTTTAAATTATTTAAAATATTTTAAACTATAAAAAAACCATTTTAAAGTATTTAAACTATTTAAACTATTTTAAACTATTTTAAACAATCCAAACTATTTCTAAATTCCAGACTGTGTAAAGTTGACGTGTTTATATTTAAATCCTTAATTTAAAAGCAGATATGGTGAAATGATGTTATAATCTAAGTTAGGATTTGAAATGATATTTTCTAGTGAAATGACATATTTTGAGTAAATGTGATGATTTGAAAATATGATTTCAAAGGTGCTATGATTTCTAAAGTGAATAAGATTTCGAAAGTAAATATGATTTCGAAAGTGATATGGTTTTGAAAATATGATATTTTGATATCAATTATGAAACGGTTTTAGAAATTTAAAAGAACCATCCGGTGTGAAATAAGCGTTTGGTTGTTAAAGAAACCGGAATCAGATATTGTCATACTCTCTGCCAATACCGAAAACCACTTTAACAACTGTGTACATAGTGGAGATTCCAGAATGAAGTAGGATGGTTTGGTGTACGATTCTGTATGAGGTATTTACGCAACCCTGACTCCCTTAAGTCAGCTTAGATGTGACTAAAACAGGAGCTATACCGGGCCAAGTGAGGTCGCACCTCCGATCGGGCACATTTCTTCGATACCATACTATTACTTTGTGATTGATTTGGTGGCCACCCCTCGATTTGATTTTGGGAGTGTGTTCCGAGGTGCACTACTACAAAACATGCCATTTGCATCGGTTGTTTACCCCCATTTTGCATCAGTTCAACATCCGGTGCATATGCAACCGATGCAACAGGCTTAACAGTTTTGCATCAGTTATAAAATCGATGCAAAACGGTCCTTTTTGCATCGGTTGTTACTAACAACTGATGGAAAATACGGTTGGTTGCTTGGACACAGCCGTCATGTTGCATCGGTTGTAATGAAAACCGATGCAACAAAGGAACTTGTTGCATAGGTTGTTGTTGGAAACCGGTGCACCATAAGAGTCTTTGGGTTTAAAAGGCTTCTTTGTTTCATCGGTTTTTTATAACAATCGGTGCAAACCAATCCCTCTATTGCATCAGCTATTTATACCTGATGCAAAAAACCCATTCTCAAAAATCATTATTACAGTACTCAAATAGACAATATAAATAAATAAATAAATATTATTGATTATAATAAACAATTATTGCATGCAATATTACAATCATTCAAAATTACATTTGATGGCAAATAAAAACTGAATAACATAATACCAAAATAAACATATATCAATTATAGTGTTAATAATCTATACAAAATAATGGTTCATACATTCATTTTAGCAGCATAATTCAGATCTTTAGTACAATCATTAAGTGGTATAGTCTTAATTCAGATATTTAATTAGTACAACCATTAAGAAATAGTATAGTGAAAACCTTAAAAACTTCATGGAATATAGAAAACCCAAACTTTTAGGCTTCAGCTCAAAACCATATGCTGCATTAATTCCATGTTTCCAATGTCAACTTGAACATGGGAAAACAAGAAATAAACATGTTTTGGCAATTTGGTTAATATATAAGACCTTGCGTTCTATTCTACGCAATACTAGCTAGCACATCAAACAGAATGTGTATGACTCTAATTACAATACCATTACAGTTTGCAAATAAATATGGCATTAAAAGTAGTAAATCAGCATGTAAACTCACCATCTCCTGAATCTGCAGCTCCAAAAAAGACTCGGATTTCTTCAAAAAATGCAGAGACAAGTATAGGTCCTGTGTGATGATCTCCATCCTTGCTCCTAGTTTTGGCTTCATCAAATAAATTACTATATAATACCTAATGTCTTTAATACTTTAGTAGCTTGATCCATAAATAATTTAAACTAGATAACTTAGAAAAGCTTTAGACGAAAAAAATTGAAATTAGACTAAAATATAAGTGCAGGTGGTAAAAAGGTCAACAACGTTGTTCTTATCGTTATCAGAAGCAACGTTGGAATCAACGACAGGTATGTCACTGTCAACTCATGAATACAACAAGGTTAAAATAAGAAATTATACAACTTTTCCCTTTTTTTACAAGCTCCATTCCTGTCCAATTTCTGCCACTCTTAAACTATTTAATTTGTATGCATGTGCACGACATTAAAATAGATGTTAATGATAAACAAATGAATGACTTATGTGTACCGACACATTGGGTACCGATACATTGGGAAAGACCAAATGAGAACAGAAGAATAACTTTACTTAATAATAATACATGCATTGGGCTTAAATCTACTTTACCTTATTATAGTAAATATCATAATAATATTTTTGCTAAAACAAAAGCAAAGTTGATGTTGCAAATGTAGAAGCATACCACACAACAAATTATATATGGCACCAATTGTCGTACTTACAGACTTCCGTAAACTGAACAATGTTCAAAATAATACTCCAACATCAATTTATGTCTAGAAAAAATCACTTATGAATCTTATTCGTCAAACCAACTGACTATTAGGGAGCAATTATGAGCATTTTACTATTCCGAGATTCATAAAATCTTACCTTAAAACAATCAAGATCATTTTCTGTTAATTTTTTTCTTTATCCACAAGTCGTGTGGATTTTATAAACTTGCTTACTTTAAGTCTTGCTTTTCATACACGGATATTAAGAACATTATATGTAGATTTGCTTAAAGTTTTGAGACAGGAGCAATGACTAAAACGAAATAGAAATTTATATTTGTAACCATCAATAAACCAAACTCCATCTACCAGACCTACACCATTTCCAGATATATAGAATTACTATCAAAGTAATCAATCATGAAAGATGCATTCAACTTTTTCCACTTTTCAAGTGGTTGAAAAGTCTACAGCAGTTGAGGTGGGTCATAAGTTAAAGATTTTCCACAAATTATGTCTGGTTGGTGATAGAATGCTGTATATCCTTCAGGCGGATTGTGTGGTCTATCAGTGGCACTGGGCAATAATACGTCACCTAGAGATATGTTATGCTTCAAGAATATTCGGCCCAATAAAGATTCGGAAATGTTAGATTGGACAGAGTCGACAGGGTCCTCAATAAATATCGCCTCCGGTAACTCATCCGGAGCCGGGTCGATTACGTCGGTAGGAATATCGGGAATCTCAAGCACTGGAGGAGTCAAGCTCTGTACCTCTTGTTGTTGGGAGCTCGAAGATTCCATAATTAACTAACTCATCAGAAAGCAACGTTAAGTTCATAAAGAGCCCGTGCATTCCCCAGTGTGAAGTGTGTGAGCGTGTCGTGCAGTGCAAGTGTTGTACGTTACTTAAACAGATTCTACAGATTAAAGTAAGATGTCCGTACAACAAAACTTGGGAATTTGAGAATGAAAATGACCGTCATCGCTGACCGTCACTTCCACGCCATCCAAACGCTACTGAACACTTCAAGTATAAATCAGTCGTATGATTGGTTAAGTCATGGTTCCATCGACGAGCTTCAAAAGGAAGTCAAGTATAGTCCCAAAGTCAAGTTCGATTAGGCAAGGCCGAAGCTCGTCGGAGTAAAGCATGCTAAAGTTCATTAAGTTCGTCAAGTTTCGACTGAAATTGGTCACGTTCGAATCCATGGAGCGAGCCAGAGATATTGCATTTTTTGAGTTAAGGACGATCGAATCAACACCAATCGACTCGATGTGCTTCGAATCGATCAGGGTCGACTCGACGCGCCCCGTATCGATATGGACATTGGAACGATATCTCGTATCGATTGAAGGAACGCTTCGAATCCATCAGGATAGCATTCACGACAGTCAATAACAACCACTTCGAATCGATCAGGCCCGGCATCTTCGAATCGATCGTAGGGTTATGAGTTCGAATCAATCGATATGAACCACTTCCCCTCGCAAGCTTCGATTCGAAGCCACATACGATCAAGATCGATTCGAACTACCTCATCCCAGATCGATATGAGGCAAAGAGAAAAGTAATTCCTTAAGATCTCAACACTTTGTCGCGCACCATCCCTCGATTCGATCGATTTCACTCAGATCTCGATACCCTTCGAGGTTAACCTCAGAAGAATTCAAGAATGATGGCAAGAATTTCCAGTTCCATCGTCCGTGGTTTGGCCGTATGCGTTAATTACCTGTTTTATTGTGATTATGATTGAAGGATTGAAGGTTTTTGATCGAATCGGAGTAGCGTCTCTCTCAAGTCTGAAGGATCGATACGAAGAAGAAGGCAAGGAAACAGTAAAAGTAAAAAGTTAAAAATGAAAAGGACCCCGGTATATATAGGGGAAACGAGACGATTCGTCTCCCGGTCAAGCGCAACCGGAAATAATGGGTCCAGCTCATCGATTCGAATGAGTATCTTCGAATCGATCACTGCAAGGCATCCATCGATACGAAGCTGACCAGATAACTTCGTCGATTCGGACTCAAATATCTACACCAGACAACTTCGAGACTTTTCCTTCGAATCCATAGCATCGATTCGAAGCACGGCGTCAGAAGGGTCAGGCGGACGTTCGACTCCATCGATTCGAACAGTCAAGTTCGAATCCCTCAATTACAAATCCATCCAAGCTTCGAATCCACCCGAAAACCATCGTTTCAAAGTTCCATCGGATCGAGGCAGTTAACCGAAGATGAATCAAAGTCGCTGTGCCCCATCGATTTGGAGTGCCAACTTCAAAACTATCGACTTGTAGCACAACGAAGAGTATCAATTCGAGTAACCTTCTCGAATCCATCAAAAACGATCGAATGGGAATAAAAGCATTGCTTCGAATATAAAATTATTGCTTGACTACCTTGTACAACGATTCAGGAGAGGATCGATATCGAGGGATAGTCATAAATAATCATTAATGCACTGATTAAACTCGAATCTCAAATCGATTCAGGAGAGGATCGATGCAGAATTCGATAACAAACCAAACTGGCAACGACTTGCAAACATGCAACGTTCACCAAAGTCAAAGTGGTACATATATGCCCATATGTTTGACTAGTGTTTAATCTTTGTCATTTACAGGGATCAAATGTTCATCTCGTCATAACACAGAAAGCTAACAGCCAGTCACAATTATACGACGGTCACTTACAGCGATACAGAATACAACTTTCGGTAAAGCATGTCATAACGGCCCAATGAGAGACTGCAGCTTATCAAAGCACGTCATGTTTACACAAGACGTACTTTGGGGGGCAAATGTTATCCCGCCTTTTGGCAAGGCCGTGACACCAAGGACTTAACTAGAAACCGGCGACAGATCGTCTCGTAGACCAGCTACGCACAAGGATTGCTATGGATATCGGTGAAATTTGTCCGAGTCCAGATCGGGCTACAATTGATAAGGCACGTCAAGCAAAGCCGTGGGACCCAACTTTCCAAGTCTCGGGACAATCCGAGTTCGTATGCTCAAGTTATCGCCAATGGAAGATGGATGAAATAGTATAGGTTCGGATCCCTCAGAAATAGGCTAGGTTCGAATCGATGAGGGGAGGATTGATTCGAATCGATCAGACAAGTATTATGTCTAATCCACGAAGAGCATGTATGCTTCGACTCCATCGAGCAAACCCTTATATGCCTAAGTTCGAACCCATCTTCGCATACTCCGGTTCGAATCCATCGAAGGAAGGAGCGCTTCGAATCCATGCAGGCAGAGAAGCTCCAATTCCATTCCAAAGCACCGACATCATCGATTCGAAGGAAGCCAGCCTTCGACTCCAGTACCTTCGAATCCATCCAGTTGTAGGGACTTTGACTCCATTTCATAACTGTCTTCGAATCCATCCTGGTGAAGCAGATTCGAACCGATCAATGGTGGCATACCTTAATCGATTCGAACGATCGATGATCCAATCGATTCGAAGGAAACGCACCTTCGAATCCAGTACCTTCGAATCCCCCAAGTCCACACAACTAAAACCCGGGGTATGACCTAGAAAACTCGGAGAAAAAGGAGGATTGACCCGAAGCACGCGCACCACGTCATCGCCTTAACGTACAGAAGCCTGGATTCGACCCTATGGATTCGAACCATATCGATTCGAACGAATCCATAGGACGAAGAACACGAAAATCTCCAACTTGAATCGATCATAAATCAAGTTTTACAAGTCCAAATGTCATGAAATTTTCACAGAAGCTTAAGCACATGGTGAAGAATGTTCACACCAAGTTTCAGCTCAATTGGATGATTTCTTGATCGATTCGAACCAAGGGTCGAATCGATCCCAAAGTGGGCCCGGATCTCCAGATTTCGGCCATGTGGACCCCCTCACGTGCCAGAAGCGGTCTCCCCGAATTTTAGGCGAAATATCAGCCTCCTACACCTATAAATAGAGCCCCTGGTCATTCAGAAAAGGGGTCGGAGAATTCTAAGTACTGAAGAGCGCCCAGATTCTGCCAGATTTACTCCAGAACACCGCCGCTGCTTTAGATTGAGACTTAGCATATAAATTCAGTTGTATTACAGTATAAAGAATTGTAATCTTCAAGTATCGAGCAATAAAATCATCAAACTTCATAGTGGACGTAGGCGAAAACACCGAACCACTCTAAATCGCTTGTCTTTGCAATTTACTTTCTGTTATTTGGAGTTTTTGTTAGATAACCTACAGTTTTAATTTTTATTCTTCACTTTTATCTCTTCAAAAACTTCCGAAGAGTGTTGTGCCCATTTTTGGTACAAACACATATACTAGACTTTAAATCAATATACTTTAAGCTTATAAAAGAAAACACATACCTAGAACTTATAACACATATTATATATCTTTTATTAATATATACAATAGATCCTTTAAAATCATTACCGACTTATACTAAGTTCTCCGCAGCAAACCAATAACATAAGAAACGTATTTATAAACGTCTATATGTACTTAAATTGATATATATCACTAACGTTAAAACCTACTTCACATCTTCACAGGAAATTAACAGGTGAAAATTTAACAACCATATATACGAACTCAAATACTGTATATATATGCGAATATAGGTGACACTAGTATATAGACTTAACTCAATTGTTTTGAACAGCAAGCCTGTACATTTTCAAACAATACTTAACCAAATTGTAAAGCAATAATAATAAAAAAAAATTCAAACACATTTGGTAAACATTTGAACCATGTAATATATATAAACTAACTTTATACACATCAGTGTGTATATAGAAAACAAAATTTTAAACAAATATTTTATTACTCACATCACTATATCACACTAGCAAATATACTTTAAACGTATAACTGAAACATGCAAAAATGAGTAAACACCAAATCTTTAAATTCTGTAAAACATTCATATCAGATCCAACTAAAAAAACAAGTAACTTTCTTTATTGAAAGATATGTACAACTTTTATTTATAAAACAACAGCCTGTTCATGCCTAAAATAAGCAACTCATGTATAGCCAGAACATACTATACTATATTTTATAAACAACTTCTTCTAAAAGTAAATCCACATAACAGCCTATAATATACCAACTTCATCAACCTTTAAACTCATATATATATATATATATATATATATATATATAACATAATGTATACAGTAATAATTTAAAACATACCCCAAAAGAAAATAAGGCAAGCTCAGCTTGGCATGGAGACGAGAGGAAGGGAAACGCTCGGTCCTTGTGCTCGCGTGGAGGTGGAGACTGTTGAAGTGCTCGCATGGAAAGAAGGGACGGTTGGGAGGAGAAGAGAACGGGGAGAGACGCGGCCATGGGACAAGTAAGAAGGGTGTACGGGTCAGGAGACGTGAGCTGGCTACTGCGTTGGTCCGGGAAGAGGCTGCCACTGCCGAACGATGGAGGGGCAAGAAAATAGGAGGGAGAAAAAAAATGGTGGCTTCAATGTTTGGAGAGGCCATGAGCTCTCGGCTTTAATGGTGGATGAGGAGTGGCGCATGCGGAAGGCATGCATGGGAGAGGGTGAGCACAACAAGTTTTATTGAAACAAAATCAATGTAAAAGCTACAGGTTCACATTTTAATTTGAATGAATGCTTGAATAGTATCATAAAATGAAACGTCAGAGCAGAATGAAAAGAGCCATCATAAAAAGGAGAACTTTGCATTGGAAGGAGAAACGAAAGTGGAAAAATGAACTCATAAATGCAAATGGGAACGAATGGTTATTTAAGCAATAAATTTTGTTGTTTGGACAGCGCAGCTGAAGTTTGAAAGGCAATAGCAAACAAAAAGCTACGGATACGGTACCGATACGGTACAACGTTACAGATTTTGCCGTCCACCGTATGTCAAAACACACATACGAATATACCGCGATGATCAGCACGACGAGACGATCAAAACTGTATATAGATGTCAGTGGTACGATTAAATTATAAAATTTCGAATTTTTCTACTGGCGGAAAATGCAAGAAAAACGTAGAAAAATAAGATCGACGGAGCCAAAGAAGTCCGAATTTGGAAAAACGAAAAATGACGTTTGCTCAGAAGATGTTTTAGAATTTTTCTATGTAAAAATATTTAGGTTCCGAAAACATTTTATTTTCATCGCTTTTTAACTGATTAAATTGAAGTAAATTTACGCGCGAAATAAGATTTTATATTTTCGGACGAAAATTTACCAGTTGCTATGTTTAACTAGACGCATTCCAAATATCAAATTTATATTTCAAAATTTTATGGTTTAAAATTTCGCAAAATTTCAATTAATAACGTTATTAAAACCAGTTAAATTTACGGATCGTTACAAGGTCCGCATTGGGGTTGAGGTATTAAATGGTTATTGGATGGTCTGCCTCTCCCCTGTCTAAGAAGTATTAAGTGGCCTAGAAGAGATTTTGTACAATGTCAGTTAGGGAATACCAATAGGGGTTCGCTTGGGGTTAGGTATTAAAAAGCTGAAGAGTTCGTCTACTTTCCATTTAAAGGGTATTAAGTGGTCCAAGTACTTTCTCTTGCTACGTTAAGATATGAGTGGATGGGAGATGGTTTTTGAACTCAATATACTCCATAGTTGCATTGCACCTGTTTTTACAGTCATGGAGTGTGACTCTTGGGGCCACTAGCCTATAGTTGGAAGTATACATGGAGAAATATAATAAATATATAAGACATGATACTAATCTGAATGCTTGCCGACCATATATTATTATTGTAAAACTTAAGATTTTCATCCAACAGACATTGTTGTTCTGACTCCCTCCTCATCACAACCTATACGTTAGATTTGGCGATGACTATGGAGGAGGAGATGGCGAAGACCTAGTTACAGTATTATCTATTTATGTTTTTGATGTACAAAAATAATGTATTTAACTTGGTTTATGTGTTATCGATACATTGTATTTCTAATACTTGGATATTATGAAATTGGTACTTATTTGATTATTATATTTTATTCCTTCTATTCTGAGACTCTGAAAGATAGATAGTTCTACACATTGTTTTATTTAATCAGTTATACCGACCAGCAGTCAACTCCGGAATGGACCTAAGGTATGATTGAATTTTTTTGGTTCGAAAATTAGGTCCATTTAAGAGAGAGTTGTTACAAGGCATGTATTTTGTCTCATTCCGGTTTCCTCGAATTTCATTCTTTCACTTCGCATAGAAAATATTTCCCTTTTTCCTCCTCTCCATTCAAATTTTGAAATCAAGATGAAAAAATTAAATAAATCAAATCAATGCATCCAAAACCCTAGCTACCTTCCCACCTTACTCTCAAATCCACGCTACATATATACCTTATCCCTCCACCAAACACAACAACCTGTCCACGGTACCTGATTTTGTGGCAATCACACCTCCTATAATTGCAATCACGTGTTGTATGCTATATTTTCCTCTCGGAATTTCTTACCCGATTGATGTAGTACTTGCACTGCATGATCCAACTTCTGCTCCTATCCAAGGTAAAACCTCTTACCTTTGGGTTAACTGTTTATTTATTTTCAGTTGTGCTATTATTGATGTGGAATTTGTTTGATTCTGGGTGGACAACTAAATATTTATTCATGCTTTCCGTGTCATCTATTGTTTTTTTATTATATGACCTTAACATTGGCATCACATTATGGCTAACTAATAAAGAAGGTGGGTGAGTAGATGGAGAAAGCAATAATAATCTTCATAATGATCATTGTTGTTATGAATGTAAATTTACATCAAGATTTTTGTCAGTTGGTTCTATGAAGATAAGAAGTGTGCTGCCTATGGAAGAAAAAATATAGTAATAAAGGGTATGTTTTATTTTAATTAGTGGTTTTTCAATCGTTTAGTATGGAAAATTTGATAACTACGAAAGTTATTTGATGAATTTTAGGGGTATATAGCCCTAAAGATAGTATGGTTAAACATGGCTGAAAACATTCTACGATATTTGCAATGTTATACAAATAAACATTAACAATCTATGTGAGTACCTATTAGGATAAAGAAATGCAAGGCATATGCCACATATGTTTGCTGGAATAATAAGAATGTCTTAGGTATATACATCATCACCAATACATAAATAGCGATGTCAATTTTTGTTGAATAGTCTTGTCTAATTTAGATAAAATAGTCAATTCTGAGTAATATGTGAGAACTCGGTGTTCCAAAGGGATCATTACAGATGCTATTACCATTTGAGTATGTTATGTGTTCAAGTTTCATATAATTGTATTATTTAAACTCACAACAAAAACTAGGAAGAAAATTCAAAGATTTGTTATATATCTCTATTATTAGCAGCAGCATTTAGCCAATATCTATGTGACGGTGAAGTTTATATTTCATGAAGTCAATATAACATAATAACTATAGCACCCCATTATTTTACAACAATTAATTAAAAAGAAATTAACAAATAAATAAATAATAATGCTAAAAATAGAATTTTTGTAAATGCCAGAATTTGGCTACGAAACTTGCACCGTAATGTTTGTGGTGATTTTCTGATTAACTTTCATATATAAAGTTTTCCGATCAGAGTTCAAACGGAAAAGTTATTAATATTTGAAGTTTTGGAGTCAGAAATAATTATATATGTAATTAGGGTAATAAAAATAAATTAAAAGTTAATCAATAACATTAACGAAAGCTTAGCAGCACAATTAATCACCACTTAAACAAACCACATGTCTACCCCCGTTACACCCAGGTCGATCGGTAGCGGTCGACCCTAGGCAAGGGGTGATCGACCCGTGTGTTGTAAAAGTCAACGGTAACATGTGGCTGAACAGTATGGATTTAATAGTTCTTTTATTAATACATAGGATTGATTCTAGAGCCTATAAATACAAGCCTAGCTTCTCACTTCTCTTCTCATATTTTCTGAGTCACAGAGCGGAGCTCTGCCATTTTCTTTTCTCTATAATTCTAGAATTCTAAAAATAGTAAAACTATTATATATATATATATATATATATATATATATATATAAGTAGAGAAAAGCGGGGAATGCGAGAAGAGAAGAATATATTAATTTAGAACACAAAAACAAAGGTAAATCGTAAATCTTAAGCTCAAATCTAAATTTAATTCGATTCTTTCCCTAGATTTGTAATTCTAATAGGTATATACCATTGTTATATTTTGGATTTAAAGTATGATGGAGTCAAATAAAAAGAAAATGGATCTAGATCTGGAGAATTGGAAAGCTAAAGCAAGGTAAGTGGAAATTACATATTTTGTAATAGTATTGGATTTATATCATTGTAGATCTATTTCATTTATGCCAAGATATAAATCATGATTTGGATATTTAATTTTATACGCGTAAGGAATTGATATAAATCACGAATGGTGTATTTAATTGTATACGCGTGATAATTATGAAAAATATGTATATATGTTATGGAAAACCCGAAACTTGATAGATATTGTGTACATTTGGATTTGGAAAGTTAGGAGTATAAATAGTCCCTAGAATTATAAATAACTTGTTAATGAAATCATATTGGAATTCTAGGTTTGTTTAATTTACATAGATTGTTGAACATAAATTAGAATTAATTCTAAATTAAATTTGAATTAGACATTATTTTAATACATTGGAATAAATTGTGTAATACTGTGAATTTCTGTAAATTGTCTAAAAATACAAATAAAAGTGTATTGGTTGAAATACCAAGGAATGTAAAAAAAGGAAGAGATGTACAAAATAAGGGAATCGTCGTATCTTGTACTGTCTATTCCAATAAAAAAATAAAAGATAATTCCTTGTTATTTCACACATAACTCTTTTAGGTAATTTATAGAGAACTAGTGTTAACAATTTCCTTCGAGGAAAGAAATATTCCAATGTTTTAAGATATAAAAAACCTTAAGTATGACTAAAGTAATGTAAGTAGGAATAATGACTACAATTGAAAAGGGAAAGCTTAAAGTATGTAATTTTAAAATGGTGTAGAAAACAAACGGTAAACAAAGAAGATACAATTAAACGAAAAGGGAAGTAATAAGTCTAAATGGGCAATTAAAGAGAGACATTAATTAAAAAGAAAACAGGAGGTTTCATCCAATAATGTTAAACGAAGGGAAATAATAAATGGAACTTAAGTTAATAAATTGGAAATGGATAACAAATGATAGTAAACGACAAGAATAAATCAAAAGTAAGTTATGTAAGATTTATTAGACAACGATGATTGAAAAAGATAAAGAATATTATTAACATTGAACATCGAAGGCAGATAATTAAGCAAGTATGAATACACACACACATACATACAAATATATATATGTAGCCTTAAGTATGCGTTTATGACAGGTGTGAATTATTAAAGTTATTAAATAACTTTAATGGATAAGAATGAAATAGTCATTAGAATGGTTAGAATGCAAGGTCAGTAGTGTTACACAATAGAAGTTTGCCCACCGCAAGGGGCTACCAGCAGTTGTGTATACATAATGCTGATGTGAGACATATCCAACCATAAGACCCGTGGAGAGTATATGCTTGTGTATAAATAAAGGAATACCCCAATAGAAAGTGAAGTCTACTTCAAAAATAGGAAATGAGGTATTGCCTTAATTGCAATAGGCAATCCAAATCGGATGGTGAGCGAAGAACGACACTATGGCAGTACATGGAGGTATCGAATTAAGGAGTAAAGGCCGCACATAGGTCGAGAACGTCATCAATTCTTAGCGATCAATGGGAAAGACAGGGGTTACAGCTAATAGGCCATACTCCCTACTTGTGTACGGTGTTCGTTAGGTTATGCTTCGCCACACGTTTGTTTGCTAGTTTGTTTATTAGGAGCTAAGGCTAGCTAACCCTTTTAGAGCAGCCTTTCAAATGCACATGGTAGTCCATGGAGCCGAGTCCACAGCTGATGGCATTGAGTCCACCATACTTATAGTTCATAGAGCCGATCTTAGGAAGCACATAGGTTGAAAATCCCTAAAAATGAAAGTTTGAGTATGGCTAAATTGTTGAAAAGCCGTTACTAAGTACTGTAGGAGTTCCTCGGTATGTGCGGAGACGAGAACGTGATATGGCAAGGGTGATGGATCCTGACGGGGTGTTGATTTATGAATACTAGCGGGGTTAGTATCTTTCTCTAATATGGGACCATGGTACTTATATATTTATATATTTGTACATAACTATAGTCTACTATGGGTAGATGTGATGTATATGCACATACGTGGAGTCCAGACGACTAATTAAATATAAAAGACATAACATGTAATAGAAGACAATTGGCATAAACTACTGTTATGTATAAAGTGTATAATTTAGTAGTCGCCAAAAAGTTGTTCCAACCCTCTCCTCATTAATAGCTTAGATGGACATGTTCCTTTGGTATGTTCGACACAGACAAGGACACTAGACATTTGAAGTGTCAATCTTGGTCAGTTACTATGTGACTTATTGTATTTTATTATTCCGCTAGAATTATATCGTTAGTTCTTTGATATGCATTCATTTATTTTATATGCAGGATAACAAACCAACGATCTATACTTTGGTGAAATTGAGTTTTGGATTTAGCGAAAATTTGGATCCACTGGGGTGCGGGATGTTACATTTGGTATCAAAGCCTAAGTTAGTCGATCTTGAAAATTAGGAAATGTTGATTGAATACATTTGTATTTTGCCTATAAATGTAAATATAATATATGTCAAATCCTAAGAATTCCGACTATATAGTAGTTGCAACCATACACTGAAATATGGATAAGGCTATAATGAGTCGGAATAAGGAAAGAAGTTGAAGATGTACACCTACAACGATTACCCCATGGGAAATAGGTCATCTAGAAAGGCATTGACTTAAAGAGCATGAGTATAGCATATGGAAGGTCCATGTAGCTGGATAGTACGTGACTCTTTAGTTGGGCCTCCGATAGCCCAATGGTTGTAGATCCTCGTATGATTGTCGATTGATGATGTACAAGAGGTCTAAATAAGGGAAAAGTAAGGGTCCATATGTTGTAGATATCCGGAAGTAATTGATTCCCCGAAGAAAGGTGTGAAGTAGTCACTTCAAGTTAGTAGTTGGACTTTTAATATTTGGAAGAAGATAATTCAGCGAGTGGAGGAAAAGCCCAAAAAGAAGGGACAAATAAAAACCCACTCTAAGTCTGATCCCATATAAAAGAATGTAATATAAAATTTGAAACGATTTTAATATAAAAATTTGAGAAAAAATATATAATATATTTGAAAATGATTTTCAAAGGAATTATTTGAGGGTAGAAAAGCCTATTTTTAAAAAGTAAGTAAATATTAAATTTTCGAAAATATATATATATATATAACTATATTATCTTAAATAAAAAGTTTTAATAAAAAATTCAAAAGTTGTTAGACCAAAAATAAAAATAAAAGGGTTTTAGTAAAACGGTTAATTCTTTTGACAAAAATAGTAGAGCGTATGTAGCTCATTGATTTTGCTAAGACGAAATTTTTTTGGAATATTCTTTTTAGAGGTGAACAATAGGAAGTGGTACAAGTTTGAGTTGGAGTGTAAAAAGCAGTAGGCGAACGCAATGCAATGGTTTAACTAAGAAGACAGTAAGCAATTGGAATAAGGGTTGTTCTTATTTACTCTAGTTTTTATTCTTTAAAAATTATAAAGAATGTATGGAAGTACTGTAAAGAACATTTTTGAAAAAAATGGTTTGGTATAACAATTGAGATTTTCAAAAGGATAACCTAATATATGGTTTGAGTAAAATCCCAATTTTTAAGAAGTAAAAGTTGAGAAGGGTCTTTAAAGAAAAAGAACTTTTAAAAATTTAATAGCGGTTTTAAAAGTTAAGGCATTAAGTTATTTTTGAATTTGCTAAAGAGTTTATAAGTTGTACTTTTAAAGATAAAAGTTTCGGATTAAAATACTTCAAAAATTTTAAGTTTCAATTTCTGAAAGGAAATTTTTTGACGAATACTAAACCAAAATTTTAAAATATGAAGTAGATAGGAATGACTGCCTAGGTAAGACGGGGTAAAAGGCGAGGCTACGAAGAAGATAGCGATGACGAATCATAGAGTAGCAATAAGGAATCCCCCCCGAAGTGTAAGAAATATTGGTGAGAACTTAGGAATGTTTTGTTAGACATGTGGGCAAGCCATAAGAAGAACCCGCAATGGAATGGCGAATGGTATTAAAGCACACTTCTATGATTACTAGGGTATGCTAGTATGAAGGATCAAGAATGAAGAAAGTAAATATCAAGATTTGGGTTAAAAGAAGATAGTAATAGAGGGTAATGAGATGTCAAACACACATAGAGGACATTGGTAGACTCAAAGTTAAGGAAGGAAAGATAAAGGGAGGAAAGTTATTCCGCTAAGCCAATTTGCCAATTAGTTATTCTAAATGTGCATAGTTTGTATTTCTTACTCACTACTGTGTGAGGATGCATAGTTTGTTCCATGATTGGGGTGGTAATGGATAGACCTTATTCATCAAAAACCATAAAGGAAATTTAAAATATGTGGGTGGTATAAGGATGGCACGTTAGAAAGGTCTGTCAAATTTAAGTAAGGAGTGATAGGGCCACAACATCGTTAATGTCACTCGATGTTGAAGGGTAGATTCTAGCAATAGTTCTTTGATGTTTTGGTTGTAAGCATTAGTTGTTTCAATTATGTAAAAACATGTACGATATTTATGGAAATGTTCATTTTTATGTGTTTTTTGTGTGGGCTGCAATATTTGGGAAAAGAATTAGATAAGGAAATTTCAGGAAAGACACTTAACTAAAGCAAAATAAAAGAAAATAGTAAAAGGTTGGAAGTACAAAATAAATTAAGAATGAAATAAGATTTTAAGTCTTAAAAAATTCGGGAAATAAATTTCAACGAGCGGAGGACAGGGAAAGAATGTTGTGTAGCCACGAGTCAATGTCCTTGTATCTTAAGAGCTGAAATTTATATTTGAACTTGTGTGCTTGTTGCTATTATAAATAAAAGAAAAGTTTTAGAACTTAAAATTTACCGCGTAAATAGGTAAAGTCCACTATGGACATGAGGCTGTTGACTAAATCTGAATACCATGAGGTGTGTCATAATTTAGAAAGTTTGGAAATGCCACATATTTGACATGGGGGGATAGTTGACGAGATCGTTATTATGGGTTTTACCATGCAACAGAAGTAGAAGTAAAATAAAATACGGTTAGTGATGAGGAAGCTGTTTTAGCTATAGAATCTTTTCCTATATACCTTGTCGATAGACGAACAATAAGTTGATTTTTGAAGTAAACCATATTTTAAAATTTTAAGATAAAAATTAACTATGCAAATTGTACTTGGAAAAGTTGAAAAAGAATTGGGGGCAAAGAGAAAGTTCCAAAGTATAGTGGAAAGTTGGGCACCCAAGAGAAAAAGGAAGGAAAAATGGAATTTTCCATCCAAACCCATTTCCCAGCATAAATAAAATGGTTTAGAAAATTGGATTTTTCTAAATTTGGATGTTATGGATGGTGTGCTAGGATTTTTGATGGTAGGTATTAGATGCAAAATTAGTTGAACTATACTTAATTCGTAGAAGTGTGGGAAAATTTGGATGTAGAAAAAAGTTTATGGTTTTCAAAATTCGCATGCATATAGAACTGAGAACTGCCGGTATATATAGGATGTTTGCACCATATTTTTGAAATTGATTTAAAAAATACATTCATGTAGGAGGCCCGGTTAGAATTATTCTGTGTACATATCGTATGTATTGTGATACACCTTCATTTGTACACTATTGGTTGCAAAATTGTTTGTACACTAATTGATTTGTTAGTTTAAAATGGTTGTACGTTATGTTATGTTGTCCAGTCCTTGAGGAATTTCGAGGATGGAATTCTTTTAAGGGGGTTATGTAACACCCCGTTATTTTACGATAATTGATTAAGAGAAATTTAATAAATAAATAATAATGCTGAAAAATAGTATTTTTGTAAAAGTCAAAATTTGGCCGCGAAACTTGCACCATTATGTTCGCGACGATTTTTTTGATCAGCTTTCATATATAAAGTTCTCGGATCGGAGTTCAGACGAAAAACTTACTAAGTTAGAAGTTTTGAAATCGAAAATAATTATATATGTAATTATGATAATAAAAATAAATTAAACGTTTACTAATAACGTTAATGGAAGCTTAGACGTTAAAAATGTTAAAGTTAAAAATCAAATCTCAGAAAATGTGCAAAGTGGGAAACAAATGAACGCAATCGGTTAAAGAAGGAATAAAATTTAACAAATCATGGCAGCATAATTAATCACCTCTTAAACAAACTAAAGGTCGACCCCTATTACACCCAGGTCAACTGGTAGTGGTCGACCATAGGCAACGGGTGGTCGACATGTGTATTGTAAAAGTCAATAGTAAATTGTGGTCGAACATCCCGGATTTAATAGATCTTTTATTAACGCATAGGATTGATATTAGAGCCTATAAATACAGGCCTAGTTTCTCACTTCTCTTTTCATATTTTCTAGGTCACAAAGCGGAGCTCTTCCATTCTCTTTTCTCTACAATTTCTAGAATTCTAAAAGTAGTAAAACTATATATATATATATATATAAGTAGAGAAAAGCAGAGAACGAGAAAAAAGAAGAATAGGATCGATTCAGGACATAGAAACAAAGTTAAATCATGAATCTTAAACTCAAATCTAAATTTAATTCAATCCTTTCCCCAGATATGCAATTCTAATAAGTGTATACCCTTTTATATTTTGAATTTAAAGTATGAGGGAGTCAAATAAAAAAAGAATGGATTTAGATCTGGAGAATTGGAAAGCTAAAGTAAGGTGAGTGGAAAATTACATATTTTGTAATAATATTGGGTTTATATCATTGTATATCTCCTTCATTTATGCCTAGATATAAATCACGATTTGGATATTTAATTTTATACGCATAAGGAATTGATATAAATCAAGAATGAGATATTTAATTTTATACGAGTAATGATTACAGACAATATGCCTATATGTTTGGAAAATCCTAAACTTTATAGATATTGCATACGTTTGGATTTGAAAAGTTGAGGGTATAAATAGTCCCTAGATTTATAAATAACTTGTTAATGAAATCATATTGGGATTCCAGATTTGGTTACTTTATATAGATTGGTGAACATAAATTAAATTGGAATTAGACAATATTTTAATACATTGGAATGAATTGTGTAATGATGTGAATTTCTACAAATTGTCTAAAAATACAAATAAGTGTATTGGTTGAAATAACAAGGAATGTAAACAAAAAGGAAGAGATGTACTAAATAAGGAAATGACCGTATTTTGTACTGTCTATTCCAATACAAAAATAAAAGATGATTCCTTGTTATTTCACACATAACTCTTTTAAGTAATTTATAGAAAATTATAGTGTTAACAATTTCCTTTGGGGAAAGAAGTAATTCCAATGTTTTAAGATATAAAAATCCTTAAGTATGACTAAAGTAATGTAAATAGAAATAATAACAACAATTGAAAAGGGAGAACCTAAAATACGTAATTTAAAATGGCATAGAAAACAAATGGTAAACAAAGAAGATAAAATTAAACGAATAGGGAAGTAATAAGTCTAAATAGGCAATTAAGGAGAGATATTAGTTAAAAATGAAATATGAGATTTCATCCAAAAATGTTAAACGAAAGGGAAATAACAAATGACGCTTAAGTCAATAAATTGAAAATGGATAACAAATGAGAGTAAATGACAAGAATAAATCAAAAGTAGGCTATGTAAGATTTATTGGACAACAATGATTGAAAAGTTAAAGAATATTATTAATAGTTGAACATTGGAGGCATAGCAATTAAGCAAGTATGAATGAATACACACACATATATGTATACACACACACATACACATATATATATATATATACACACACACACACACACATAGCCTCAAGTATGCGTTTATCACGGGTGTGAATTAATAAAATTAATAAATAACTTAAACGGATAAGAATGACATGGTCATTAGAATTAGTTGGAATACGAGGTCAGTAGTGTTACACAATAGAAGATTTCCCACCACAAGGGACTAACAGCAGTTGTGTATACATTATACTAATGTGAGACATGTCCAACTGTAGGACCTATGGATAGTATATGCTTGCATATAGATAAAGGAATATCCCGATAGAAAGAAGTGGAGTCTGCTTCAAAAATTGGAAATGGGGGTATTTCCTTGATTTCTATAGGCAATCCAAATCGGATGGTGAGCGAAGAACGGCGCTATGACAGTATGTGGAGGTACCAACTTAAGGTATATGGGCTGCACATAGGTCGAGAACGTCATCGATCTTTAGCGGTAAATGGGAAAGACAGGGGTTGCACCTAACGGGCTACACTCCCTACCAGTGTACAATCCATGTTTTGTTATGCATCGTCACATTATAACAACCTACACTTTAATGAGCCCAACTTTCGAAAAAAATCAAAACATAAGTCCATCACTGCACGGATTGTTAGATTTGGTACCTGCAAATAAGCATAAGCATTATTAGATATTTATAAAATCTAAACTCACAACAAAAATAACAATAGGATATAAATACCGACTAGGGCTATTACCTTGGAATAAATGGTATTTCTTGGATATCAAATCGCCACATCAGTACCAAGCATGAGAGATAAGAAGACTTCTCCAACAACCAATCACATCCAGCGCCGGTGACATGTTCATCTAAATCTATCTTGTGGGTTGCAATGAGAAGGGGGTCAAAACAATGTTCTGGTGATTGGAAAATCTATATGGTGTCCATAACATACATTTATACCGACTGGTTTCCATTTAATTGTTATGTCTACTATTGTAAGGTTAACCAAATTAACCTAATATTGCAGACATGATATTTCTACCTAGCATGATTCACCTACCTACCCTTCCCGAGGAATAAAATATTGACACAAGTCTATCAACCAAGTAATACATCCAAATATGAAGCGGGCTCTTTGCATCATTATCCTTGGCCTATTAGTCCTAGCTTCAGAGATTTTTGACCCCTATTTATGGCTTTATAATATATAATAGCCATACTACTAACACATCTATCGTCATTAAAGTCTTATCCATGTGAGAGACAATACCCAAGCCACTTAATACCTTATTAATAAGGACTAGTCAGTCCCCTGACCATTTAATACCTATATTCTAGGCAGCCTTTGTCATTTAATACCTAACCCCAAGGCGGACTCCTCATTAGTACTATCTAGCTGAAATTGCTTGGAATCTCACTGGAACACTTAATACTTCTTTATATGAGAGAAGCAGACCCTATATCGGTCACTAAATACCTCAAATCCGAAGCGGAACCTTCCTGAGATATCCACTATCGCTCCTCATTGTTAATTCATACCATTTAATACTTTTTGATTAGGAAAGAGGTGGGCCCTCAAACAACCACTTAATACCTCTAATACCTAAGTAGATCCTATTATTCCCATAATCGTTTCCCATATGTCCTACGATTGGTGATATCCTACACTAGTAATAAGTGTACACAACTGCTGGTTGTCTGAGTGAAGGGCGGACTTCTGTTGTGTCACTTTACTGACCTTGCATCCCAATCTTCTAAGCCCAACTAATTATTTAATGGGTCCTATGGTTAGAGATATCTCACATCTACATAAAGTGTACACAACTGTTGGTAGCCTATGAGCGAAGGTCATACTTCCATTGTGTAACTCTACTGACCTCGCATCCCAACCTGCTAAGTCCAATTAATTACTCTAGGCTTTACTAATTTAAGCCATATTATCCTAGGTTTATTATTACTAAGCTTTATCATCCTAAATTGGATATTGATTTAGCTTACTAACCTCCTTTTATTTATTTAAGGCTATATAATTTACCTTAAATATTCAGTTACTCATAAATCCCCTTTATTTGCTTCTTCCATAAATGTCAATTTGTCCATGATAAAGAATATCATCCTAACGGACATTTCCTAAGGCATTTTTGTACATTTACTAATTTCCAATTAGTAACCTTTTCTAACTATTCCATAGTTATTAACCTAACTTCTTTATTTATCAGTCCCATTAATCCATTTACCCTATAATTGCTAGTGACTCTCAAATCCATTTTACATTTATTACCTACTAATTGGAGTTACAACTTTTCTAAACTTTCCTCCTATTTACTATCCGTCATTTAACCATATTTCTATGTATAACTAATATCCTAAGCGAGCGTTGCGCATAAATCATCATATTAGTTGAGTATTTATTAGCGCGTATAAATATGTATAAATACCTACTTCTACAAAATATATTCTAGTCATAAATCTTTAAGTAGGATATTCTTTTACATATTTAATTTGTTGAAATTACAATTCTCCATTGTGATTTCCATAAATTAGTTTAAAACAAAAGATCAAGAACAAAATAAAAGATTTGCCTCATTTGAAATTACAAGGAATGATTATTTTCTTTTTATTGGAATAGATAGTGTAAACTACGGAGAATAATCTGTACTTTACACATCTCTTCCTTTTCATTTGCATATATTCCTTGTTAAATCAAACGTTGCATTTTCTATGCAAATTAGAAACACAAACAGATTTATAAAAATCAAATGGACGTTCTTCGCACAAATTAAACTACAGAAAATTCCCAATTTAACATAATTAGGGTAATAATCAAAGTCATACTAATAATCTACAACTTAATTTCAGATCTGGAATAAATTTCATATATAATCAATATTCATATCTATAACTTTTGAGACTGATTTCCAAATCAGGATGTAACAATAATTCCAATCAAAATCTCCTAAAAATATGCAAGCGATGTTTAACACATTCAATTTTAGCCTATAATTCACATATATTTATTCATTTAGGCATAAAAATCAAACATATGCTAGTGGAATAGATTTAATATCATAAGCAATTTATAAATTTCCCACTCGCCTTCTTAAAGCAATCCAAATCTCCAGATCTGGTCTAGCCCTTCCTTCTACTTCTATCCTCGAAACGAAATGTAAAACTTTTGATTCAACTCCACTTCCTTCTTATTCCAAGAAATATGTATAAAATGTTATATACATATATTAGAATTATAAATCTGAGAAAAGAATTGGGGATTAAGGAAAATATAAATATTCATATACAGATATAGATATATATATATATATTACCTCGTTATCGTGTAGTGTTGATTCGCTTTTCTTCTTCTCTTATTTGATTTCTATTCTTCTCCAATTTGTATATATGCAAATATAAATATTATATTTTATAATTTAGAAAAATAGTGGAGAAGAGAAGATGGTAGAGCTTCGCTACTGTTTTTAGAAAAATATGAAAAGAGAAGAGAAGGTTAGCCTGAATTTATAGGCACTTAAATCACCCACAGCCGTTAGATTTAATTATATAAAATCCAGACCGTTTGGCCAAGGCTAACCCTAGCCGCCAATGCTACGACCGGTTGACCTTTTCAAGGCACCTGTCGACCGCTACATGTCGACCAGTCGTAACGAGGCTATTGACCTATGGGTCTCGGTAATTATTACGTAATTGTTAACTTTTTCTAATTCAATTCTTTCCATTCCGAGTTCATTTTTTATACGTAACTTCTTCGTTTGGACTCCGATCTTGATACTCCAAATATGAAAGTTGCTCAGAATTTCATCACGGACTATGGTGCAAATTTCGTGATTAAATTCCATTTTTTGTACAAATTCCATTTTTTATCCTAATTAACTAATTAAACAACTAATCGTAGAATTTACAGGGTGTTACACACATGCTGATTTTCTTGTTTGTTTGTTAGAAGGCAAGGCAGGATAACCCTTTTAGAGAAGTCTTTCAAATGCATGGGGTAGTCCATGGAGCTAAGTCCATAGTCGGTGGCGCTGAGTCCACCATACTTATAGTTCGTAGAGTTGAGTCTACAAACCAAGAAGCATACATGTCAAAAATCCCCAAAAATGCAAGTTAGAGTATGGCTAAATTATTCAGAAGCCATTATTAGGCATTGCAGGAGTTCCTCATTATGTGCGACGAGAATGTGATACTGCAAGGGTGATGGATCCTGATGGGATATTGATTTAGGTAGGGGATAATATCTTGGTCCAATGGGGGACCGTGTTACTTATATATATATATATATATATATATTTGAGTGTAGTTGTAGTCTACTATGAGTAGATGTGACATATAGCTCGCGTAAGTGAAGTCGAGACGGCTAATTAAAAATAAAAGACATAACATGTGATAGAAGACAATTAGTATAAACTAGTGTTATGTATAAAGTCTATAATTTACCACCCACTGGAATGTTGTTCTGACCCCTTTCTCATTACAACCTACAGGATAGCTTAAACGGAGAGGTTCCTTTGGCATACTAGACACGGACAAAGACATTAGACATTTGAAGTGTCTTGGTCGATAATTGTGTGATTTATTATATTTTATTATTCCGCTATGAGTTATACCGTTAGTGCTTTGATATGCATTCATTTATTTTATATATAGGATACCAAACTAATGATCCGTATTTTGGTGGACTTGGGTTTTCGATATAGCAAAAATTCGGACCCACTGGGGTATAGGTTGTTACAGTAACCTACATGATCTCACACATAAGCTTTGCAATAAATCTAGTTATATTCGTTTTTCTTTAACGATCAAAAATTTCCCTACATTTCATTTTTTATTAATCTCTAAATATTATTATTTTCCGTCTTCTATAGTCAATAATATAGGTTTATTAGAATATTCTTACTGGTAGTTCTCTATCTTATTAATTCATCTAATTTCTATATCTACTATAAGGTTTAGTTTTTTGTGATGTCTGTTTGATAGTTATTTAAATACTTATGTTATTATTATTTTTGAATAAATATTTTAACTTTTATAATTATATTTATATGATTTTAATCTTCGATTCCATGTGTGTGAAGTTATATTTTTTGGTTAGCAAAAAAGTTGACATCTTTTTTCATGATGACCGAGTATTTTACAGCTTGAAGATTTTCGAGCGGCGAAGTTAGAGAGAGAGGGTAAAAGAATCATTTTAGTTCAGGAAATTTTGTATTTAAAGAGATATTCCGCTGTATAAATGTAATACATTGTATAAACTCTGATATTGTAAAAAGGAAAGAAATAAAAATTCATTTGTTTTTTGAAATATTATTATTATTCTGTGTTTCTGTAGCTGATTCTGTTTAAATTACATAAACTAAATAACAATCCGTCATTTTGAATGTTTCAAGTTGGTTTAATTACCGACTAGGGGCGGTCAGAAGGGCGGGATGTTACAAAGTGGTCTTCTTCCTGTAATAGATCAATGTTGATATATATGCTTTAGTCTTTAATTGGTATCATGATTAATTATGGAAATTTTAACTATGGTTGCAAAACAAAGTTTTTTCCAAAATAGATTTTAGAGTACCGTAATAATTATTTGCATATATCTCATGAGCATTTGAGATAATAAAGCTCTTTTCAATATTAAATAGGAGGATAGTTAGTCTCATGGAAACCATGATGTTTATATCAGATTTTACACACTAATTCAGTAATTTGGTACATTCAATCCTTCTATTTTGAATCATTGTAGGAACTGAAAGCTATATAATTTTTTTACAGATTTTGTTAGTGAGTAAACTAGTATTTTTTTATTATAGGATTGAAATTCATATATATATATATATATATATATATTAATATCACAAATTTGCTTTATATAATAAGAACAGTATCATTCTAAGTTAATATAAATTTTGGCAATTACTTATATAATGATTTACACTTTGTTGTTCTTTTGTTAATATATTCATGCAAGTTTGTGTATAATTAACAAATTCCTATCTATACGTTATAAAATCTAGTTTGATAAATGCTTTTATTGATTCTACAAAATTGATTCAATGTTTAATATTTTAGAATTTCTGAATTTACGATTATTTATTTATTTATTTACGCGGTTTTTCTTGAATTTGAATTTTTAAGTTTCTACCTTTTGGAAGTTCATTTAAAAAAACTTAATTAACTTTTGTTTATTGAATGATCAAGAATTTTCAAATAATTAATTTTTAAAATTTGAAAAGTTTGATTATTTAGAAATTCTTGACCATTTAATGATTAAAAGTTAACTAAAAAAAGAACTTCAAAGGAATCGATTTTTGATTGATTCCAAGGAATTAATTTCTGATCATTTCCAAGGAATCGATTAAGAAATCGTATCTTTTGTAGGATTGATTTTCAAATGGTTAGGAAGAAAAAAGACAAACGGAGTAGACAAAATTAAGAAAGAAGAAAAAGGAAAATTACATGCCTGGACATGGGCATTGACATGCTATTGTGTTGTTGTTTCTGCTGTTGTTGAGTTATTTAGGTAAGAAAAAAAATACAACCCATTATTATGTTGTAAGTTATTTCATAATGTTACTGCTGCTACGTGCTAGCTGCCTGATCCTTCTTAGTGCCATTAACAATGCATGTATAACTAAAAACT
Source organism: Allium fistulosum (assembly GCA_030737815.1). Taxonomy (NCBI): domain Eukaryota; kingdom Viridiplantae; phylum Streptophyta; class Magnoliopsida; order Asparagales; family Amaryllidaceae; genus Allium; species Allium fistulosum. The sequence goes on from CM060906.1 coordinate 362,154,111, forward strand.
ACGTCAAACAATATGTTAATTTTTACTCGAAAAACTTACATCTTGCCTCGCGAGCGCAAGAACGCCTCATGTATGCTTTTTCCTTTTAAAACTTGTGAGCATACAGATCGCAACTTAAATTAAACTACCAGATAATGTATTGATTATTTTTCTCCTTGTTATTGCATTTTTTCTCTTATTTACTTGATGAATGATATTGTATATTTAGTAACTGTAAAGTTATTTTGAATTACCAGATCAAAGAGTATGAAGTTGGTAAGGATATTAAAGAGTTAAATGGTGCTGGTGGTATGCAAATAGATGATATATATGATGAGATTGAAGAAGCCAAAGAAGGTTTCACCTTAAATGTCTAAGACATTGGTGCCTATTGAATTCAGAGAAAGATATCAAATGTATTATAAAGGAAATCGACTCTTGGCACAGTCATAAGCTTGTTGAAGATGTTCTCAAGATATTAGGTAAAGGTGATGATAGAGATGTTTGTAAATTCTCCTGTTAAGCTTCTAGAATATGAAAATTATGATTTCATTAAGTTGCTTCTTAGAAATGACTTAAGGTAGTGTGGTGTACACATTTGACTACAGCGTAGGACCAAGAACATCATCAAAAAGTGGAATAAGAGATGTCTAACATAGGTATGCATTGTCTTTAATAGTAGAACAACTATATGCTACTCGATCTTTGGCTAAAGAATGTCAAAGGAACTTGAAGAAAAGTATATGGGAGGAAGCTAGGAGATTGAAAAATCAACATGGAAGTAGAATTGTAGACGAAAGAGATAATAGAAGGGTTATTGTTGATAGTGTTTGTGATCTATTAACAGAACGAGATCAATCTTGCAACTAACAACAAATAAATTACAAAACACTACTTATGTAAATAGTTATCTATAGAATAAATATGACTTAATCTACACTACCGCCTTGTCAAAACAACCAACATATTAAACAATGGAAGTAAATTAGCTTAATTCGAGAGAGGCTTGCAGTCGCAATATCCTAAGACAAAATTTCATCCCTACACCTCTGATATAGTTTTCGCACAATAGAAGTCTTCCTTGTAGAATAAAACTCTCAATCTAAGGCATGTAGAGACGCTTTGGATTATGGTGAGCTTCAATCTACATTTCTCTTTTAATTGCACGAAGAAGAGTGTAGAAAAAAGAGTAGAATAGAATTAAAGGTAGTTTTTATTTGGAATTTTTGGCCTATATATATAGGCATTCAAGTGGCATGACCATTCCGAAATGATTGTTAGAAATTAGTTATGTTTGTTAGAAAAGATACCTCCCGCCAAAATAGTTTTCAAAATTGAAATGGCAATTAGAAAACAGTTATGTATGTTTGAATGGATAATTCCATTTGAAAAGGCACTTCCTATCAAAACAGTTTTTTCAAAAATTAAAACAGGTTTTTCGAATTTCCAACAATAATAAGCATTTTCTATTCAAACTCTAACATATCCCATATTTGAATAGATAATGAGTTCTTCCAATCATTAGAGAACAAGACTAGATATGCATTTGGAGAGGTGTCTTCTAGACTACTTGAACCTTCCATAGTGAGCACTTATCAGATTTACTTTGCAAAGTAGTGATATAAAATATTGAACTATCTGCCTTTTGTAGTAAACATAAACAACAAGTATCACACATACCAAATCTGATACACTTCAGTTCATTCGGTTGTGTTCATTTTGGTCCTGAACATATCATGTCTTCATGAGAGCTTTAAAGAGTGTCGCCATATAATCCTCATAAATATGAGCCCACATCAACTCATATAGGTAATACTAATTAAAATTGTCCTACAATATTCCTCTTAAAGTAAGATAATAGTATTATTAAGAATAATAATTCATCATAATCTTTTTGCACGAAACATACCTCAATTATCATAAGAATGATTATGTTTGTGTGTTTTCACCATTCGAGACTTCCCTAACCAGTTTGCCTATTGAACCTAGAACATGAGATCTCCAATTAGCTAGGTTAGGTTTCCACCACATTAAGTCTTATTATATTGGGTTTATGTCCATTTCCTTTGATGTAAAAATTATCCTTGCATAATCCTTTATTTAAAGGATCGGCTATATTCTCCTCTGACTATATATAGTCAATTGATATTACTCCATTCTTGAGAAAGTCTTTAATAGTTTCATGTCTTCTTCATATGTGCCTTGACTTCCCATTGTAAATTTTGTTTTAGCTATTGTTATTGCAACCTTGCTATCATAATTTCTACAAACAGCAGTCACAGGCTTAGGCTATAGTGGAATATCTTCTAAAAAGTTTTGAAGCCATTCTGCTTTTTCAGTAGCCTTATCTAAGCCTACAAATTCTACTTCCATTGTTGAGTGTGCGATCACGGTTTATTTTGATGACTTCCAAGATACTGTTGCTCCACTAAGAGTAAAAACATATCCACTTGTGGATTCACTTTTTGTGTTTCCAGATATTTAATTTGCATCGCAATATCCTTCCTAAACAACAGAATAGTTTGAGTAATATTACCCATAATTCACTGTATGCTTTAAATATTTAAGTATTCTAACCAAAGCATTACAATGACCTTTTCTAGAGTTAGATGAATACCTGCATAATCTACAAATGGAATATGCTAAATCGGGTCTCATACAATTTATTATGTACATCAAATTTCCTAAAATTTGTGTGTATTTCAATTGTGACACACTATCACCCTTATTTTTCATAAGATGAAAATTTGGATCAAATAGGATTACTACGTTTGCAGTAGTTATGTCCAAATTTCTTAATACTTCCTCTATATAATGGGATTGTGTAAGAATATATCCTTCAGAGTTTCTTTGTATATGAACTCCCAGTATTATATCCATTAGTCTCATATCTTTCATATCAAAAAAGGATTTTAGCATTTGTTTTACAAAGTTGATCACATCTCTATTTGTTCCCATTATAAGCATGTCATTAATTTACAAGAAAATAATGACAAACCTGTGTTGAAGTTTAATATATACGCACTTATCACATCCATTAATTTTAAATCATGTGATAACATAGTGTAATCAAATTTGTCATGTCATTATTTCGGTGCTTATTTAAGTCCGTACAGGGATTAACTAATTTTCAAACCTTCTTTTCTTCACCTTTTACTATGAAACCTTTGGGTTGATTCATATAAATTTCTTCTTCTAATTTGCATTTAAGAATGCTGTTTTTACGTCCATTTGGTGTATTTTCAAATTATATTGCTATTGTAGTCAAAATCCTTATAAACGTAATTTTTGTTACCGGTGAATAAGTATTAAAGTAATCAAGCCCTTCCTTTTGACGGTATTATTTGGCTACTAATCGAACCTTATATTTTTCTATGGTACCATCTGGCCTTATTTTCTTAAAAATCCATTTATGTCCAATTAGTTTATTCCCTGGGGGTAAATCAACCAATTCCCATGTATTATTTTGCATAATGGATTCCATTTCACTTTGAATGGCTTCTTTCCAATAAGCCACTTCAGATGATTCCATAGCAGCTTTATAGGTTTGAGGTTCTTCCTTAGTAATAAAGGCCAAAAAATTAGATCCAAAACATTTGGAGATTTTCATTCTTTTACTTGCTCTTCTAGTTTTAATTTCTTTGATTTCTTTAACCTTAGACGAAGATGCTTGTTCTTTATTACTAACATCTTGAATTTTTTATATGATGTTAGATCTTTCCCCTTTATATGGAAAAACATGTTCAAAGGACTCAGAATCATCACTTTCTAGTATGGTGTTTACATAAATGTTAGGTATTTTTGATTTGAAAACCAAAAATCTGTATGCTACGCTATTGCTTGCGTATCCATTAAATACGCAGTCTATAGTTGTTGGTCCAAGTTTCGTTCATTTATTTAAAGGAACTCTAACTGTAGTCGGACAACCCACACTTTCAGTTTCTTATAAGAAGGATTTTTTTTTCCTTTCCATAACTCATAAAGGGTCTTGTTTTTTTTTTATAAGGGATTCGATTTAAGATGGTATTTGCAGCAAATAAAGCATCGCTCCATAGATTATGTGGAACTCTAGAACTCTTAAGCATGGAATTTAACATATCCATAAATGTTCTATTTTTTCCTTTCTGTGACTCCTTTTTGTTGAGGAGTATAAGGTGCAGTGGTTTGATGAACAATTCCATGAGAGATACAGAATTCTAAGAATGCATGTTATTCATATTATCCTCCTCTATCAGATCTTATGACCTTAATTTTCTTATCAAGTTGATCCTCTTCTTATGCCTTGCATGCTTTGAACATGTCCAAGGCTTCATCTTTAATATGTATTAAGTATACTTAACAATATTTTCTACAATCATCTATAAATGAAATATAATAATATTTCCCTCCACGAGTTGGTGTTACCTTAAAATCACAATGATCTGAATGAATTAATTATTATACTTCATTTGATCTGTTTACAAACTTCATAGGTTGTTTCACAAACTTGGATTTAGTGCATACTTCACATTTATGCATATTACTAGAATTAGGGTTACATTTTAGTATTAATCCTAAATTTGTCATTCTTTTAATAGAATGATAATTCACATGACCAAATTGTTCATGCCACAAATCGATAGACTCAAGCGAGTAAGTAGAAACCTTATTATTATTATTAGAGCATACATTGAGTTTGAAAAAACCATCTGTGAGATAGCCCTTTCCTACAAATTTTCCACCTTTGGTGGGTACAAAGACTAAAATACAAGTTTAAAACCCTTATTACTCAAAATAGGACCAGACATTAAGTTCTTTCTTATTTCTGGTATGTGCAACACATCCTAGAGAGTCGGTCACTTTCCAAAAGTGAGTGTAAGAACCACATCTCCCTTTCCTTGAACAGAGGATGATGTTGCATTTCCTATGAATATATTTTCTCCTTCAACCGTATGGTGGGTTGTAAACTAGTCCTATCGAAACATTTATTACTAGCAACACCAGTATCAACCTACCAATCTCTAGCATCACTAACCATGTTAATCTCGAAAACAACTACAACAAAATCAGTATCAACATGCACATTTTCTTGGTTGTTTACAATTGTAGTCTTGCCCTTCTTATGGAAACACGCTTGGGTCTTTTGTCTTAGTTTTCCACGGATCCAGCATGTTAATACCTCAATTATTGATTTTGATAACAAAAGCCATATAAAATATAAATACTAATGTTTTGCTAAGTTATATAGTATATAGTGCAAAATATTACACAGATGTTGAATCGAAGACTGTACAGTATAAAGACTAAAGATAAAGATTTAAAGACCCATGAGTCTAGAGTCAAAGAAATGAAGAGCTCAAGATTGTAATTTAGTGTCTAGAGTCATTGAAATTTATTATTAAAGTCCTTGATAACAATCTATGATTCTTATCTCCAATTTATCATCGTAGATATTTAAAATAATAAATTATTTAAATTTCAAAATATATTTTAAACATTTTATAAAAAATTTATAAGAGTTCAAAATATTTAAAAAAAACCATGTTCAAATTATTTTACAAAGTATAAAATTTTCAAAACAAGTTAAAGAAAACAATTTTCTAATTTTACTAGGATATGTCAACATACATATTTCTATATGTCGATATATATGCCGTTAATTTTTTTTTTAAATTTTGAATGGATGTGTCTTTTGGACACTACCCTTCGCAAATGGATACATCTGTTCATTTACTATATAAAGGGGAATGCAAACAGATTTTAAACTAACTAATTACTTACTTTCTTCCCACTCCTTACTCTCTTGAAAATTCTCTTGAAAAGTATACTCTTTTCTATTCAAAATCATATAGAATCAATTCATACTTCATTGTATTGATTCACTACTACTTACTATTTTGCAAGCATCTCTCTCTTATTTCAAAGATCAAAGTGCTATCTAAGAGGCTATATGATCCATTGTATCCAAAGTACAATTATCTATCTTTGGAAAAAAATAAACTCTACTCTTGTTTGTGTGGGTGTGCTTAGTAGCCCATTCAAATCTAGTGGTTGTGCTTAGTAGCATGTTCAAATCTAGTGGATATGCTTGTAGCCCGTTTAAAACAAATGAGTTTGCCGCGGACTCGAAATACAGGAGGATGTGTCCCGTAGCCTTGAAATCGAGATTGTAATTGGTTTGCTTGCTATCGTACAAAGTAGACAATTAAAAAGAAATCCGTACAAGAAATTATATGGGACTAGATGTAGGAGAAATCGGAACCAGTATAAAATCTCTAATGTCATCTCTCTAACTCTTCAATATTTACTTTATTTCTTTTATATTTATCTATGATTACATTTGTAACTAATTGTTAGTATAAGTCTATGTTGTTAATAAGTGATATGATATCAATCCTAAAAGAATTTTAAAAAGATTTACGTAAGTTAGAAAACATTATTCACCCCCCTCTAGTGTTAAATTAGCCTTAAGGTCCATTATTCTGCAACCCACATTTGGTATCAGGGCATTAGCTTTTCAAAACTCAGAATTTGATTTCTGAAAATTTTAAATGGCAAGCAATATTTTTAGTACTCCTTTTGACACTTTTATAGAAAAAAATTCTAAAACAAATTATTTTTTTCAAATAGATTAGAAACTAATTATTTTGACAAGTCACTTGATATTTTGAATAGGTATAATGTTAAATTGTAGGAAAAAGTATGTTATATGGCTAATGGTGAGCAGACACTTGATATTCATACATCACAAATCAAGATGGAAAAATGGATACTAGACAGTGGATGCTCAAAGCACATGACAAGAAATCCGAAGATCTTGAAAGATGTTGTTTACAAAGATGGTGGATCGGTTAACTTCGAAGACAACTCAAAAGGATATGTGGTTGGAATCGGCAATGTTGGTAACTCTAAAACTCCTACTATTTCTAATGTTTTGCTAGTTAGGAATTTGAAACATAACCTGCCTAGTATTAGTCAATTATGCGAAAAAGTTTTAAAAGTAAGTTTGAAATAGATATTTGTCACGTCGAAGATAACGAGTCAAACATTATCTTTGAAGGAATTAGGAAACGTAACATTTATATTTTAAGTATGGAAGTGTCTAATGACAATCTGTGTCTTTTGGTTGAATCTAGTGACCTTTGGATTTGGCACAAAAGATTTGGTCAATTGAATTTTAAACACCTATCTAAAGTTGATAGATATGAACCGTTGGCGTCAAAATTGGCCACCAACACCCAGTTATAAGTGAAAGCACCAATACCCAGTCACAGATCACAGATAGAGTATATGTAGAGAATATAATATGAAGAATAACCAAAATTAAAATGAAAGCAAGTAAAAGAGAGACAATATTTATAGTGGTTCGGCTAACTCCGGCCTACGTCCACTCCAGAACAATCCTTTTTATTATATTGGAATTTGATTACAGTTACAGTCCAGAATTCTAGAATAAAAATGGCAGAGTAGCCTTTGGATAGAAGATGAAGAGAAGCCGAATGAAGCCCCCATTTCTGAAGGCAAGCCTGCTATATTTATAGGTGAAACTTTAGCTACAAGGCCTTCTTACCTACATGGGCCCACCATAACGATCGCCGAGCCCGACTCGTCCATCTTATGCCGACCCAGAGTAACAATGCCGACCCAGAGCAACACCTTGCCGACCCGAAGTAGAACCCGAAACGAACCCTATGCCGACCTGAAGTAGAGCCCGAAGAAACTCTATTCCAACCAGGAGCAACACCATGCCGACCCGAAGTAGAACCTAAAGTGAACCCTATGCCGACCCGAAGTAGAACCTGAAGCAACTCTATGTCGACCCGGGGCAACACCATCCTTGCCAAAATCCATATTCCAAGTGTCCTGCATCGTCCATCCATCGACTATACTTAATCTTGGCTTCATATCCGTAATTAATTATCCATCCAGCCATCTGAACCAAATCTATGATATTCCAGCCTCGATAATCATGAAGTCTATTGGGTTAAATCTGCATGTATACTACCTTGCCAAAAGGCAGGTTAAAACTTTTCCCACGAAACATGCCTTGATATAGGAAGGCGTGTTTTGTATTGCCATAAGTCCAAAATCCAAAGTCCATAATCCATTGATCGTCATATATCATCCAGTCTAGAGTCCAATCCATTGCCAATCCAATTCCTTGATCTCTTCGGATCATTAGCGAAATTCATGACTGTTCTGAGTCGATATCCAATTCCAAATTCATTCCAAATCCATTAACCGAATCCACCATCTCTCTGAATCATTTTATCCAAGTCTGGGACCACTTCGGGTCCTGTAATCTAAATATGGGACCTCGCCGGGTCCATATCCAAATCCAGGACCTCTCCGGGTCCATATCCAAATTCGGGACCTCTTCGGGTCCATATCTGAATCCTTAGACCTCCCCGGGTCATTTTATCCTACTCCGGCCTCGAATCTCCGGTCGATGGCTTATCCATGATTATCCTTCTCCGTCCTCGACTCTCCGATCAAGGACTTAATCCATGGGGTATCCTACTCCGGCCTCGATCCCCAATCGAGGACTTAATCCATGAATATCCTTCTCCGGCATCAACTCTCCGGTCGAGGACTTAATCCATGGGGTATCCTACTTTGGCCTCGATCCCCAGTCGAGGACTTATCTGTGTTCGAGTCCATCCAGTTGCTCTCTAGCGAAGGGACTCGTAACTCGCGGTTATTGCCCCGTCTCTCCGGTCGGGGCCACAACCACGACCTGTGTTATTTACCGCAGTAGTGCAGATCCAAGTGTTTTAAGGTTCATTAGTTATGGTGGTTTATCGCCGTCTCAGAGCATGCCTAGGGACCGTCCTCGATCTCGTACATGTGTAAGTGACTTAGCCATTTTTGTGTAGAATTTATCATTAGTTATTTAGTTCATGCCATCAAGAGATGATGACCTGTGCCCTTAAGCCGGGCTAACTCCGATTTGTGGCGGATGATGACTGCTCCTGTTCCATCACCGCTATCCATTTCTAAGCAAAGCCATCAAAATCCATGCCCCCAATTCCATGGGGAGTTGTGCTAATCCATTCTCCTTGGTCGGGGTTTGCCCCCGATTGACCCAATCCATATCTAAGCCTGCTAATTTCTGCTACAAGTCATGGATTCCAATTTCCAGCTATTCCAGCATCCATTAGTGGTCTCCAATTGTCATTTGCATCCTGCCCCCGAGTCCGCGAGGGAATCCGAGATTATCCTCTTCCAAATGCGCATCCGAGCTCTGATCCATGCCAAATTCCATCCATCATCTTGCTTGCTTCTTTTTTCTGGTTCTGATCCTGGATTTCCTCCTATCTCTTTAGCATTCTTTCCTGCATAGCATCCATTATTGTTTCCATCTTGTCCTTGCTCTATGTCTTCTTGTTGATTGCCTAGCCATTGCTTCTGAAATACAAGTTCTCAAGCTTTCAAATCCAAGATACTAACTTCCAAATCCCTGAATGCAAGCTTTCTCGAGAAAGCACCAAAATGTTGGCGTCAAAATTAGCCACCAACACCCAGTTATAAGTGAAAGCACCAATACCCAGTCACAGATCATAGATAGAGTATATGTAGAGAATATAATATGAAGAATAACCAAAATTAAAATGAAAGCAAGTAAAAGAGAGACAAGATTTATAGTGGTTCAGCTAACTTCGACTTACGTCCACTTCAGAACAATCCTTTTTATTATATTGGAATTTGATTACTGTTACAATCCAGAATTCCAGAATAAAAATGGCAGAGTAGCCTCTGGGTAGAAGATGAAGAGAAGCCGAATGAAGCCCCCCTTTCTTAAGCCAAGCCTGCTATATTTATAGGTGAAACTTCAGCTGCAGGGCCTTCTTACCTACATAGGCCCGCCATAATAATCGTCGAGCCTGACTCGTCCATCCTATGCCGACCTGGAGTAATAATGCCGACCGGGAGCAACACCATGCCGACCCGGAGCAACACCATGCTGAGCCAAAGTAGTACCTGAAGCGAACCCTATGTCAACCTGAAGTAGAATCCGAAGCAACTCTATGCCGACCCAGAGCAACATCATCCTTGCAAAAATCCATATTCCAAGTGCCAGGCATCGTCCATCCATCGACTATACTTAATCCTGGCTTCATATCTGTAATTAATTATCCATACAGCCATCTAAACCAAATCTATGATATTCCAGCCTCGATAATCGTGAAGTATATTGGGTTAAATCCGCATGTATACTACCTTGCCAAAAGTCGGGTTAACATGAACTTGTTAGGGTTTTCCTTAAAATGAGTTTTAATGTCAACAACTTGTGTGGTGCCTACCAATTGGAAAACTACATAAAAGTTCTTTTAAATCAAAAGATTTTGAGCTTCTTTAACTAGACCTTTTCAGACTCTCACAAATACAATCTGTAAATTATAATAGATATGTTTTTGTAATTGTAGATGATTTCTCTTGATATACATGGGAAATTTTCTTAAAACTTAAAAATGAAGCTTTTGAAATGTTTGAAACTTTTACTTGAAGAATTCAGAATCAAAAGTCACTTAGAATTGAAAAGATTAGGAGCGATCACAGAGGAGAGTTCGAAAATGAACATTTTGAAAACTTTTGTGATAAGAAAGAAATTCCACATAACTTTTTATTCCCAAGAACATCTCAACAAAACAGAGTAGTAGATTGTAAAAATAGAACTATGCAAGAATATGCTAGTACTATGTTAAATAATAGTGATTTACCTAAATGTTTTTGGCTTAAAGTAGCTGCTACAGCATGCTATATTTTAAATAAAATTTTGATAAAACCTTTGACAAAGAAAACTCCTTATGAATTATTTTGTGATAAAAAACCTAAAGTGTCTAATTTTAGAGTTTTGATAGTAAATGTTTTCTATTAAATACAAAAGATAATTTAGATAAATTTGTTGCTAAATCAGAGAAAGGGATCTTTATTGACTATTCTAATAGAAGTAATGCTTATAGAGTTTTTAACACCAAAACTAATACCATTGAAGAAACATTACATGTTTCATTTGATGAAAATTTTAAAGTAAATAATGCCGGTTTGATGAAGAAGAAAATATTAATAAAAATAAAAATAATGAACTTACAAATATAGAAACCACTAATGATGAAAATAATAATAACTCGGAAAACTTAAGTCCAAATAAAAGAACAAAATATTTGAAAGATCATCCTATAGAAAATATATTAGGAAATTTAGAGTTAATTGTAAAAACAAAAAATCAATTAAATAAAATGAGTAATGTAGCCTTTACTCAACTAATGAACCTAAAATCCAAAGGAAGTATCATTATATGATTCATGGATTCTTGCTATGCAAGAAGAACTGCATCAGTTTACCAGAAATGATGTTTAAGAATTAGTCCAAGACCTAAGAATAAAATTGTAATTGGAAACAAATGGATATACAAAAATAAATTAAATGGATAAGGAGAAGTCGTAAGAAATAAAGCATGTTTGGTTGCTCAAGATTATAGTCAATAAGAAGGAATAGATTTTGATGAAACCTTTTGCACTTATAGCTAGATCAGAGGCCATTAGAATTTTACTCGCTTTTACAAATTATAACAACTTTAAATTATTTCAGATGGATGTTAAAAATGCCTTTTTAAATGGATTTATTAAAGAAGTTGTTTATGTAGAACAACCCTCCACTTTTCGAAGATGAAAAACTTCCAAATCATGTTTATAAATTAAATAAAGCTTTGTATGTACTAAAACAAGATTTTAGAGCTTGGTATGAAAGAAATAAATCTTATTTAATCCAATCTAACATTGGAATAGGAAAAGTGGATAGTACACTATTTATTAAAAGAAATAACAAAGATATTCAACTTATACAAACAAACAACTAAATAAAGAATTTTTGGATATAATGACTAAGGAATTTGAAATGAGTTATATAAAAGAATTAACCTTCTTTTTAGGATTACAAATAAGACAATTAGATAATGGTATATTAATAAGTCAAGAAAAATATGCTAAGGATTTGGTAAAGAAATTTGGTATGTCCAATGCTAGTGGAAAACCAACCCCAATGACAACTAACAAAAAACTAAATAAGGAAGAAAATTCAAAAGATGTAGATCAAAAACTATATAGAGGAAGATATGATCTTTGCTCTGTATAACTGACAGTAGACCTGATATAATGCATAGTGTTTGTCTCTGTGCAAGATATCAATCTCAACTTAAGGAAACTCATCTAAAAGCTGTAAAACGTATTTTAAGATATGTAACAACACACTAGACTATGGACTCTTCTATCCAAAAAAAGACACCTTCAACTTAATTTCATATAGTGATTTTGACTATGCTGGATGCAAATCAAACCGAAAAAGTACAACTGGAACCTATCACTTTTTAGGACACTCTCTTGTTTCATGGTTTAGCAAAAAGCAAAATTCTGTGTCTCTATCTACAACAAGCTTTAAAATATTTTGGTTTGAACTTAAAACAATCACCAATATACTGTGATAATACTAGTGTATAAATTTGTCAAAAAACCCAACACATCATGCCAGGACCAAGCATATAGATATAATGCATCATTTTCTAAGAGACGATATAAATAAAGGAGGCATTTCACTCGAATTTATAAATACTGAAAATCAAATAGCTGATATATTAACAAAACATTTACCTTAAACAACTTTTACTAAACTTAGAAGAGAGTTAGAAATATGTACTTTCACTGAAATACAAATATAATAGCTTTTAAAATTCTAAATTTATATGAAAATGAAAAATCAAATTTTCGTACATATGTCGACATACATAATCTTATATGTCGACATACTTGCTAGTATTTTGAAAACTGATTATCCCTCTTAAATTCAAAATTCGAAATCTATTTATATAACCACCAAATTTCAAATTTATTTCCATTTCCTTGTCTTTTTCTTTCAGTAAACTCCAAATAAAATAAAAATTAATGGATTCTTCAAGTTCTAAGAGAACAACCCCTTAGACTTCAATTCTTCTACTCTAGGCCCCTTCCAAAACACCACCATGGCCAAAGTTATCAAAATAGAGGTTGAACTGAAGCATGTCCCCAACATGCTTTTAGAAATAAGCTCGTTCAAATACGCCTCTTAAAGAAATAAGAAAATCAAGGGCGACTCCTTCGCAACCTTCAGAAGCATATGCTGCATAATGAAGCTAATCTAATAGTAATTGCTGAGGAAACCCCCAATCTTGTCATTCATAATCCCATGAATGATGAAGAAGAGGAGGAAGTGGAGGATGATGCTAAATATAATGATGAAATCAAGTGTATAGGAGAAGTTTCTTTTAATCGTGATGGAAATCTTGTGGATCAAAAAGAAATATTTTGCCTTCACTACCCTTATTGCCTTATCCGTAAGTTTCCCACTATCAAATAGAAGCATTGATTCATATGTTTAGTTTGGATTGTCTACGGTTGGTTTGATAGTGTTATTGTTAGGTTTGTTTATTTACTTTTTAGATATGTATGCTTGGATTGTTAGTTTAGTTTATATAGTTTAGATTGAATAGATAAATAATGTCTTGTCTTATTTAAATGTCTTCAATTTTTTATATAAGCATGATTATATCATATTGAATCTAAATATGTCTCATTTAATGTCCCTATATAGTGCTTTATTTATTAGTTGAATTATTCACATATTGTTAAACTCATATTGCTTATCGTATCACTTAAATTATTGATTTTGACCCCATAGTTTATAAGTATATCATTTAGCGGGAGTTTTATTTTTTTTCACCCATTTCTTTGTTGATGACAAAGGGAGAGAAAAATATACAATATACACATGCATATATATTTAGGGGGAGACTGGAGTTATGTAACTCATGGGGGAGTTATGTAACTCGAGGGGAGTTATATCATGTTTTATACAGGAATATTTAATGGTTTATCATCAAATAGGGGGAAATTATTAATACCTTAATTACTTATTTTAATGACAACAAATATATAAAATATAGATAGTAATGTTTTGCCAAGTTATATAATATATAGTGTAGAATATTACATGGGTGCTGAATCGAAGACCGTACAATGTAAAGACTCAAGATAAAGATTTAAAAACTCATGAGTTCAAAGAAATGAAGAGCTCAAGTTTAGAATTTAATGTTTAGAGTCATTAAAATTTATTGTTAAAGTCCTTGCTAGCAATCTCCGATCCTTATCTCCAATTTCTGATCCTTGATATTTTAAAATAATAAATTATTTAAATTTCAAAATATATTTAAAAAAATTATAAAAGGTTTGTAAAATTTCAAAATATTTAAAAGCTATATTCAAATTATTTTACAAATTATAGAATTTTCAAAACATTAAAAAAACGTTTTTCAAATTCCACTAGGATATATCGACATACATATTTCTCATATAGGCCGTAAAATTGTTTTTTAAATTTTTAATGGAAGTGCCATTGGGACACAACCCTTAATGAATGGATACATCTGTTCATTTACTGTATAAAGGGAAGTGTAAGCAAATTTTTAACTAATTAATTACTTACTTTCTTCCCACTCCTTAATCTCTTGAAAAATATCCTCTATTCTATTCCAAATCAATTCATCTTCATTGTATTTATTCACTACTAATTACTCATTTTTTTTGCAAACATCTCTCTTATTTCAAGATCAAAGTGCTATCTAAGAGGCTATATGATCCATTGTATCCAAAGTACAACTCTTTGTCTTTGGAAAAACATCAACTCTACTCTTATTTGTGTGGGTGTGCTCAGTAGCCTATTCAAATCTAGTGGTGTGCTCAGTAGCCTGTTCAAATCTAGTGGGTATGCTTGCAGCCCGTTTAAATCAAACTAGTTTGCCCCAGACTAAGAATACACGAGGGTGTGTCTCATAGCCTTGAAATCGAGATTGTAATTGGTTTGCTTGCTATCGTATAAAGTAGGCACTTGAAAAGAAATCTGTATAAGAAATTGTACGGGACTGGATGTAGGAGAAATCTGATCCAGGATAAAGTCCCTGGTGTCATCTCTCTAACTATTTACTTTTTACTTTATTGTTTTTATATTTATCTGTGATTGCATCTGTGACTGATTGTTAGTATAAATCTGTATTATTAATATATAATTTGATATTGATCATGAAAGAATTTTAGAAAGATTTACATAAGTTAGAAAACAATATTCAACCCTTCTAGTGTTAAATTAGCCTTAAGATCCATTATTCCGCAACCCACATAGGAAGCACCTTTAAATTTTGAATTTCTTCGCTATTGATGCAACATTAGGCCCTTTTGTTGGTATGTTTCCCCTTTTCTTATAAATTTGGGTTTTTGCTTGGAAGGGTCTCCTTCCATAATGTTTACTCTGGCTTCATAGGTTGATACATCATTTTTTTCATTTATTCTATTTCCTTCCTCGACTCGAAGCTTTATTGCCCGCGGGTCTTCAGTTAAATGTTTCAACTCCTATATGAAATCCTTCTAGAATGGTGGCAGCTTCTCAAAAATAGCACCCACTTAGAACTTTTCATCAAGGCTCATGCCTTCAGAATTTAACTCTTGAATGATAATATGTATCTCCTCAACTTGATTGAGAACATGCCTACTGTCCATTATTTCATAGTTCATAAATCTACCAATAATGAATTTTCCAGCACTTGCCTCTTACGACGGATACTTCTTTTCCAAAGACTCCTACAACTTCTTTGTAATTTTGCAAGTTATGTAGATATCGTAAAGAGTATCATCTAATCAGTTAAGGGTATAATTTCTGTAAAGAAATTCGCTATGCATCCAAGAATCAATTTCCTTTTGAGTTTCCTGAGTGACCGAAAATTCATTTGACACGGGCTTTTCATGACTGAGAACGTGATTCAAGTTCAAATTAGTGAGGTAAAACAACATTTTCTATTGCCATCTTTTGAAATCAACTCCTTTGAACTTATTTGGTTTTTCAGCAATCAAATTTTACTTAACAATAGACTGATCCATTCTAAAATACAATTTCATCCCTACTCCTCTACTGTAGTTTTCGAACGGTGGACTGTGGGTTGTGGAATAATGGATCTTAAAGCTAACTTAACACCGGAGAGGGGGTGAATATTGTTTTCTAGCTTATGTAAATCTTTTAAAAATTCTTTCAAGATTGATATTAAATCACAGAATAAAAATACATAATTATACCAACAATCGGTCACAGATGCAATCATAGATAAATATAAAAGCAATAAAGTAAAGCAAAAGTGAAAGAGATGACACCAGAGATTTTATACTGGTTTGGATTTCTCCCGTATCTAGTCTCGTACAATTGGTTGTATAGATTTCTTTTCAAATACCAATATTTAAACCAGGTAGAAGGCAAACAAGATTACATTCTCGATTTCGAGACTACGAGACACGCCCTCCTATATTCCAAATCAAGGGTAAACTCTCTTGATTTGACCAGGCTACAAGATCATCCACTAGATTTACCGAGCTACTAAGCTCACCCACTTGATTTAAATGAGCTATAAGCACACCCAAACAAACAAGAGTAATGTTGATAGTTTTTCCAAAGACAAATTCTTGTACTTTGGATATAATGGATCCTATAGCCTCTTGAATAGCACTTTGAGCTTTGAAATGAACATTTTGATCTTTAAAATGAAAGAGAGATGTTACCAAAAGTAAGAAAGTAGTATTGAATTAATATAATGAAGTATGAATTGATTCTATATGATTTTGAATTGAATAGAGTATATTTTTCAAGAGAATTTTCAAGAGAATTTTCAAGAGACTAAGGAGTAGGAAGAAAGTAAGTAATTATTAGATAAAAATTAGTTTGCACTCCTCTTTATATAGCAAATGGATAGATGTATCCATTGGTGAAGGGTTGTGTCCAAAAGACACTTCTATTCAAAATTTAAAAAAACCATCCAACGGTCTATATATTCACATATACAAAACAAGTATGTTGACATATCCTAGTAATTTTTTAAAATACTTTTCTTTTAAATTGTTTTCAAAATCCTATACCTTATAACATAGTTTTTAAATATTTTGAACTCTTAAAAACTTTTATAAAGTATATTTTAAAAAAATTATTTTGAAATTAAAACAATTTATTTTTATTTAAAATACTAGAGATTAGAAGTTGGAGATAATGATCAGAGATTGCTATCAAGAACTTTAATAATGTATTCTAATGACTCTAAACACTAAGTTATAACTTTGGGATCTTCATTTCTTTATTTTTGAACTCATGAGTCTTCATATCATTATGTTAAGTCTTTATACTATACAGTCTTCGATTCAGCACCTGTGTAATATTCTGCACTATATACTATATAACTTGGCAGAACATTAGTATCTATATTTTATACGGCTATTATCATCAAAATCAATAACTAAGGTAATAACAAACTCTCCATTTTTTATGATGATAACCATTAAATATTCCTATATATAAAATATGATATAACTCCCCCTAAATATATGCATGTATATATTTTATATTTTTCTCCCCATTTATCATCAAAAAAATGGATGAAAAATAAAAATTCCCTTAAATTATATACTTATAAACTATTGAGTCAAAATCATAGAATTAGGTGTTGTGCTGATTAATAAGGATTTACTTATATAATTGTTATTAGACTGAAATGAAATACGAAAGACATAAAATAAGGATATTAAATGTGACATTATCGGGACGTAATATGTGAGACATAAATAAAGAAAATACTATATATTTAATATGACATATATTAAGGTATACAATGATCAATTAAGTTATATATTAAATATTAAGGATAATAAATAGGAAAAAGCAAACTTTATTCATTTATTATATTTATAATATACAATAAAAAATAAAATCTAATACTTAACTCATATAATCCTAACTATTATAGAATCTATATAATCACACCAAATCAAACATATAATAGTCAATCCAAACCAAAGAGTGTTAATTGTTTACATATCAATAAGTTTAATATACACACTTACGAATTAAAACAAGCAGAGATCTAGATATTCCTAGAGACTTCAATCCAACCTTTAGATCCAAAGATTAGATTTGTTTTGATGGCATCCCAATCTTCATTGTCCTTAGTTTTTAAGAATTTTGGATTGTTGGTTTGATCATATTTAATAAGACAAAAACTAACCAACGAAGAGCATTGAAATGCTTCCCTTGCTCTTTTATCATTTGCATTTCGCTTAGTTCTAAATGCCTTTGATTCCTTAGAATAAAAGAGAGGAAAACTTTAAATGATTGGAGTGTCTCTTCAAGGTTTTACAAAGTTTTTGATGTGGAGAAGACATTTTAATTAAGAAAAATGTTGAGAATGAAAGGGGATGGAAAATGAAATGATGAGTGAATTTTTCTGGAAGAAATAAGCTTAAATATGAGTGAAAAGTCGTTTGAAATATTTGAATTGATGGTAGTTACATATTTTAAAAAATTAAAAAATTCGCCAAACGACTATAGTATGTCGACATATCAAGGTATATATTGACATATGTACCTAAAATTGCAATTTTTAAGTTTTTGATATGTTTTTAGTTTCTACTCAATACCATTCTATTTCAATGGTTTCAAAGACTAATAGAACAATATATAATAGCAAGAAATAATTTTCATTGATTGGAATAAGATGATACATAGCGTGAATGAAAATACAAGAAGATAACTTAAACTAAACTTAGGAAATATAAAGAAATAAAAGCTAGAAAAATACAATGGATAACTAAATAGAAAAAGATAACTAAGAAGATGAGCTTCTATCAAGTTTCATCATAATCTTTCCAAAATACTTATCCACTTTATTGGAAAGATTAGTGAATTTCTTAATTAATGTTAGTGCCAAAATTGGTCGCTAACACCCAAATGTAAAGGAAAGCACCAACTAACAGTCACCGATAACAAATAGGATGTATGTAGAGAGTAATAATATGAAGAACAGTCAAAATTAAAATGAAAGCAGTAAAGAACAACTGATTTTATAGTGGTTCGGCTAACTCCGGCCTACGTCCACTCCAAAAGTTTTCTTTTTATTGATATGAGAATCAATTACGGTTACAATCTGGAGTTTTCAAAACAATTATGGTAGAGTAGCCTTGATGAGAAAGAAGAAGGGAAATAGAAGGACCATCCTCTTTCTGAACCCCCTCATGCTGTATTTATAGGCAAATCCTGAGTTACTGGGCTTCCTTAGCAGTCCGGGCCCATTAGGACCATAGCCGAGCCAACATCCTTCACCATGGTACGAGCGACTTCCTGTAGCGACTTCCTGTAGCGACTTCCTGTACCGAGCGACTTCCTATGCCGAGCGACTTCCTGTGGCGACTTCCTGTAGCGACTTCCTGTGCCGAGCGGCTTCCATGCCGAGCGGCTTCCATGCCGAGCGGCTTCCATGCCGAGCGGCTTCTATGCCGAACGACCCATTCCTCCCTCGAGACTCCAACATCCCGACTCCCTCGAGACTACAACATCCCGACTCACTCGAGACTCCCTCGAGACTCCGACATCCCGACTCCCTCGAGACTCCAACATCCCGACTCACTCGAGACTCCCTCGAGACTCCGACATCCCGACTCCCTCGAGACTCCAACATCCCGACTCCCTCGAGACTCCAACATCCCGACTCCCTCGAGACTCCAACGTCCCGACTACCTCGAGACTCCAACGTCCCGACTCACTCGAGACTCCAACGTCCCGACTCCCTCGAGACTCCAGCATCCCGACTCACTCGAGACTCCAACATCGAGCCACTAGCCTATGCAGATCCACTTCATCCAATCTAATATCCATCTTCCAAGCGCACTACATCATCTATCTGTCCAGTCGACTTAAACCTGTCGTATTCTAGTCTGGACAAACGAGTAGTCGATTTAGTTAAAACCGCCGGTCCGCGGCCTTGCCAAAATGCGGGTTAACACTTGCCCCCCAAAACATGCCTTCCAATAGGAAGGCGTGTTTTGAATAGCCTTCAATCCATCGTCCACATTCCATCCATAGCCATACAATCTGATCCGCAATCCAATCCGTTTTATCCTAGTGCCATTGCCGTATCCTTATTCGAATCCGCAACTGCTCCTAGTTGATATCCGATTCCAAATCCAATAACCAAACCCTGAGCCAATTCCTTAGCCATCTGAACCTGTCTACCAAGTTTTAATCAATTCAAATCCAATAACCAATAACCAAATCCATGACCACTCCGGGCCGATATCCTGTTCCGACCCCGACTCTTCGGTCAAGGGCTTTTATGTTTTCCGACCTCGGCTCTCCGGCCAAGGACTTTTATATTCTCTGACCTCGGCTCTCCAGCCAAGTACTTTTTATATTCTTCGGCCAAGGACTTTTACATTCTCCGGCCTCGGCTCTCCGGCCAAGGACTTTTATATTCTCCGGCCTCGGCTCTCCGGCCAAGGACTTTTATATTCACCGGCCTCGGCTCTCCGGCCAAGGACTTTCATATTCTCCGGCCTCGGCTCTCCGACCAAGGACTTTGATATTCACCGGCCTCGGCTCTCCGGCCAAGGACTTTTATATTCTCCGGCCTCGGCTCTCCGGCCAAGGACTTTGATATTCTCTCCGAGTCCATTCCATCGCTCTCCGGCGAAGGGACTCGTAACTTGCGATCACTGCCCCGTCTCACCGGTCGGGACCGTGATCGCGAGACCTGTATTATTTATTACACTAATCCAAATCCAATTGTTACAAAATTCAATTATCAAAGCAGAAGTTTGTACAACAGAAGGAATTAAATGTCCAAAGTGCCACATAAGAAACCAGAGTTTGCAGAAAAATATAAAGAAAATAGGATTTCATAGACTCAAGTAGTACGGTTTTTTGTCATCTCAGAGCACGCCTAGGGACCGTCCTCGATCCCGTACGTGTGTAAGTGACCTAGCCGTATTTCTTTGAGTTATATTACTTATTCAAAACCATAAATCTGTTTAGTTGATAATGAGCTGACGTTGCCTAGGCCCAGTGCCATCTTCGTTCGAGGTAGGCGGTGGTCGCTCTTGTCCCGCTGCCACAACTCGATTCCTTACATACTGCTGTAGATGACCATTCCTTACATGCTCCTCAATGATGTCTTTCAGATACCTGCAGTCATTTGTGTTGTGCCCATCCAGCTCATGAAATAGGCAATGCTTTCCCGATGCCCGCTCGTATTCAGAAGGCTCTCTCTTTGCCGGCCTTTGATATTGGAGGCGCTCTCGAGTATCCAAGTAAATCCTTTCTAGAGTCTCAGTTAAATCTGTGTAAGAAGAAAACTTTGACTCCCTTCGAGGCCTCTTCGAAGTGCCACTGTTGCCATTTGTTTTCCTTTTTCCTTTATCGTCTTTACTTGGATCCTCCCTAGGTGGACCTCCACCCCTCACTGCATAAGCTTCATCCTCTCTCCCTACTCTCTTAGCCTGCGCATCTTCCTGCCTTAGGAACCTTTCCGCCTTATGGTAGAACTCTCCGAGATCCCTCGGTGGGTCCCATTCCAACGATATCTTGAAATCCGAATTATCTGCAATTCCTGAAACTGCTGCCATCAAAACCATCGACGGATCGGGTCGATCCACTGAAGCTACCGCTGCGTTGAATCTAGTTAAGAAATCCCTGAGCGACTCTCCCTTCCATTGTTTCATCGATGTCAAGGTCATTACGTTCTTGGGTCTGACTATATGGACCCGAAATTTCCTCATAAACCTCTCAATCAGCTCTGTCCAAGTGTCAATAGAACCACTCTCCAGCTGTCTGAACCACATAGCTGCGATATCCGTCAAATACAAAGGGAAACATCGAGCCATGACCTCATCTGATGCCCCCAGTACCTCCATATGTCTCATGTACCTTGTCAAGTGAACGGCGGGATCCGTTCTCCCTTCATACATCTCCAACGTTGGTAGCTTAAAATCCGGAGGGTTCCTAGCTTGCCTGGTAGTAGGAGTAAAGGGACTCCTATTCACATCCTCCAAGTCTTTATTTACCAATCCACCTCTCACAGCTCGTCTGACCATCTCCGCTAATTTGTCATTGTTGCCAAACTGTAATCCTTGTCCGCTACCTCTGATCTGTCCCCCAAGTTCACGAGGGAATCCTGGCACATACTCCTCATCACGTACTCCTACACTCCTGTTGGTGTCGGGTTGCACAGCGTCATCTGGTATCCCTCCATGGATTGGTCCAGCATTTCCTGGTGGTGTGCCCCCGAGTCTAGGTCCATCTAGATTGATAGCTATCTGCTGATTGGGGGCTGCCCCTTGCTGAGCCACTCCCTCTGCTTGCTGGTTGAGCGCTTCTGATCCAGCTCCACAGATCTGAGCTCCTGCATTTCTTGCTTATGCAAATTGTTTGAGAAGAGCCTGCATCATCTCCTCTTGTCTTATCAGTATCGCTTCCATCTCATCTCTGGTGATGTAGATGGATGCTTGACCTGCTCCAGCTCCAGAGAAAGCCTCTTGACTTCCCTCTTGATTGCTCCTTTCTATCACTTGCTTCCTTGTTGGTGGCCTAGCCATTACTTCCTAGAATCCAAGTTCCTAAGCTTTTGAATCCAAAATCCTAGCTCTAAAATCCTCGAGTGCTTGCTTCTCAATGAAAGCACCAAAATATTAGCGCCAGAATTGGTCGCTAACACCCAAATGTAAAGGAAAGCACCAACTAACAGTCACCGATAACAGATAGGATGTATGTAGAGAGTAATAATATGAAGAACAGTCAAAATTAAAACGAAAGCAGTAAAGAACAACCGATTTTATAGTGGTTCGGCTAACTCCGGCCTACGTCCACTCCAGAAGTTTTCTTTTTATTGATATGAGAATCAATTACGGTTACAATCCGGAGTTTTCAAAACAATTATGGTAGAGTAGCCTTGATGTGGAAGAAGAAGGGAACAAAAGGACCATCCCCTTTCTAAACCCCCTCATGCTGTATTTATAGACAAATCCCGAGTTACTGGGCTTCCTTAGCAGTCCGGGCCCATTAGGACCATAGCCGAGCCAACATCCTTCACCATGGTATGAGCGACTTCCTGTAGCGACTTCTTGTACCGAGCGACTTCCTATGCCGAGCGACTTCCTGTAGCGACTTCCTGTGCCGAGCGACTTCCTGTGCCGAGCCGACTTCCTGTGCCGAGCGGCTTCCATGCCGAGCGGCTTCCATGCCGAACGGCTTCCATACCGAGCGCCTTCCATGTCGAGCGACTTCCATGCCGAACGGCTTCCACGCTGAACGACTTCCACGCCGAGCGACCCATTCCTCCCTCGAGACTCCAACATCCCGACTCCCTCGAGACTCCAACATCCTGACTCCCTCGAGACTCCCTCGAGACTCCAACATCCCGACTCCCTCGAGACTCCCTCGAGACTCCAACATCCCGACTCCCTCGAGACTCCAACATCCCGACTCCCTTAAGACTCCAACATCCCGACTCACTCAAGACTCCAACATCAAGCCATTAGCCTATGCAGATCCACTTCATCCAATCCAATATCCATCTTCCAAGCGCACTACATCATCTATCCGTCCAGTCGACTTAAACCTGTCGTATTCCAGTCTCGACAAACGAGTAGTCGATGTAGTTAAAACCGCCGGTACGCGGCCTTGCCAAAAGGCGGGTTAACACTTAACTTCTTTAGATTTTCAATAATCTTCTCCTGATTGTTTAGAATTCCTTTGTTTAAGCTTTGAGATTGTCTCTTAAAACTTTCAAGAGAAATTTCTACTTCTTCTTCCTCTACTTCTTTACCTTCTCCTTGAATTCTATAACTTTCTTCTTCTCCTTCCTCTTCTTCAATTTCTTGTTGCTTTGCTTTCACTACTCTTTCTTCCTTTTGGAGAAGAGTATAATAAGATTCAAAGTAGGGAGGAATATGTGAGAGAGATATGTCAGATTTATTGAAAACTTTTCAAGGTAAAGTGGGTTCTCCTCGTAAATCGATACCAAAATGTTCAAAAACTCTAGTGAGATACACACCATGATAAAGTGTGTTCTCATGTCTAAAAATGTT
Organism: Allium fistulosum; assembly: GCA_030737815.1. Classification (NCBI taxonomy): domain Eukaryota; kingdom Viridiplantae; phylum Streptophyta; class Magnoliopsida; order Asparagales; family Amaryllidaceae; genus Allium; species Allium fistulosum. The sequence goes on from CM060906.1 coordinate 362,178,038, forward strand.
TTTTCAACAAAATCATTTAAGATGACTTATGCCCAATTGATGTCATAATTTCCATAAATCGCAAAAATGCTTTAAAAACTTTTTGAGTTAAGTTATTGTAATTACCTATAACACCCCATAAAATGAACCATAAATAAATGAAATAAAGTTTAATTAAACATAATAAGGTAGAATATGGAAATTTTATAAATTTTGGAATTTGACTACGGACATTATTCCATTGCATTCGTGGCGAAATTCTGATCGGTTTCCATATATAATATGCTAAAAACGGAGCTCAAACAAAGAAGATATGAGCGTTTGATGTTTTCAGATTTAATTTAGTTTGAATTCAAATTCAAACGAGAATTTAAATTTAGGGCTTAAATTTAAAAATTAGCTTCAGGCTAAGTAAACTTTTGAATTAATGTTTAACATTAAAACTAAAGAGGGCAAGTGTAACACCCCAGATTTTTGATAACATTATTTAGGAGATTTAGTTAGATAAACCAAAATAAAATAATGTGTTGATTAAGAGATTTAGATTTGATTTAATTAAGGTAGCTGTGCCTTTTTAACTAATAAATTAAATGAAGGGTTTAAATTGAATTAGAGGAGGGGTATTATGAGAAAGAGGCCATTCCTATATTATCTTCCTTAGGCCGTGTATCCTTTTACACATTCATTTCATTTCAAAATTTAATAAAGTGAGGCCGGTCACCATTAACAAAGAAATAAGAAGAGGAAACAAAAGAAAAGCTTGAGGAAAGCAAATTCAAACCAAAATCATTCAAATCTCAAGCTCCTTAATCTCTAAAGAAAAGGTGAATAATGTTTACATCTCTAAATTTATATTGGTTTCGGTTTTGAGATTAAACCCGAATATTTTGCAAAGGTTGGCCATGTTTTTTAATGTTAAGATGATTATATATACATGTTGATGATTTATTAATGTTCATATAAACTTTATGACATGTTTTAAGATGAAAACCCTATTAAATGACATCCGTTAGCCTTGCAAATTTTTATGATGATCTAAAAAGTGATTTTAGAGATGGATTTCAATTTTCAGGTTTTTCTGAATTTTTGTGGAATTATTATGAATTTTCTAAGGAAGAAAATGGTATTTTGGATTATAAAATTATTTACGAGAAAATAATTGTTTGTTTGGATCCAAAAATTTTATATGTTGAAAATGACATATTAATTGATTTTCTAGAATTTTTCCAGAATTTTCTAAGATGATTTAATAGTTATATAAAATTATTTAAGGTATGAGACTGAAATATTTTATATAATTATGAGGGAGAAAGGGGCTTTTTCAAAGTTATTTAAATTTCCAAATAAGGAAAGTCGGCAGCATTTTTGAATATAAAATTCTGCCAACCAATCAGATTTAGACAAACAAGGCAGGTTGGGTACAAAAGAACTATTTTAAAGTACAAATAAATAGTTTTTCTACTATTTCAACTCTTTCGGCAAGAGCTTCTGCCTCCATTCCAAACCTTCTGATAAGGTTGAAAGGTATCAAACCTTTCGACTAGGTCAAATACCAATGCACATGGTATGCAACTGGTGCATAGTGAATTGGATGAATTCGAAAGATTTAGGGACAAAGGTTAGAGCTTTCGAAGGAGATGAAGTTTTGTTTTAGGTTTAAAGAAAATATGCCTGCTAGCTTTCGACACTGTCAAATGGTTTAAAATAAAAAGGTTTCGATTGGTTTGCTTTCTTTTTTAATTGAAACCTTTCGATAAAGTCGAAAGGTATAGCTTTCGACAAGGTTGAAACTTAGTTGCTGCTTCCAAACCATTCGACACGGATGGAGTCAAAGGTTGTCTTTTGTTTTATAAAACTTGCTGCCTCACTCCATTGATTTCGATAGGTTGGTTCCAACACCAACACTTCATTGTTTTCGAAAGGTTTTGTAAAGGTTTCAAAGCAGTTGCTTTCGACTCCAATGTTTTTCTGATCCTTTTGCTCTACTTGAAGGCATAATCCAAATGTTTTAAGTCAAAACGTTTTAAAGGTTTCAAAGTAGTTAACTTTGAATGGTTTCGAAAGGTTTCCATTTGTTTTAAATTGAACCCAATGTCTTTGAAAGGTTTTGAGTTTCATTGTTTTCGAAAGGTTTATAAATGATTTTATAGGGGAGGTACCCCAGGCTTTCGACAAAGTCGAAACGTGAAACCTTTCAACTAGACCGAAAAGAAACCTTTCGACAAGGTCAAAAGGTATGGTTTTAATGTTTTCGAAAGGCTAAGGATTTAAAGGCGGATGTCATATATTATAAAGCTTTTAGAGAAATGGCTTTTGTTAATGGTTTTAAAGGAGTTACCTTCAATGATTTCGAAAGGTTTTATTAAAGGATATGAAGGGGTTACCTTCAATGCTTTTGAAAGATTATATTAATGGTTTAGAAGGAGTTACCTTTAATGTTTTCGAAAGGTTGTTTAAAGGTTTTAAACAAAAGTTTCGAATATAATAACTAGGCGGATAGCCTAAGTGTTTTAAGTTATAAAGGACTTTAACTTATTTTAAAAGGATAGATAATCCTTATTGAACATCATCAACGTTATTTTGAGTAAAGTATATATAACATGGAAAAAAAATAGCTTAGAGTAAAGCTAAAGATATATTTTCCTTGTATATATATAATTTGACGGAATAAATCATTTTGAAAAGGTTTTTAAAGAAAATTTGAAGGGCGGTTAGCCCAGATATTTTGAAGGGTAGTTAACCCAAAAGAAAATTCGGGCAGTTAGCTCATTTAATTTCGGATAGTCGGTCCATTTTGAGGGCAGTCGGCCCAGAGAACAGTTAGTCCAGATAGCGGCAGTTAGCCAAAATATGAACAGTTAGTTCATTTGATAGCATAACTGATCTTGCTACTTCTTAAGGACAGTTAGTCCACCCTTTTTACCTGTTTTATGGACAGATAGTCCATTATTTAGCATAAAGAATATTGCTATTTTGCTATAATCAGATTTTAAGATAGTTAGTCCAGAAAAGAGCAATTAGCTCAGATTTTAGGACGGTTAGTCCAATAAAGAGCAGATAGCTCAGATTTTAGACAGTTGGTCTATTTATTTCCTGTTTTAGCATAATGGATATTGCTATATTATTATTATAATCAGTTGATTAACCAGTTTGGTTGCAGGAAAGGATTTGCAAAATATATGTTTTGAAAAGAGATATTAGTGAGCGGAAACCCGTTCCGCTAAGCGGCGTGGTCTCACTATATATCAGTAAATAGAGATGTAACAGAATTTATTCATACTAGGCTTTATGTCTGACTCGAAGTTTTTGTTTCCCCTTAAACTCTCGAGTGCTCAAAATTGATTTGAGTAGGCTGAGGGTTTAGATTTTCAGGTTTTAGCAGATTTTGGCAAATAAGCTTCCGAAAACGAGCAGGTGGCTGACGGATAGGTAAATTTAGGAATTCTATTTTAAATTTGTCTCCACTGTGTATTAAGACAATTATGTCTATATTGCTTTGATCATCCAGAGGGGCATCTTCATATGTCGCTCTTGGCGTATTGTTGTAAATTATATTTGATCAATGCCTGTGATATGTTTGGGGATTTTTGTAACTTTGATATGATATTATTTGAAATGTAATCACCGAAAATTATTGTTTTTGGAAATCTATGATTTTGTTCATATTCAAGTACTTTTGATATTATGGATACCATTAACATTACCGTATTTCCTCAGTAGAAGTTAATATTATGGATGACTGCATTGTCCATAGCGCTTAGCTTTTGGCCTCCAAATATGGGACGTTACAGCAAGAAATTAATAAAAATCAAAATTCAACGGAAACGAATCATGATTGCACAAAATAAGGCGGAGTAATCGACCTACATAGGTCAATGGGTCGATCGTAGCGGTTGACCAGTCGAGTTTAGGCGGTTGACCGTCTCCTCATGGTGGTGGCTAGGGTTTTGTGTTGTTTAATGCTCCAGATTTGTCTATTTCTCTTCCAATTTGATCCTACAGTTCTAGTGTGTTTTAACCTTTATAAATAGAACACAAACCTCTCCACTTTTTATTAATATTATTCTGGGGAATACAAAGAAACTATGCCATTGTTATCTCTCCCAATTAGATTCAGAAACTCTGTAGAGAATTCAGGTAAGAATTCAATCTCTTTTCTAATTATTTCTCTTTCTTCCTCCAATCTATTTTTCTTTCGTTCTTTCTCCAATTATTCTTAATGTAACGTCCCACTATTTTGGACCATTCAAATCGACAATAAATCCACACATGCTGGACTCGAATACTTCAAAACAGTGGATTGTTAAGAAAATTTAGAGCAAATAAAATCAAACACAGAATCACACACAGAAGATCAGAATAACTCGCAGCGGAAATAAAATACCATAGTAGTTCATGAAGCTACTACTTAAATAATCTCAAAATAAATACAAAATATCATTGTCTGAAAAACAGATAAACCAGATACAACAGAAGTCTGAATACATAAGTCACTAATACACCAACAAAGGCTGAATAGGAAATAACTGGAATAGAAATAGATGACAGATAGATAAATAAGCTCCAACAAATCTCTAGCTCCAGAAGATGAATCCAAAGCTGTGATACTCAGGCTGACCCGAGCGTAAAGCAGAACACAAAACACTCGAGTTAGGACATACATACTTATACAATGTAAACCAACTCAAGTGAACTGTAATAGAAATGCACAAGTAACTTAAAGGATGCTTGGGATCGCCCATCCTTTAAGGATCCGTTAAACCATCTACTATGTAGTAATGAACGCTATTATAGTAATGTCTAAAGTAAAGCAAACTATACAAAATAATAGTGTTAATGTGACTGGGGTAGCGCAAAGCTGCAGCAATTGCCCACCTCTAGCCACACTTTATAACATCCAACCATTATTATAACCCGTGGTTATAAATTTCAAAATGGTTTATATTTCAAATCAAAACAATTCATTTAAACCATTTAAAATGAAGTCATTATACTTTCAAATCAAATATTCAATTCCAAAAATTTCAACATTTTGCGAAGCTCGTTTATTCAATTGTAATAATCCAAAACAGTATTTTCAGCATTCGCAGCACTTAGAAAATGCTGCTGTAAGTATAGTGGTAAAATTGGAAAACATCACAATTCAGAAACAGTATCACTTATAAACTGCTGTTGTAGATACAATGGTACTTTGAAAACAGTTCATTGTTGGAAACAGCAGCACTTATAAACTGCTGCTGTATAGACAGTAGTAGATTTGAAAAACAATACACTGAAACCACAGCATTCTGGAATGCTACAATTTCTGTTATAAGTTGTACTATGACATTTATAAACAATATATCTTACACTTTTATCATTTTGAACTTATCAAAATTATTCCACTTTGCCAAATTATTTATCAGGATATCATTTAACTTAAAAATTTAATAAAATAACATTTTATTAATGAATATCCAATTAATTTATAATTCATTTACATTAAGTCAAAATTCACTATAAGTTGCTTAACTTTTATTTTAACAAATAACTTGATATTTTATTTTACTTTAAAAGGTATCCATTTCATAAATAAATATTTTAATTACTAAGTTAAGCTTAAAATTTCCATTTTAACTCAAATTTCAATTATTAAGTTAAACCATTTATCAACTTATAAAATTTTAACTTTTAGGAAATCACTGTTTAAATAATTTAAATCCAATTTAAGTCAAAATTTAACATTTTTTTTAAAAAAATACTTAATAATTTCTAAAATCCCATTTTTAATCAAATTTCAATTATTAAGTTAAATCAAAATTTTGAATTACAATTTAAACCATTTATCAACTTATAAAATTTTTAACTTTTAGGAAATCACTGTTTAAATCATTTAAATCCAATTTAAGTTAAAGATCCATATTTTTAAATTTTAAAATACTTAAAAAATTTAGAAAAATCATTTTTAAATTTAACCACGGGTCTGTATAATATTTTCTAACCTAGGTCAAGTGATACGGATAATATATCATTTCAATCAGTAATCAGTTAACATTCTGGGTTTTATCATTTCAAACCCGCAATCCCAAGTCAAATAAAAAAATCGCTAGAGCCTATCATTTCAGCTCGTAATGACTTTTCCCAATTCTAAAGTCCGTTCGGGTATGTATCATTTCAACCCATAGTAATTCTATACTAACAGGGAACTTGCAGTGTAAGAAACAGAAAACAAATAAATAGTAAAACATATCATATGATGTCAGGTGATGCAATAGGTATATAATCAGGTAATATCATCATATAATGTCAGATAACGGGCAGATGTGAACATAACATAGCATATCAACTACTACAATTCAAGTGACATTGTTTCACATATATATAAGTATGATTTTGTCGGGAGTGATAAACTCACCTTTTAGAGTTAGAGATGACAATTCAAGACACACAACTACACTCCGAAAAGCACGACAAAGCACGAATAGATTTGAGTGGATGAAGAGCCAAAATCCAAATTCTTGTAAACAACACAAATACAACATATATAAGTATATGATTGTACAAAAGAATTTAGACTTAAACAAAATCAAAATATGAACAAAGTCAAGCAAGAGGACTTAACCCAAATCAAGTGGGCTCGGCCACATCACCATAGGACTCAACCACCAAGGCATATGGCTCGGCCATGTCCAAATCTAGGCCTTAAAATTCACGGCCATGGTCACAAATAGAAGGCAAAGCAATGGAATGAGAAGAGGCGGCAAACCAAAGGTCATTGGGAGGCAAAAGGTCAAAGGAGCATGCCACTATTGGGTTCGGCCTTAACACCTTGGTTCGGCCTGGGTTGTTTGCATGGTTCAGGTCAGGCCATCTTTATCTGGTCATGGCTAGGAGTAGGGGATGGTCACGGCAAGGCAAAGGAGGTGGAGTTGGTGGTGGCCGAGGCTAACAAGGAGGAAGGGAATGATGTGGTGACCTCGGCTAGGGTTTCAAGGCATTTGGTGATGGGTTTGGATCATGGAAGGTCACGGCATCAAGGGGATGGTGGTGGTGGTGGAGGAGGAGGACATGGTCGGCAAGGGCTGGTGATGATAGAGGTAGAGGCCGAGCCTTGCAAATAGAAGAGAACAAAAGAAATAGAATAAAGAGAAGAGGAAGAAACCATGAACTTACTGCAAATATTTTCTCAGGAATGATAAAGTGAAATGAGGAGCTGAGCCAATTTGTACGTGAGAAAATGAATATGAGGAAGTGGAGTTTGTACGGCCAAAAAGAAGAAACGACTAGGAAATGAAAAGTTAGGAAAAATGTAAAGGAAAAATAAAATATAACTTAAGTCTCTTGAATTTCCAAAGCCCAATATCAACACAATTCAAAACAACAAATAAAATCAAAGCCCAAACAAAATAAAAATGGAGAAATGAAAATAGAAAATAGATAATAGAAATATTGAAAATAATTGCGTGTACACGCTGAATTTTATCAAATTAAAAAAGTATAAACAGAATTTGACAAAACGAAAAACAGGACGAATATCAGAAACAAATACAGTTTAAAAGAAAAGGATAAAAAATTCAAAATTCAAAATTTAAAATTTCAACTAAAAGTCAAAGTTTGACCAAAGTTGACCAGAATATAAAATTTTCAGAAAATCATTATTTAACTATATTTGGAAAACAAATTAGAAACAGAATCCAAAATACATTGGAAAAATTCTAAACTTTCCATTTAAAATGATTAAAAATCAAGGTTTCAAATAAAATTGAATTTAAAATATTTGTTAAAATTATGGGTTGTTACACTTAATCTAATAAAAATATATGCATCTTCCCTATCGTGTATATATCAAAAGAGAGATATTCTGTAGCAGATTGAAAGGCATGCAAATCCAAGGAAAGCAAAGCTAAGGCTGCTCTCTAAGTGGAACCATTAGTATTTCTTTTTTAGTATTTTGGGATTGTAATAATACGATAGATAAAATACCATAAAATTCCTTTTTATTTCGAAATGCCAATTCTATGTTAAGATTTTCAATTATTTACATTAATTTGATGGAATTTGTTTTGTTTATTCAATTTTTGATAATTTCATAGTCTATTCCACTTCCCCTTCTTTTTTGGTTCAAATTGTGATTCTTCAATGAAATAAGGGCTTTAGATTGGGGGTTTTTTTCGTAGCTTACACCACTTATTCCATACAAATTTCCTTCTTATCTACTTCTTTGTAAAAGAAGAGTTGAACCGAATATGGAGTTTAGATTGCGATTCCTATTGTTTAGTATATTCCATTGAATTGATGTAATAAATTGAGTTTCTATTTTATTTAAAAGTCTGTTATTGCAGTTTTGATTATGAATATTTATTCCCTGTTTTGGATATTAGAATCCCTTATTTTGGTATGTTTAAATCTTGGGAATTTGAAGAAAATGGACTTGTAATAGTATTTGGTTAGGGAATTGACATTTAACCATAGTTTAGGGCGTAAAATCCATGCGTTTACAATTTATTGGACGCCAATATTTATTTATCTCTATTAGCATAGTTAACGTATAATTATTGCGTATATGGCATAGTTAATTAGGTATTTATTTTCATGTATTGCCCCCATTAGGAGTGTTATTGATTGTTAGGCGAAAATAAGAGAAAACTCTTATATAGCCTAATTATTATTCTAAGGCATAATTAGGAACATTCCTTATAAGGCCTTATTTATGGAACGGTGAGATGAGTGTTATTGTATATATGAAGTGTATTTAATTTATGGCTAAGTCATAAGGATGCAAGGTCAATAGAGATACATGACGGAAGTTTACCCTTCACTTTGAGGCTACCAGCGGTTGTGTACACTTCCTATTGATGTGAGATATCCTTATGATAAATACTTATGGTGACATGAGGATAGTCCAAAATTCTATAAGGGAAATCTGCCCAGCTAATCTGGCTACCGGTTCCTACGAATAGTCGGACTAATATGAGATGTCGTTATGAGTATGGGCCATAGTATGAGGGGCCCGCTTTGAGATTTTGAGGTATTAAGTGGTGGTTTGAGGGCCCGCCTCTTTTCGCCAAATAAAGTATTAAATGGCCTAGGGGACACGTTAGGTGGTATCTCCACAGGGGTCCGCTTCTAGATAAGGTATTAAGTGACCGATTGAGGGTCCGCCTTTCCAAATAAAGAAGTATTAAGTGACTTGAGATTCCATATGATGCCAGCTAGATAGTACCATTGAGGAGCACACCTTGGAAATAGGTACTAAATGATGGGGTCTGCCTTTATTAAGTTATTAAACGACTGGAGTTTGTCTATTCTCCAATAAATGGTATTAAGTGGCTTGGGTACTATCTCTTGCATCGGTAGTTAATTATAACGTGAGATTTTGGTTATGGGATTTTGGAGACCTGCTTCTTTCCATAAAAAGAAGTTCTAAATGATTTTAATGGTAGGCATATTCTTATTTTGAAATATGCTATCCGAGTACTGAAAAGGTAAGGCTCGAGGTTTTTTATTTACCAGACATTATTATAATAACTCCCTCCTTATTACAACACAGGTTAAAGGACGTTGATGGCAAAGATGACGCTTAGAGACGGACGTGGCTTGCTTGTGGTAGTATTTATCATTTTCACTTGCTTTTATGTGTACCCATGTATCTAGACTATTGTTCTAACAGATTTATGGTATGATTTGATGATGCTTTGTATTTTGACATATTTATGATTTTGAAATAAATGGGTACACTTTGCAATTATATTTTGTTCCATCCGATGTGTGTTCTTAAAGTTTAGTTGTGGCCCTATAATAATATTTTCCTAGTTCTACCAACAGCTTATCTTAGAATGGATCTAAGTTTCGATACGCCTTTTCTGGATCGAAATTTAGGTCTGTTCCAGGGTGGGTAGTTACACATTTAGTATTAGAGCCTAGGTTACCCGATCAATGGGGAAAAACTATATGTATGAGAGATGTATTTGTTATTTTGAAAAGGTTTTTCAAAAAGAAATTTAAAAATTCTTACTATATATATGTGTATATATATATACCTATTTTTTTAGCATACGCATATACACTAGGAAACTCTTTTCTTTCGACATATAAATATTATCTTAGGATTCATCACTAAAGATTCAACCTACAGATGGTTGATATAGTTGATAATCAATCTTCTTTCGAACCAGAGAACACTGCCCGTGGAAGACCACTCATTCGTGGATTTCACGAATGGTTTAGACAATATTGTTAACCAAAAAAATTGATCAGCACCCTAGATCGAGTGTAAAAGCACCAGTGCAGATAATCGGCATCACAAATCTCAAATAAACAACAAATAAAAAGCAAAAATAAGAAAAGATAGATAGAATTTTTATAGTGGTTCGGCTGACTCTGGCCTACGTCCACTTTAATCAATCTTTATTATGATTATACCAGTTGAATCTCTCTGGATATCAAATAGTTAGTCCTTAGATATAAGTTACAATGAGTTAGAATAAGTGACAAGTACAAGGATTGACTGGAGAATCATAGTAACCCCTTGATGACTGTTGTGAGGGATAGGAAAGTTGAAGAAGTGAAGGAATTCCAGTGGAGTAACAGTGGCTCTCCCTTGGAAAGATCCATCTCTAGTTGTAGTGAGTATTATAGGGGAATTCAATGAGTATTGGGCCAGAAGCCCAAATGCAGAAGAGTCTAGTAGTTATGCCAAGTCCTCACCGAAAATATCAAATCAATCTGTCATTTCTATGGATCGCTAGAAATCCATCAACTTAGCATATTTTTCTACCAGAAGTCTTTACTTAGTGCTATGAAGGAGCTTGGAAAGTTTGAGGGCGATCCGACCTACCTTGATGGATCGCTGGCTATCTATAGGGGATGGATCATTGGCTATCCATCCACTTAGCATATTTTTTAGCGATCTTAGTTTGGTTGTCTTCCTATCTTCTATTTAAGTGCCTTGTCCAAATATCAAGTCGTTTGGAGTTCGTTTGATCATTCGTCTTTATGGATCATCTAGTCCAGAAGAATCGTCCATAACTCACTCAATACTCAACCAAATCACACGAAACTTCACACATGCAATGTAGATGAGTAGGAGAGCCCCACCTATGATCATAGGTCATGGGGCCCACTCCTTATAGGTCGGACCTGATGGATCAAACTGGCCCAATTCGAAGAAGAATCACCCATAACTCACTTAAAACTTAACGAAACCAGACGAAACTTTGCAGGTACTCTCTCTGGGGTGTGTGGGACCTACCCTATTTAGTTTGTAGGGCCCAACCTACATGGATCATTAGCGATCCATCTAATTAAGTTGCTAATGATCCATCAAACAACCTCCAAATGATCACTTTTTTTCTATGAGCCTTCTTTTATGTCTTTTAAGCACTCTTCCAAAATTTCATGTCAATCTAACTCCATACGAGTTCTCTAGATCCATTTTAAGTTAGATGCTTTGGTCCTCAAAGTACACCTTTGAAATGAAAGGTGTGCTTTGCTTAAGATTAAGTTCCTATCTTTGGTCTTCGATAGTTTAGCTTTCCAATTGCTGCAGCCTTAATGAATCGTCCAGCTCCTTCGGATTCTCTTGCCAATCACAAGTCGTTCCAAACCTTTTACAGCCTAAAACTCTAGACTTTGTCTAAGTGTAATCTATACATCACAATCATTCTAATTTCATTCGGAGTTATTACATCACATATCTCTAATTAAATCACATATCTCCAATTACATCACATATCTCCAATTACATCACATATATCTAATTGTCCCATGTTCATTCGGGACTTACCTCATTATCATTTGCTTCTCGCTTAGAGTTGTCACATCATATATCAAAATCACATTATATATCAAAATCACATCTTATATCAAAATCACATCATATATGGAAATCATTCTGTGTTCATCCAGGATTTATCAGTTTTATTCTATTTATAAGGCATTCAAATCCTTTAATTAATTCAGATCGGTTCTATTTTCCCAGATCATTTAATATTTAGTTTAATGTTTAAGTTAAGGGGGATGATCTCTCCGGATCGTTTGTTTGTTAAGTTAAAAGGGAATAAGTAGGCACATCTGCTCACTTTTCGATAAGGGGACTTACTTCTTGCACTCCGGTCCCATCTCTCTAGTCGGGACTCTAAGGCGATCAATATCGTACAATTCCATCCAAGGGGACTTGCACCTTGCAGTCCGGTCTTGTGTCGGGACTCTAAGGCAATAAATATCATACAAGTCCATCCACTCGCTTTTCTGGCAAAGGGACTTGCACCTTGCACTTCGGTCCCGTGTCGGGACTCAAATGCGATCAATATTAGTCATCACAATCAAAGTGGATTTTTCAAAATTCAAATGTTCAAATCAAAACAAACAAGCAGAATCATACAGGAAGGAATCAAAACTAGCTAAAATCCTAAATGTTCGCCTTGGAGATCTGACTCAGAGCGTGCCTAGAGACCAATCTGGGTCTATACACGTGTAAGCGGTCCGAGGTTATTATTGTCCTAGATAGTCATCTCAGGCATACGACTCAGAGTGTGCCTATGGACCGTTTGGGATTCCGTACACGTGTAAGCGGCTTGAGATTATTATTGTCCAAATATTCATCTCAAGCATCCGACTCAGAGCGTGCTTAGGGACCGTTCGGGATCTCATACACGTGTAAACGGCCTGAGGTTATTATTGTCTAAATACCAAAAGAAAAGTGCAGAAAAAGAAACAAAAAAGCAAAGCATGGGAGCCAGATCCGACTCCCATCTACCCCGTTCATGGGATAATTTGTCTTGGCTCAAATCTTTGGGCATCTCTTGATGCATTTTCCGCAGATGGTGGCTGCTTCTGCATTCTACCACAGTTCTGTTCCTCACGTACTGTGGCAACTGGTTGTTCAGAACCAGTTCTTCTATTAGATCATGAAGGTGTCGGCACTCATTCGTTTCATGCCCATTCAACTCATGGAAGATGAAAAACTTTCCAGAACTTTTCTCTCGATTAGTGGGCTCCCTCCTAAAGCAATATTTTTCCCCCTGTTCCAGTAAAGGGTATCCTCGGATGTACTCTTCCAGCTGCACGCCTGTGTTCTGATTCATAACTCTAGCTTCATTCAGATCTGCGTTCCATCGAGGAAGTTCTTGTACATATTCTTTTGTCGGTTGCATCCCAGTATTTAGATTAGCTCTTGTACCACCAGTTCCTGGTAGGGGTGGGCGCGGGTCGGTTTGGTGCAGTTTGGAGTCCAAACCGCTTCCGCACTGCATCAAACAGTTAATCAAAAATACAAACCATTATATTAATCTTTTAAACGGTTCAGTTTCGATTCGGTTTGAATGTAACACGGTTCGGTTTCGGTCCAGTTCGGTTTGAACCCACATTAAATATGAAATGAGAGAATTACTTCCATCAACAATCAATTTACGAAGGCAACCGTGTGAAGCTTTTACACTTAAAGGTTAAAACACATAATGTTATACTGAAATGAAAGATTAGTTCTTAACTATATGAATATTTCAATTTGACATTTAGCTATGGGTGAGATTGTTTTGGTAGATTATCCAAACATCAACATTAATCAATGCATAATCATCAAGGAAAATGACTAGAATAAGATTATAATTAGCATTTATCCAAAAAAACGAGATGAAAAATATTATACCAAAACTATAACTTCTATCTTTATGACAACGAATATTATTAATATAACATATGCTAAAAATAGAATATACATCGTTAGAATCTAAAATAAGATAGAAGTTGCTTATATTTTTATCATAAGATTACTAGTGAAAATATTCGGTTCGGTCCGGTTTAATACGGTTGGTTCAATCGTCCAGACCGCAACCGAACCGTATCGATGCGGTCGGTTCGGTTTGAGGTATTTTCTTTGGTTAGAAGATTCAGTGCGGGTTTCCGCACCGTTTTTGCGGTTCGGTGCGGACGGTTTCCGTATAGCGGTGCGGTTTATGCCCACCCCTAGTTCCTGGTGTTTCAACAGTCACTCCGACATTGGGATTGATTCCCATGTTGATTCCAGCGTTACCCCTAAGTATAGGTTGCTTTGGGCGTGGGGGCAAGACACCAACTTGTTCGAATCCAACTCTGGCAGCTCCTGTGTTGTTCCTTGGAGTTTGATTCCTATTCCCTGCAGATCTAGCCATCCCTTGCTGCTCCAACTTCTGGAAGAAGCCATCCATCATCTCCTTGTCTAGCTAAGATTCCATCCTACATCTCTTTCATCATCCTTTCCATCTCCTCTCTAATCACATAGTTGGGTTGATGAGAATTGAGGACACATCCTGGCTGCTCCCAGGCTCTGGTTGATTTGCTCCAGCTCTAAATCTGGTATTAGGCCCGCTCATCTTCTCCAAGCCTTAGATTCGAAGTTCAAGTCTCCAAATCTAGCCCCGAGTTCAGTTTTCTCAGTAAAAACACCAAAATGTTAACCCAAAAAATGGATCAACACCCTGGATCGAGTGTGAAAGCACCAGTGCAGATAATCAACAGCACAAATCTCAAATAAACAACAAATAAAAAGCAGAAGTAGGAAAAGAGACATAGAATTTTTATAGTGGTTCGGCTGACTCTGGCCTATGTCCACTTTAATCAATCTTTATTATGATTATACTAGTTGAATCTCTATGGATATCAACTAGTTAGTCCTTAGATCTAAGTTACAATGAGTTAGAATAAGTCACAAATACAAGGGTTTACTGGATAATCACAGTAACCCCTTTGATGACTGTTGTGAGGGATAAAAAAGTTGAAGAAGTGAAGGAATCCTAGTAGAGTAATGGTGGCTCTCTCCTTAGAAAGTTCCATCTCTAGTTGCAGGTAAGTGAGTATTTATAGGGTAATTCAGTGAGTATTGGGCCAGAAGTCCAAGTGCAGAAGAGTCTAGTTGTTATGCCAAGTCATCACCAAAAATATCAAATCAATTTGAGTCATTTCTATGGATCGCTAGCTATCCATAGGGGATGGATCGCTAGCTATCCATTAACTTAGCATATTTTTCTACCAGAAGCCTTTACTTAGTGCTACAAAGGAGCTCGAAAAGTATGAGGGTGATGCGACCTATCTTGATGGATCGCTAGCAATCCATAGGGGATGGATCGCTAGCTATCCATCCACTTAGCAAATTTTTGAGTGATCTTAGTTTGGTTGTCCTCTTATCTTCTATTTAAGTGCCTTGTCCAAATATCAAGTCGTTTGGAGTTCGTTTGATCATCCGTCTTCATGGATCATCTAGTCCAGAAGAATCATCCATAACTCACTCAATACTTAACCAAATCACATGAAATTTCACACATGCAATGTAGATGAGTAGGAGAGCCTCCTCTATGGATCATAAGTCATGGGGCCCACGCCTCATAGGTCAAACCCAATAGATCAAACTGGCCAAATTCGGAGAAGAATCATCCGTAACTTGCTCAAAACTTAACAAAACTAGACAAAACTTTGCAGGTACTCTCATTAGGGTGTGTGGACCTACTCTATAAATTTTAGGTTGTCGGGCCCAAACTACATGGATCGTTAATGATCCATCTAATTAGATCACTATCAATCCATCAAATAACCTCCAAATGATCCCATTTTTTCTACGACCCTTCATTTATGTCTTCTAAGTGTTCTCCCAAAATTTCAAGTCAATCCGACTTCGTATGAATTCTCTAGGTCCATTTTAAGTTAGCTTCTTTTGTCAAAAAGTGGGTAAACAAATATCTTAGGACTATTGAGCAGATTCCTATTTCTCCAGCTACACCGGTGGCACCTGCTGCCCCGCCTGCTGATGCAGCACCCTGTCCTGCTAATTTTCCTAAATTGTGTAGGGACTTTCCCAATATGAGAGGAAAGACATACTCTGGAACTGAGGGATATTCAAAAGCTAAAGCTTGGGTTAGTAAATGCAAGAAGATATTTAAAGAGCGTCGTTGGGATGATCAGCTAAGAAGGAGAATAGCAGCTTGGCACCTCAAGGTGGAAGCTTTGGATTGGTGGAACTTTGTGACTAATGAGCACCCTATAAGGATACTCTCTTGGGACGAATTCAAAGACAGATTTGAGAAGAAATTCATGTCTAGAGCAGAGGTTAGCTTACAATTAGAAAGGTTCATTCAGTTGAGACAAGGAGGTTTTACTCTCAAGGAGTACATAGCTAAGTTTACTGAATTGACTAAATTTGGATGAGCCTAATAAACACACCTATGAAAAAGGCCATGAAGTTCGTGAAAGGCCTGAATTCCCTGTTAAGAGAAATGTTGTTGACCTAAGTTCCTAAAGGGGCCATGTATGAGATGTTGGTTGAAATGGCAATGTTGCACGTGGCCAATAGGGAAGACAAGGAAGTAGAAAAGAAGACTCCATTGACCCAAAAGCAAGAAGGGTCCAAGAAGGAAAGCTTTTGAGCCAATAACAAGTCAAATGGGAAGTTTAAGAAGGATGACAAGGTGTGTCAGAGATGCCATAAGAAGGGTCGTGAAATCAAAGATTGTAGGGTGAGTCTGATGAAGGAAGTCTTTAAAGGAAAGTGTTTTAATTGCCACGAGGAAGGACATTATAATAATCAGTGTCCCAAGATGGATATGGAAGGATCAAGCGGATAGGCCTTTGCTATTGAAGTTGTCCCTATTACTAGTAAACCACTAAGAGATCAAGGAAAAGCGGCTCTAGAAGGTATAACTCCTATTTTTGGGGTTATTATTCATACCCTATTTGATTCAGGGGCATCACATTCCTTCATAGCTAGGAATGTAGTAAATTTCTTAAACCTTCAAACCCAGATAGTCAACATCCCAATAAAGGTTTCCAATCCCATTGGGGGTTCGACCTATCTTTCTCTTATTTGCAAATACCTAGTGCTAAACATATGCGACGTTGATTTCATTTGAAATGCGTACGTTCTAAATTTTGAGGGGTATGGACTTATCTTGGGTATAGATTGGTTGTCATATTATGGAGCCATTCTTGATTGTGATAAGTGGGTCGTACGACTAAAAAGTTATAGAGGTCATGATCTGGAGTTCTTTGTATACCCAAAGATATAGTTGAGTTAAGCCATTTATACTCACTACGTCAATCTGTTATTGGAGAACCATCATATGTACTCATAGTTTGGAATTTCTTGATGTTTTCGAGGAGGTCTCGGTCTTCAACCCCATAGGAAATCGAGTTCTGAATTGATTTGGAGAAGGACGCAAGGCCCGTTGCCCTACCTTTGAGGCATACGGCCCTCAAAGAAAGAAGGGAATTGGATAAGCAAATCTCGGAGCTATTGAAGAAAGGATTCATCCGTAGGAGTACTTCTGAATGGGGAGCCCCTGTTGTTTTTTCCACTAAGGCAGATGGTTCTTTGAGACTTTACGTCAATTATAGGGAACTAAATAAGTCGACAAGAAAGAATAGGTACCCTTTACTTAAGATTGACGACTTGTTCGACCAACTTGTAGGAGCTAGAGTCTTTTCTCAATTAGAACTAGCAACGAGATTCCATCAGTTAAGGATAGTAGAAGAGAGCAAGTCGAAGACCACATTTCGCACTCCAGATAGGCTCTATGAGTAGGAAGTAATGGATTTTGGATTGACGAATGCCCCTGCGTACTTTTTAGATTTGATGAGTAGAGTATTTAGGGGGCAACTAAACAAATTCGTCGTAGTGTTTATTGATGATATCGTAGTTTTCTCCAAAGGCAAGAAGGAGCATGAGGACCATCTTAAGGAGGTATTAGAGACTTTGAGGAGAAACCAACTCAAGGGCAATTTTTTTAAATGTCACTTTTGGAAGAATGAAGTTAGATTTCTTGGGTATATTGTTTCGGAGCAAGGATTGGCTGTAGACCCCACTAAAGTGGAAGCTGTCCAAGGATAGAAGACCCCTATGAGTGCATTAGAAGCTAAAACTTTCCTAAGGTTGGTAGGCTACTATAGAAAGTTCATTAAGAACTTTTCAAGAATAGCAGCCCCTTTAACCCAATTTACTAAGAAGAAACTAGTTATTGCTTGGTATGAAAGATGCACTAGACATTTTAGAAGCTTAAAGAGTCATTGACTAGTGCACCTATGCTCACCATTCCCGATGGAACCAAATCGTTCACGGTTTTTACATATACTTATGGCATATGATTAAGAGCAGTTTTAATGCAAGAAGGGAAAGTAGTTGTTTATGCTGGTAGGTAGCTAAAAGATCATGAGAAGAGGTATCCAGTGCATGATTTGGAATTGGCAGCTATTGTCTTTACCTTAAAGATTTGGAGACATTATCTCTTAGGAGAAAGGTTGAGTTATTCATTGATCATAAATCACTCAAATACCTATTTTCCCAAAGATATTTGAATCTTAGACAGCAGGGATGGATGGAGTATATAGCATCGTTTGACTTTAATATTCAGTATACCCCTGGAAAAGGGAACGTAATCGCCGACGCCCTTAGTCGAAGGCATGGTACCCTAGGTGCTATATATGAATGGATATAGTTGGAGTTTCTCTCGAATTTTAATTTCCAACCGTCAACAGAACCTATCCAAGGTTTTCTAGCAGTTGTGGAGATTAGACTAGCCATGATGGAAGTATATGGCATTAGCAAGTGATGGATGAGATGTTAGTAGAGATTTTGGAGAAATTAAGAAAATGAGAGCATTTTTCCTATGATAGCAGGTATTCAATTGATGAGAAGGGATAGACGTCTTTTTATTCCAATAATTAATGATTTGTTGAGAGAAATTCTTATAGAATGTCACCACTCTAGGATGACCATCCATCCCGGAAGAGATAAGATGTATAAAGACATGAAGATGATATTCTTTTGGAATGGAATGAAGAAGACGTAACTGAGTTTGTTGCTAAGCGATTGACATGTCAGAGAGTAAAAGCTGAGCAAGGGAAGCCTGGTGGATTATTATTACCTTTGGAAATTCTGACTTGGAAATAGGAACACATTTTAATGGATTTTGTGGAAGGATTGCCTAGAAGTCAGAAGGGCAATGAGGCTATTTGAGTTGTCGTGGATAGACTCACCAAGAATGCTCAATTTTGTTCCGATTAGGAGAAATAAGACTACTGCCGCTCTAGCATAGATTTATATCAAGGAGGTAGTTCGTTTGCATGGAATTCATATGAGCATAGTCGGTGATATGGACCCCTTGTTCACTTGTGAGTTTTGGAGGAGCTTATAGATAGCTTTGGGAATTTCTTTGAATCTTAGCACTGCAATCACCCATAGACTAACGAACAAACATAGAGGGTGAATGGGATTTTGGAGAACTTATTGACAACTTGTGTCTTGTACTTTGGAGGACATTGGGAGCAGCATCTACCTTTGGTTGAGTTTGCATATAATAATAGCTATCAAGCAACGATTAGTATGGCCTTTTTTGAAGCATTTTATGGACGGCCATGCAAATTGTTTAGTTGTTGGTGGGAAACCACCGACAAATTATTACTCAGACCCGATTTGATCCGTGATACCATGGAAAAAGTAGAGTTGATTAGGCAAAGGATGAAGGCAGTGCAAGATCGTCAGAAATATTATGTGCATAAAAGAAGGAAAGAGCTTGAGTTTGAGGTTGGAGATATGGTGTTTGTTAAAATCTTCCATCTTAGGAAGGTTGTTAGATTCGGCAAGCCTGGAAAATTGACGCCTAGGATTTTCGGGCTATTCTGAATTTTGGAAAGGTTAGGAAAATTGGCATACAGTATGGAGCTTCCTGACAAGTTGGCAGGAGTCCACGATGTTTTCCACGTTTCTCACTTTAGGAAATGCCTTCATGATACCACTATTAGTGTAGAGCCTGATCAATTGGGGGATTCTAAGACGAAGCCGATAGTGCCCTATGCCACTGCACGCATTATGGAGCATGAAACTAGGAGACTCTGTAACAAAATAATTAGACTGGTCCGAGTACAATGGGGGACAATCCGGTAGAAAGCACATAGGAGACCGAGGAGAAGATGAAGAACACTAATTCAGAGCTTTTCACCGGTATTTTTTCTCTTCAAATTTTAGTTGCATCGTGGTTGCTAGTTTGGATGGTAGGAGATGGTTGTTACACTTTTTCACAATCACTTTGCACTCATGTAGAAATTTTATGCATGTTTAGGATTTTTGCATACATACTTGCATAACACGATTACACCTTCACGTTAGAATTGAGCTCATTTTAGCATGTTTGCAGTACATAATCAGAGTGCACTATTAGTTGAGAGATGATTATGTAGATAACTTGGTTGTATGATGTGGATGTTATTGCACGTTACGCTATTACTTTGAAAGATTTCGGGACTAAATCGTTTTTAAGAGGGGAGAATGTAACACCCCGTAAAATGAACCATAAATAAATGAAATAAAATTTAATTAAATATAATAAGGTATAATATGGAAATTTTATAAATGTTGGAATTTGACCGCCACGAAAGTTATTCCATTACGTTCGTAGTGAAATTATGATATGTTCCATATATAATATGTTGAAAACGAAGCTCAAACGAAGAAGATATAAGCTTTTAAAGTTTTCAGATTTAAATTAATTTAGTTTGAATTTAAATTCAAATGAGAATTTAAATTTAGGGTTCAAATTTCAAAATTAACTTGGGGGCTAAGTAAACGTTTTAATTGACATTCAACGTTAAGAATAAATAGGGTAAGAAATTAATTAAAATCAAAACACAATGGAAACGAATCGTTATTGCCCAAAATAAGGCGGAGCGGTCGACCTACATGGGTCCACCGGTCGACCGTCGAGCTTAGGCGGTCGACCACCTCCTGATGGTGGTGGCTACCGCTTTGGGTTGTGGGGCTTACTTCCTAGCCCCAGTGGGAGTAGTGACTAGCGTTATAGGTCGTTGGGCGGCCGGAACAAACCTAGCCCTGCGCTGACGAATAAGCTCAGTGCCCTCAAAGCTAGGGTTTTGCATTGTTTAATGCTCTAGATTTGTCCATTTCTTTTCCAATTTGGTCCTACGGTTCTGGTGCATTTCAACCTCTATAAATAGAACCATGCTCTCTCCACTTTTTATTCATATTATTTTAGAGAATACAATGAAACTCTAGAATTATTATCTCTCCAAATTAAATTCAGAAACTTCGTAGTGAATTTAGGTAAGAATTCAATCTCATTTCTAATTATTTCTCCTTCTTACTCCGATATATTCTTCTTTTGTTCTTTCTCCAATTGTTCTCATCTAATACACATATATACATCTTCTCTATCGCATATATATCAAAAGAGAGAGAGAGATTCTAGAGGAGATTAAAATGCATGCAAATCCAAGGAAAGCGAAGCTTTAAGGATCTGTTCTGTGAGTGGAAACCTTAGTATTTCTTTGTCAGTAATTGTTTGGTGTATCTCTATGAATTTGAATATGCTTTAAGGATTTTGAGATTGTGATAATACGATAGGTAAAATCCCCTAAAATTCCTTTTTATTTCAAAATATCAATTCTATGTTGAGATTCTCAATTATATACATTATTTTGATTGAATTTGTTTTGTTTATGCAATTTTGAGAATTTCATAGTATATTACACGTCTCCTTCTTTTTGGTTCAGTTTTTGATTCTTCAATGTAATATGGGGTTTAAATTACATATTTTATTTGTAGTTTACACCACTTATTCCACACAAATTTCCTTCTTATCTATTTCTTTGTAAAAGGGGAGTTGAATATAATATGGAGTTTATATTGCAATTCCTAATATTGTTTAGGATATTCCATTGAATTAGTGTAATAAATTGAGTTTCTATTTTATTTACAAGTCTATTATTGCAATTTTGGTTATGAATATTTATTCCCTGTTTTGGAAATTAGAATCCCTTATTTTTGTATGTTATAATCTTGTGAATTTGAAGAAAAAGAACTTGTAATAGTATTTGGTTAGGGAATTGACATTTAATGCTAGTTTATGGTGTAAAATCCGTGCATTTATAATTTATTAGACGTGAATATTTATTTATCTCTATTAGCGTAATTAACGTATAATTATTGCGTATATGACATAGTTAATTAGGTATTTATTTTCATTTATTTTCCCCATAAGGAATGTAATTGATTATTAGGCAAAAATAAGAGGAAACTCTTATATAGCTTAATTATTATTATAAGGTGTAATAAGGAAGATTCCTTATAAGGCCTTATTTATGAAACAGTGAGATGAGTATTATTATATATATGGAGTGTATTTAATTTATAGCAATATATTTAATTTATGGCTAAGTCATAAGGACACGAGGTTAATAGAGTTACATGACGAAAGTCTACCCTTCACTTTGAGGCTACCAACAGTTGTGTACACTTCCTATATATGTGAGATATGTTTATGATAAATATTCACTACAAGAAAATCGGTCTTTGGTTGCAGAATTCTGTGGCGTTTGATATGTAAGTGCAACTAATAATATTTCACTATATATTATAAACGTAACATAAAATTGATAGTATCCCGCCTTAATTAAAAAAAATCCGCCTTATCCTAATAAACGTAACAAAAATTTTCGGCCTTCGTTATTCGTCTGCTGCTTAGAAAAATTTCTCCTCTACTTCTCATAACTAATAAACGTAACAAAAAAAATTTCCCTTTTCGCTTCAACAAAATCCACCTCACCCTCAATTTTGAATCAACCATTCCTCCATTTTCATCGTCGTTGTAGCACTCCATCATTCTACTCCTCTCTCCACCGTCGCGTAGCCCTCCAGCAAGAATTTCTCCTTACGGTACTCTAAATAGGTATATTTAGGTATGAATTTTATAAATCGATTTTGTGATTCTATTTGTATATCATATGAATTTGTATGCATCTTATTTTCAGATTTCTGCGTAAACCCTAACCGGAATAGTTGATTTAACCCTAATTGGAATAAACACTAACTGACATAGTTGATTTAACCCTAATTGGAATAAAACCTAGCTGAAATAGTTGATTTTATATGATTTTGTACGAGACAAAGAGTTTCTAAATTTTACTTAAGTTCGAGTCATTTCCTATATTCTGTTAGTGCAATATATTTGCTTTGTTTGTATCCAATTTATATTTCAATCTTATGTTTGATAAATTTTCTGTAATATCTTATTTACTTAATTTCCCTCAATATCTTGTTTTTGATTGGTGAAACTATGGGCATACGAGGATTTGTTATAATTATAATTATTAATTTTCCACCGGTGCAATGAAAAAATATCAAGAAAATTTGCATAATAAAATTAATATTTACTATTATACTTCTTGTGCTTCTAACAATAACAAGTGTTTAGTGGACCACAATTCCAAAATGAGTTTTTTTTGCATGAAACAAAATATCAAGTAAAGAAACCATCCAAGTGCCGAGCCCATAAAAGCGAGTTGAAACTTGAAGCTACTGATACAATGGGTTGGAGACAGAGAATGTTGGAGACATATAGCCAGTAAACACACAATACAAGACTTTCATGTAAAAGTTATAAAAAATAAAGAGTCATATAATCAGTTACTTGGTATTTTGCAAGCAGTTATGCAAGCCTGAGACTACCCATGGTTCATCTAAGCATGAATTTACTATAATAATACATTTTTAATCAAATAATTAGTCTCTTGGATACATCATTAGGAATAAAATATTCTATTAAGTAGCTTTTCATAGGGATGCTAGCTATTTGCTTATCATAAACTGTCATTGTTGTTTTAAATTGGTGTCTTTTTTTTTCTCTCAAACACAATAGCCTACAAAATTTATCTTCGTGAAACTAATTGGCATTATGTATTGACTCCTTTAACCAATAACCAAAAATACTCATATATTCAAAAATAAGAGTATCTGTCTTCATTAATTTTATAAACAAAGAGAAATGTCGAATAATAAGAAATGATTTTTTCACAATCCAGCATTTAGATTTGTGTTAATTATGAAACTTGATATATAATCAAGATTCATGATGAGTTATTTTCCAACATTTTCACACTCCTTGATGCATTTGATTAGAACTTTTTTTCCATTTAGTTCCCTTAATAAATAAAAATTTATTCCACTTTATTTTCATTGTCATAAATTTATGTAAGTTTAGGCAATGATCCATGATATACAAACAATGAAACCACCGTAGATGACAAAGTATAATTCGTACAAAGGGGAGAAAATAATATATGTACAGGTTAATAGACTAGTTACTAGGGGCAATAACAAACTAGTAAATGATCTTATTCTATTTCTAGCAATAGTTCCTTTTGCTTTTACCTATTCACTTGTATTTTTTTCTTTCTAAGTATTTTATGTATTATGCTTAAATCATGTTAATTGTGTCCAAAGGAATATATATAAAAGTATATTAAATGGTACTTGATCTATTGCAACAGCTACTTTTGATGTGTTAGCATAAGTCTGTATACCAAAATTAACAGTTATATTATCCGTGATTCAAAATTAGAAACTAAAATGGTTTGCTAGATACTATAATCTTATAAATTGCTTACTAAATGTTTGATAAGGAAGTATATGACACCAAATGAGGCACTAAGGCATGAAACCCGCAGGTATTATATGATGAGATGAGATATATGTTATCAAATCAAACTTAAAAATTCAAACTAATAAAAGTAAGAGTTCTTATATGATTACCATTGCCATAAGTTATGCGGTACAAAAATGTTGTAGTTTTATGCATTTGTAGAAAATGAAAATTAAAAAAGAAGAGAAATAACCATTCTTCCTTTTTTATAAGAAAGAAACTAACAATTCTTGCTTTTTTGGAGATTGAATATTGAGATTTGTTTGATTGGATTGTGACTAAAGGTTTATTATGTATATATTGTGATTGATCAGTTTTCCTTTAGTGCATACTGCATTTTAACTCGATTGATGTTCTGTACGAAGTTTGGATTCAGATTTAGTGCATCTGATGGTAGCTTATATTTAACATCAACAACTTTGTTCATTTGTTCTTATATTATAGTTTCTCATCTCTACAACGTATCGATTCAGATTAATGCATTCAATTTTTAAATAAGATAAAACATAGTTATTGTTTCAATTGAACTATTGTTGGTACATTGAACCCAAGCGATTTTTACAAATTGTTCGAAATATCAATTCCACTTAATAGCTAAAATATAATAATGCTTAAAGATAATATAGCATAATAATAATGACATACAAAATTTCTATAAATTTTTGTTATACTGGGTTGCAAATGTAAATTTTTTCAGTGCTACGATTCTAGCTACTTATATTTGAGGTATTTGATAGGGGAAATTAATAATTTAATTTGATTTAAGTTGTACTAATAAATATTTGATATAGCAGCTTAAAAGGTTATTGCATTTTATTTAGCACATATCAAATTATTATTTATCTACATTGCTTTTAATTATGCATCTCACTATACATTTCTTTTGTAGAGCTAAGAGCTAGAGGATTACTTGAGTCTAAAGTGCAGCTAAAAGAAGCTAAAGAAGATTTGTGCAAGCCAATTAAACTAAAGGTACAACTTCAAATCAATGGACTTCATTTACACATATTTCATATAGTATAAAGTTAAAAGAATATATTTTTTGGAAATACGTATGGCACTTCATATAGTATTCATACAGTATCAAGTTAGTGGTATGCTTTTATTACTATACCCATGGACTAATTAATTTTTTAATTTTTTTAAATATATTGCCTTTTCTGAGTGATGCTTTTATGTTATACAATTGTTGTTACTAAATCTATGCAACGGTGGCAAGAAATAAAATGTAACAAGCATTTTAAGGATTTTTGTGTTAGCAATTGTCAAGAGTGATGTTTGATATTGCGTTCTTACTCATATACGAGTGCGAACCCATGCTATGCACACAGATTATTTTGAAAAACTTGTTATATTAAAAAAACAATAGCTTTATAATAAGTATTGGCAATCATTTCCATATAGAAAAAAATTAAATGAATTTGTAGCATAAATACAATGTTGGTCAAGTTCTCACTTACACATGGTGTTTTTTATATATACACTTATAAAATATTATATTTAAAATTTATTAAAAATTATTTATTTTATTTTTTTAAAGAAAAAAGTTATTTACACATATAATGTGAATATTTTGGTGTGATTGTAATATGTTAAAATGAATTTGATTTGTATTAAGTGCATCTCATTATGTGCATTTCTATAACATTATTATGAATTTCATTTCTTTTTTTAGCATTAAGTTCATTTTTACATTGATAAGTAGATGTACCTCATAATATCTATGTTTAACGATCTTATATTTATATACTTTCTTAGCTTCTCCCAACCGAATCATTGTGACATCAATTTTTTTTTTAAAATCCAATAAAGATTCTACTCATGTTTTAATGAATATTATATGAGAAAATTTATCTTGTCAAATGAAATTTCAACAAAATTTTGGTTTAATTTTCCAATGGCTTTTAGGTAGTAGTTGAGATAAGAAAATACTTAGCCAAGAAGTGGAAGATATATAAATTGTATACCTTATTATGTCAACTCTATTCTGCATGAACTAATGTCAAATGGGCACTGCTCTCCTTTGTAACATTGGTTTATTTCATTAGGCTGGACTCTACTTGCGCCTTCGTTTATTAAGTTCCACTTGCTCCTCTATTTATTAAGTTATAAATGTTTAGAGAAGGAGTTCATGTTGTTTTAGTATTTCATTGGTTGTTAACATGCAAAATATACCTATTTCCTGCTGTTGTTTGATGTTGTTATTTGTTTTTACCACGACTTCATTCTCTTGTCATAAGCTTTATTACCGTTTTGTTTGCAACAACGTTGTTAACCTTATCTCTGGCATCTGTTGAAGCTGGAATAGGCCATGAAGTTTATATTGATTTTCTTTTTCATACACTGACTTTATATTCCTTCATAGAAGGAACCCACAAATTTGACCTTGCACTCTTTCTTGTTTTTTCTCCTACGGCCTTGGTATGAATTTCTGATGTCTGTCAGGTTTGAAATATAAACCACTTCCCATTATTATATCATGCACCAGTGATTCTTCTACTTTTTGTTTGGTGCATTTAGTGACTAGTGTTCTTGTATATGATTGCTCTTTTGGTTTGTTTATGTATTAGTTTTCTAAATAATATTTACAGGGTAAATGCTCAATGAACTACATGCATTGTTTTTGTTGCTTGATGATCTGTGTTTTTAATGATGCTCTTAAAATTAGTTGTTATAGTGACATGAATCTGCTTAAAAAATACAATGGTTATAAATTCATAGCATCATTAAATTTGAGAGTTTCCTATTACTGTTCATTTTCAAAATAAATACACTATTAGGTCACTCAGTGCAGTTGCAATGAGTTTAAAATCAGTAGGTAGATATCATTTTAATAATATTAGGTGATCCCACATTCCCACTATCTGCATTGTTCTGAAACAAGTAGTTAGAGACTTAGAAACTTGAAGTATAAAGCATGCATGCAAATCAAACTCCACATTGAATCATACAAGTAAAGATGAATACTTTATCTTAGTTTTTGTAGTTCATAATATTAGATTGGGTGTAACTATTTGGGTTTTCAATAGTTCTTTGTTTGATTATAACAGCTAATCAATTTCCACGTCAAAGTTTGGAAACTTATTTACCTTCTTATATCGATGATGGAAAAAGATTGGGTTTTTTTAAACAGGTGACAATACAATTCTTAACTTAATATGTATTTTGAGAATCAAAACATGTATTCTAATATTAAAACGCAAACATTTTTTTTGTCATAGAACTAGTATAGAGTACCAACAAGGAGCATTGAATTTCGTGCATGCTGCAAAGAGGAAGATAAGAAATGTAGAAATTTTTTTACGGTAGTTCAGTTGTTTATTTCATTTTGTTTCTGGTATTTCAGTTGTATAAACTTCTCTATGTATGGATTTTATGTTAACTTTTGTCTTGAAACTACTATATTTATGTACTAGTTGTGTGACTATGTACGGTTATGTACTACTTCTGTATCAATGTATGGTAATGTACTACTTGTGTTTATGGTAGTTCATTTGTTCATGTATTTTTTGTTTATTATTGAACTATTTATTATTACTGTTTAATATAAATTATGAATAAAGTGAATTGGAGAGTGAACGAGCTAGCAGAATGTGAGAAATAGACATAGAAAAGCAAAAATATTTAGTGGCGTTTATCAAACGCTACGGAAAAAATATAATGGCAGAAAAAAAACGCAACAAAAAAAATATTGCTGCGATGAAATATACAGCCTTTAGAATGATCAATCTATAACAGCATCTATTTAGTGGCGTTTAGAAAATGCTACGGAAAAAATATGTTGGAAAAAATCGCTGCCAAAAAATATGGTGGCAGAAAAAAACGCAACGAAAAAAAATATTGTTGCGGCGAAATATATATTGTGGCATATAATAAACGCAGCTATAAGGTTTGGGTTTAAGTTGTAACCCAAACATCACTTTTGGTGGCGTTTCAACATGCTACAAAAAAAGATTTACGGTGGCGTTTTTTTGCCGCCGCAATAAGGCACATTATAACGGCGTTCACAAAAACGCAACCAAAAATATTGGTTTTTTAGTTGCATGTCGTATGGCGGCGTTCTCTAAAACGCCACCATAAGTTATGGTTGCGTTTTTTGTGCGCCACCAAAAGTACTTTTTGGTGTAGTGATTTATAATGACACGAGGTTAGTCCCAAATTCTGTAGGGCAAATCTGCCTAGCCAATCTAGCTACCAGTTCCTACGAATAGTCGGACTAAAGGAGACATCATTATGAGTATGGGCCATAGTACAAGGGGCCTGCTTCGGGGTTCTGAGGTATTAAGTGGTTGTTTGAGGGTCTGCCTCTTTTCCCCAAATGAAGTATTAAATGGCATAGGGGACACGTTAGGTGGTATCTCCATAGGGTCCGCTTCTGGGTAAGATATTAAGTGACTGATTGAGGGTCTGCCTTTCCAAATATAGAAGTATTAAGTGACTTGAGATTCCATATGATGCCAGCTAGATAGTACAATTGAGGAGCATGCCTTGGAAATATGTATTAAATGATAGGGTATTCCTTTATTAAGGTATTAAATGACCGGAGCCTGCCTATTCTTCAATAAATGGAAATAAGGTGGCTTGGGTATTATCTCTTGCATCGCTAATTAATTATAATGTGGGATTTGGATTATGAGATTTTGGAGACCTGCTTCTTTCCTTAAAAAGAAGTATTAAATGATTTTAATGGTTTTATGTTCGTAGACATATTCTTATTTTGAAATATATTGCCCAAGTGCTGAAAAGGTAAGACTCGATGTTTTTATTCACCAGACACTTGTTGTTTGACTCCCTCCTCATTACAACACAGGTTAAAGAATGTTGATGGCGAAGATGATGTTTAGAGACGGAGGTGGCTTGCTTGTGGCAGCATTTATCATTTTCACTTGCTGTTATGTGTACCCATGTATCTAAACTATTGTTGTAACAGATTTATGATACAATTTGTTGGTACTTTGTATTTTGACATATTTATGATTTTGAAATAAATGGGTACACTTTGCTATTATATTTTATTCCATTCGCTATGAGTTCTGAAAGTTTAGTTGTGGCTCTACTGTTATTTTCTTAGTTCTACCAACAACTTACCTTAAAATGGATCTAGGTTCGATGGACCTTTTCTGGTTTGAAATTTAGGCTTGTTCTTAGGTGGGTTGTTACATTACCCGTTCTTGGAGTAATGCTTTGTTGTAAAATGAGGCTCATAAGTCTCGATTTTAGTCTAAGATTTTTGTGTTTGAAATCATATTCTTCGTCACTTTAAGAAATATCATGAAAAACTTCACGATTTTGTTCATTAATTTTAAAGGTGGAGAGGTCAATTCCGCTACATTCGCAACCAAGTATTTGACCCAAAATTTCACAATCTAAAATAATTATACCGTCTTTCACACTACTCCAAACTTGTCACTCTTCTCCTTCTAAAAAATTTTCATTCAAATTTGCATAAAACATTTCGATTAAATTCGGATAACAAATGAAATCATTTTGACAAGAGTCAACTAGACTAAGAATATCATTTTCAAAGATCTTGAAGACCATAAGAATAAAAATCATCAAACATTGCAAATCTTCTAGGAAAAACTTTTCCGATGTAGCATATTCGACAAAAGTGTCGATGGCTTCTTTGTTTTTAAAAGGAAAGCCTTTGATTCTTTTTGTGAGTCTAATGGTTTTTGGTTGGCTTGAGGAAGCCATTGTTGAGTAGTTAAGGAGATAAGCGAGTGAAGGGATATTTTGAATTTTTTAAATAAAATAAGCGAATAGGTGAATAGAGATAGGTTGATTTTATAGAGAGTGAACTGACATTTCAGTTTTGAAAAGATGCCTATTTAGTTTTTTGAAAAAATATAAAAGAGAGGGAAATTCAAATTTTGAATTTGAAATGAAATTCTAGCAGATATGTCGACATATTGACTTTGAGTATATCGGCATTGGGCTGAAAAATCCAAAAATAAAACTAGGGTAAAAGATTCTTATATATATATATATACTTGTATGTATCCAACATTATTATTAATCTATATTTTATTCCTAAATTTAAATAAATGGAATAAAAATTAAATGGTAAAGTAGCACTTTTTGCTCCTTTCCTTTGATCTATTCTGATTAATCTGCTATTGTTGTGAAACACATGTTTGCATCCTCAGTGTCCAGTTCATTGTCACTTGAAGTAGTATCTGAATCATCTAATATTGCTAAGTAAGCCCTTTTTTTGGATGAATCAGTAATTGGCGAGATCCTTGTTTTATTCCGATGCGAACAGTCTCTTTGTAGATTACCAGGTTCATCGCATTTGAAACATCTAGTTATAGTTTCATTTTCAAAAGTCTTGTTTTCAGGTCTATGAAAGTTTAACATCTTTCTATACTTTAGGAAATTTCTGAAATTCCTAGCCATGAAGGCAATTTTCTCATCATTGTCATCGCCTGAATCCAGATCGTCAGTTATTGTATTGAAAGCAATGGATTTCTTTTATGTTGCCTTTCTTTCTCTTCTCCTCTATAATTGCGCTTCATAGGACATTAAATTACCTATTAACTCTTCAATTTTTAGGGTACTAATCTCATTTTCCTCTTCTATTGCTAATGTCTTTTGATCCCACTCCGAATAAAGTGAATTGAGGACCTTTCTAACTTGGTCGCTTCTGAAAAGTTTTTACCTAATGATACTAAAGAATGTTATATATCTTAAAATCTACAAAACATGTTAGAAATAGAGTCACTCTAATTCGTTTTAAATAATTGAACAAATTAGTTAACATGGAAATTTTAGTCTGTTTAAATTTACTGGTGCCTTCATGTGTAACTTGCAATGTTCTCCAAATTTTATATGCAGACTAACAAATATAAACTCTATTAAATTGATTTTTATTTAACGAGCAAAACAAAATATTAATGGCCTTAGAATTATTAATTGCTTGTGTCTTTTGGTCAGCAGTCCATTATGAAAAGTCAGTCAAGGGTTCAATGTACTCATTATGTGTAATTTTCCAAATATCTAAACCATCTGAATGTAAATAAATCTTCATCATATATGACCAATAAGTGTAATTGTTGCCATTAAAAAGTAGGAATCTAGCAGTAGCTTGTCCTTCTATAAAGTATTAATAAGTGTACTAATAATGTTGCCACTCATTTGTACTTTTCAAAAATAAAATTACGAGCTTTTGAAAACTAGTGCTCTGATACCAAATGTGGGTTGCAGAATAATGGATCTTAAGGCTAATTTAACATTAGAGGAGGATGAATAGTATTTGCTAACTTATGTAAATCTTTTTAAAATTCTTTCAAGCTTAATATTAAATCACAGATTAACAAGAGAATTATACTAACAATCAGTCATGAATGCAATCATAGATAGATATAAAAGCAATAAGTAAAGTAAAAGTTAGAGAGATGACACCAGAGGTTTTATACTGGTTTGGATTTCTTCTACATCCAGTCCGTACAGTTGCTTGTACAGATTTTCAAATGGCAATCTTTAAACCAGGTAGAAGGCCAACTAGATTAGAATCTCGATTTTGAGGCAATGAGACACACCCTCATGTATTCCAAGTTCGAAGTAAACTCTCTTGATTTGACCGGGCTACAAGATCACACACTAGATTTATCAGGCTACTAAGCACCGCCACTTGATTTGAACGGGCTATAAGCACGTCCAATCAAACACGAGTAGAGTCGACAGTTTTTCCAAAGACAAATTCATGTACTTAGATACAATGGATCCTATAGCCTAGTGGATAACACTTTGATTTTTGAAATGAGAGAGAGATATTTCCAAAACAGTAAGAAAGACGCATTGAATCAACACAACAAAGTATGAATTGATTCTATATGATTTTGAATAGAATAGAGTATATTTTTGAACAGAATAAGGAGTGGGAAGAAAGTAACTAATTAATTAGTTAAAAATTCGTTGCACTCCCTTTTATATAGTAAATGAACAGAAGTATCCATTCGTGAAGAGTTGTGTCCAAGAACTATTTTATATAGTATTTAAAAAACCATCCAACAGTTTATATGTTGACATATACAAAACAAGTATGTCTACATATCCTTGTAATTTTTGCAAATACTATTCTTTTAAATTGCTTTGAATACCCTATACTTTGTAAACTAATTTGAACATAGTTTTTAATAATTTGAACGCTTAAAATCTTTTATAAAATATTTAAAAAATATATATATTTTGAAAAAGTAATAATTTAATTTTAGTTAAAATATCAAAGATTAGAAATTGGAGATAAATATCAGAGATTGCTATCAAGGACTTTAACAATACATTCTAATGACTCTTAACACTGAGTTATAACCATAGAATCTTTATTTCTTTATATTTGAACTTATAAGTCTTCATATCCTTATCTTGAGTCTTTATTCTGTAGTCTTCGATTCAACACCTGTGTAATATTCTGCACTGTATACTATATAACTTGGCAAAACATTAGTATATATATTTTATATGGTTGTTGTCACCAAAATCAATAACTGCGGTATTAAGATAGAGATCTGCTTTGCAGGATACAACTCTCAATCCAAGAAGTGCAGAGATGCCTTGGATTATGGCGAACTTCAATCTGCGTTTTTCTTTTGGTTGCGTGAAGAAGAGTGTAGAGTAGAGGAGTAAAATAGAATTAAAAGTGGTTTTTGTTTGGAATTTTTATCCTGTATATATAGTGTGACGCCCCACCTCTATGCTCATAATAACAAAGAGTATTAAAAGAAATACTGTCTATTATTACGAAGAATAAGGCTGGATAGGAGCGACCATCCGTAGTTGGCCTTACGCTAATATTGGTTATCTCGATAGGAGTGCTATATACTTTTTATTTTTCATCTATTATTTATTTACTCCCATCGACACACCCAATTATCAGTATAAAACAAACCACGATAGTTCATAATAGTTTAGGACATTAGATATAACAATAACACAGATAATATAATTGCGGAACACAGATAAAAACAAAAGTCTCATATATATATAACTGATGACAGTTAATACATAGTTGACACAATACATACGATACAACTACAACTGTCGATTCTAGAAGTTATATACACACGTACATTATCGACTAATATACATGAACACATATCGTTCTATACAATGACACGACTACTACAAAAGAACAATGACAACTTCAGAAGATGCGAAAAGTCTTCAAATCCCGAACAGCAACTCAAAGAAGAAAATCTACAACCTGAAATAACTCGGGTCTGACCCGAGTATTACATTCAAAAGAAAATAATACCCAAGTCAGTCTAATTCAAACCAGTTTATTAGTGCATATAGGCAGTAATGATTTAAATAGACGACAGTCACAATAATTCCCGTCCATCCGATTCTTTAAACAAAGAGACCGGATAGCGATCAATATAACACTCAACAGTGTTTAACAAAAACCAGCAGATTTAAATCATCAATAGAGATAAAGAAACAATTTATCAAATCGACTAAATCAATTTAAAACTGTCAAATCTGATAGGGCTGCAGTACACGCACGCGTGTACTGCCTCGCCACTATCGCAGGAGATACACAAAAGCCCAGTGAAAATCATAATGATCGCAAGGTCAAACCCGAGCATTTACTGGATTCAACTCAAGGTACAAATTTAATTGAAATTGTTAAGACATAAAAATCAAGTCTCGACCCCAGTTCCACTCAATCGACAGAAAACAGAGACTGCAGCAGCTATGATCACAATAAAATTCAATATCCGGTCTAGTTCAACATGGATAGAAATACAACATATCAATGTGCAAACTTCGAGGTGGCATCACGTGAATGCCAGGCAAGAATGCAACAAAATTACAGTCACAAGAAGATAAATCAGCAAGCAACCAGGCCGCACACTCTAATGCCAGCCGAAGTGAAGGCCACTAAGATAGACAGTGGACAGGAGAGACAATACATGGGTGTGATAGTGAACTAGGCCGTGCAAACTTCAATTTCGAGAACAAAGGCAGTAGTATACACAATTGAACTACAAAAGCATAGTGACAACATGTATTCTGGTACATGAAGACGGCAATACAAATGCACACGTGAACTAAATGATGAACAAGTGTGCATGTGAATGCAACATGAACCAAATAGTGCACTAGTAAGGGGCAGCAATATAAAGCTGCAATCAAGTAAATATGAGTTATGTACACAAGTGAATGTACACAACAAACTGGACATGGCAAAATGAATCCAAATATAAAATCTAATGCAGAGCCAAATGAGTGCACCTGTGCACATGTTAGAAATGCTCATAACAAAGATAAAATGGTTATGAATAACCATATATGAACAATGCAACAACTCAAGGGATGCAAGAGAACTCCAACTGGTTGATAAAACTCATGGGTCAAACGACCAAGCTACGTGTATGAACATGGATTTCTTGCAACCGTGGCGATATAGTGTAATACCACACAATTTATCTCAGGGGACATAAATAATCACAGAACAAAGGAGTAGCCTCCAAGACCAGAGGAACAAGTCCGGATGTAACGCATAAAGGTGCACAGTATTAAGACAGTAGCACTATACAAAGTGTATGCATGTATCTCACTCGAGAACAAAAAGGAAATGATACTACTCAAATGAAACAAATCAAGCGACATGATGAAGCAGTGCAAGATCAAACTCAATTGTACAGGTACATGAAGATGCAGTGAAGCCAAAGTCAGATGGTCAGAGAATTACAAACATGAATGCAACCTACAGCTCACAGAGGAGCTAAAGGCAGGTGATCATCACCAACAGGAGGTCTAAACTCGAGGATGGACAAAATTGTACAAGTCAAAACAGGTTCGAACTTGTCAAAATCATCTCCACATCCATTCTAAAATCGAAATCAAATGTAAATATAACCCATAAAGCAACATAACACCATACTTCACTACGAACAAGAAAATAGGGGTTCAAACCCTATATAACCAATCATCATCGGCTACATGAATTCAAAACCGTAAGCATCATTTAATCCACCTCGAAAATCACAGGCTTAAACAAATCAGAAAACATACAAATTCGACTTAGAATGGGAGTGACAATAATCACTCAAAACAACAGTTCAAAATCAGCTCGAAATCAACGTCGAGAAATACAAAACTGACATGTACATAGCCGTGTGTAACAAAGACGTGACCATCAAGGAATTCAAATCAACATCGAGTTATTCAAGTATATGAACAGGTCAGAGATGAGGTGTAAGTTTCAAACTCAACACCGTGATTATCACAAAAATGAAATATACGCATATGACAAAGTCAGAATCATCTCAAACGCTCAAGAAAAGTCAAGTGGCCAAGTAAACCCAGTTGACAAAATCAAAGAATGGAAACATGATAGCAGTGAACAAGGAACGGGCAGAAAACCAGTTAAAGATCACCATCAAGCCAAAAATTCATCAAATTTTACGAAATTGATTAATTCAATGAAATCCTCAATCATGAGATAAAATCGAACAACCAAAGCACTCTACTGAGTTGAATAACAGATGTGAGTGATAAGATAATCACTCACCTTTGCAAATAGAAGCAGCTGTAAGCAGAGACTAAGAAATCGATTGCCCAAGCATGGACGAGGCCAGCGATCGAACGAGCTACCGAAGTTGGCATCTTCTAT
The DNA here is from genome assembly GCA_030737815.1 of Allium fistulosum. NCBI lineage: Eukaryota > Viridiplantae > Streptophyta > Magnoliopsida > Asparagales > Amaryllidaceae > Allium > Allium fistulosum. The sequence goes on from CM060906.1 coordinate 362,214,074, forward strand.
TTTGCTCGAAGCCTTAATTTTCGTGCGAACGAGAGAAGAACGAGCCACCATTATTATTCTTTTCTTTGTTTGAACTAGGGTTGCGAAAAAATGAAAGAGGGGATCGGGCTGGAGCGAATAAAAAGGAAAGGGGGATCGAACCAAAATGATAACGGGCCGATGTTTTTTAAAAGGGCTGGCCACAAAAAAATAAAGGAAATACTTATTTTAAAGCCCACAATAATTTCTCAACAATTTAAAAGCTTGCAACAGTAATTAGCCAATAGATTAATCGTTTAATGACGATTATAAATCACTGCGAAATCCTGGGTTGTTACATATAGGCATTAATGAGACATGACCATTTGGAAATGACTGTTAGAAAACATTTATATCTGTCCGAAAAGGCATCTCCTGCCAAAATAGTTTTCAAAATCGAAATGACCGTTAGAAAACGGTTATGTCTGTTCGAAAAGACATTTCCCATCAAAATAGTTTTTTCAAAAATTAGAACCTTTTTTCTAACTTTCCAACACATAGAGATCCCCACAATAATGTCTGACTTCTTGGCACGAAGAGTATTGTATTCCAAAATGGTGTTCTTATAATGGCAAACATAAAGTATAAGCATCATCGTAACTTAATATCTCATCACAAGGGTCATGAAAAGGTACAAGTCCAGTTATAAAGCCAAAACCACTTGCACAAGGTGAGGAGCTGATAAAAATAATAAAGGTTCCTGAATAGGCCCAACCAGTGTTTGTTGTGCTAGTCCAGTTGAATCGAATGCAAAATAATGTGTACAAGACCGCTTTCCTCATACCTAAAAATATACTTTTATGTGCTCCAACTGGAGCGAAAAACAAATGTTACTATGTTAACCATACTTCATATGATAACATTGCATAGAAATGAAGGTAGTGAAGTTGACAATACGATGTATAAAGCTGTATACATTGCACTAATGAAGGCTTTAGTTGTTGAAATTACTGGGAATTTATCTAGAAGGCTCGAGTAATTCAATATAAATGTGAAAGAACTTAGTGGAGATCACAGTTTAACATGCCACGAGATTGAAGAGACGTTGATAATTATTGCTACACTAGAGAAGTGGGATATTAACAAGGAAATCTGAAGAAAAGGATGTACATCCAACGGTCGAGGCTTCTTATCATTAATTAGATTCATCTTCTTTATGATAATTATGGACCTGTGCTTGAAATTATTGTGGCTCATATAGTTAGACAAATCGAGACAATGAAAGAGCATATCCATCTAGTTGGTTTATCAGCTACTTTACTAAACTCTGAAGACATTGCATTATTTTTACGTGTTCACCCAACTAAAGGTTTGTTCCACTTTGACAATAGTAACAAACCTTGCCATTTTGTACAATAATATATTGGAATAACCGTGAAGAAACATATCGAAAGATTTCAATTAATGAATGATATTTGGTATAAAAAATGCTTGCGCCATTGGAAAACATCATGTATTTGTAAACTCAAGAAATGATATTTTAACAACACTGGAATTTTTTTATGCAGTATACAAGTTGGGATGTTATGCATATTATGTTATTTATAGTTTTGAACATATTTAATGTTGGTGGTGTTATAATCTTTGCACAAAATGATATGATTTTTGAATTATATATTTATACATGGCGTATGATTTAATAAAATTCCTGGTCAGAAAAACCATCGTATTGAATATTCATTGTTAACAAAGTTTTATAATGTATATATGTACGTGTGTGTATGTGTGTGTGTATGTATAAATATGTATGTATTTATATGGGAAGGGTTCCACAACACCTCATCTACATCTCTCTTATTTTTCCACTTACACAATTCGAAACCGAATGAAAATTTGTAGATGTTTTCTTACATAACTCGGATCATCTCTACAGAATATGGCTTAATTTGAATGATTTTAATATGTTCAAAATCATATTTTAAATCAATGGTTAAAATAAATGTTTTAGCGGTTGATATTTGACATAACATTATGAACATGTTAGGAGTTTCAAAATGATCTTGTTTTTTTATAGACATGATGTTCATAGTGTGGATTGAACATTCCTAAATTTTAATTTAATTAAAAACAGTGTAGTTCCAAAAGCTGTAGAGGTGTTAGAATGGGGTGTAGCAAAAGAGAGATGCAGCAAATCCTTACTATGTGTATGTGTATAGCAATTTAGATAAAAAATAAAACAAAAAACAAGACACAATAGCTCTCAATCGCTAGATCGGTTATCTTATGCATGAGGTTGACATTATTTGGAATTATGATGTTTAAGATCCACCGTGTCCCCAATGTTATCATTTACTTTGTGTTCAAATAGAATTTCCATACAAACGTGTATGTGTATATCATTTCTATAATTTAACCATTGATTGTTTTTCTAATACACACAAAAAAAGACATGGGATGGTTATTTGGATAACAAATTGTACATACAAGATATAATCGATCTCAATCGTCTAGATTGGTTATGTTACATATGAGATTAAAATTAGGGGGAGATCTAAAATTTAATATTTATTATGTCCCCAATTATATAATCTATTTGTGTATCTATAATTTAATTATTAATTGTTTTTTACCTTGTAGTTTACTTAATATTTTTAACTTATGTTTCTATTAAAGCAAATGATTTTTTATTGAACATGTTATCATTAGTGGAAATTTGTGATACATTCTTATTTTTTATTATTTTAAATTATATCTTTGTAAATTTCATATTATGTTTTACGTCCCTATTTTTATTTTTTAAATATGTTATTCCTATTTTTACCACTCTTCTTCTAAAATTAACGCCCCCATAGCCCACCTTTATTTTCCTCGCTGTAATTTTCGTTCCAATTTGTTTTCCTAATCTCGTTCGACTTACGTGCTTTCAGTTATTGCATATACATCTCGAGTTATTATTGGCATCTTTAGTTCTTCTACATCTCGATCTATTGCTGATTGGAAAAGTTTTTATACTGAATTTCATTAGATTTGGACTTCTTCTTCTATTATGCGTTAATAATATGAGTTCGTGGTTAGTTTTTAGATCATAGTTAATTTTGTTTGTTTAATCTTTATTATAGCATCATGTTGAATTAAATTTTGTTCCTTTTGTTTAGCTATAATTTTTTATTAATTACGTTGTAATTATAGTTCAAGTTTGTTGTTTGTATTTATGATATGAAAGCTATAGGATATGTCATTGAATTTTTATGAAGGCGATTATTTGTATGACATATATTTGCCTATGTTAAATTTACCGTGTTTGTTTTTGTTATCATTGTAATTGGTTATCATGCTTATATTGTTATCGTTATAGTTCAAGTATGTTGTTGGTATTAAAGGACATGAAATTAATAAGATATGTCAACAAAGTGTTATGTACGCCATTATTGTTATGGCAAGTATTTGTTATCTTAGTTTTTATATTTTTTATGCTGTAGTACTTTTATTTTAATATTATATGTGTTTTTTCAAGCCTTCTCCTATTGATGTTCTTGTTATTTTTCAGTTGGGTGATTATACTTATAGTATGTGTCTTGGTCTGAGTGATTGTGTGTTAAGATTAAAAATGACATTTATGAACATTAACCTGAATTAACACTAGGTTCTATTGAATTGGTTTATGAAAGATATGATAAGAAAAGAATTATTGAAACTAATTCCAATTTGCATAGTATATTGTTGCTCCTAGCCGTGATGATTTTCTACTTGTTTCAGTTATATTTAAGCAGTGTAACAGTATTGCATCTGATGTTGGTTCTTATAGCTCTTTATTTGTTGAGTGTGGCTTATCTACTTCTTTAATAGTTTGATCTTCGGTTGATTCTAGTTTTACTTTGAAATGGTTGTTAAAAAAGGATTCTAGCATTCCTGTATTTACTGTTGTTGGTCCAAGATTTGCTGGTGGTGTTAAGGAGTTCCAATTGTATCTTATGATATATTGTATTATGAATAGATATAAAGTTAATATTGTTAAAAATGACAGGGAACGAGTTACAGTTGTTTGTTCACATAAAGGTTGTAATTTTTTCGTATTCATGCTTATCGTAAGTTTTACCTACAGGGTTTTCTTTTGTTATTAAAACTATGCAACTAATCATTCATGTGCATGGTATTGTAGATGTTAACCATCCACCTGTTTCAACTAGATTAGTTAAAAAATTGGTTGTTGATTTTATTCGTCAAATCCTCTTATGAAAATGAAAGATATTATTCATTTATTTCAGACCGAGTACAATATAGTGTTAAATTACTATTTTGCTTATATGGAAAAAAGATTGGCTTTGGAAGAAATTCATAGGAACGATTTGCTTTCGTATCATCATTTGAAATCTTTTTGTGAAGTCGTTGCTATTTGTAATCCTGGTAGTATTGTTGAACTTCAAGGTGATTTTTTTAGTCATGAATTTGAGAGGGTTTTCATTGGGTTTGAAGCATGCAAATATGTATTTGATTATTGTTTCCCTTTGATTTTTCGGGATAGGACTTTTATGGTAGGTAGAGGACAATGTTGTATTATGTCTGCTATGGTTAAGAATGGTAATAATGTATGATTTAGTTCTAAAAATTATAATACAATTGTTTAGTATTTCATTTAGTGAAATATTTGATATACCAGTGTTGTTTCAGTTTATTCATTTTGTTTGTTTAGTTTGTTATTTTATTTGTTAAATTAGTATTATAAATGGTATTTTATTTATTTGGAAATTTTTATTATATGTTTTAATTTCTTTATATTGGATAATATAGGTTGTTAAATATTTCATTGTCAAATATTTGTCATATTCATATGACAAATATTTGACATACCTTTAATGTTGCAGTTTATTTATTTTGTTATTTTATATTTTAAATTAGTATTATAAATGTTACTTTATTTACCTAGGATACTTTTTTTGGGTATGTTTTAATTTATTTGTTATATTTGATTATTTAGCTTGTTATATATTTCAGTGTCAAATATTTGCAATATTCTTATAGCAAATATTTGACATTCCTATGCAGTTGGAATTTCGATATTTTGTGCATTTATTTTTGTTTGATTATGTGACAAATGTATTTTCCTTCTTTTAGGCTTTTTCCCATTGGCCTTTGGCATTGGTTTTGGTTTTTAATTGGTATTGGTTTTTAACAAAGCTTAAGGAAATATTATGTGATGACGATCGTGATTTCACCTTTGTATTTGATCAGCATCCTGGCCTTTTGCTCACTGTTTCTCAAGTTTTTTCAGATTCCAGTCATGGTTCTTTTTACCATCATTTGAAGAATAATTTGAAGAATTTTTTAACAAAAAAGAGTCCACAAGGTAAAAAGAAATGGATTATTTCATTTGTTTTATTGAGTTGCTAATGCTACTATAACGGATGTATTTAATCAAGCTTTGTCTGAGTTTAAAAGTGCTGGTAGGGTTGAAGTAGAAAATTTCTTGCATGGTTTGCCTTTTGAATAGTTTGCTGATGTTTTTTTATTGGCAATAGATAGGGGGAAATGAGTTCTAATTGTGCGGAAAGTCTTAATCAATGGGTATTGGATGAAAGATATTTACCTATCATTGCATGTTTAGATAGAATTCGTTTGAAGCTCGTGAAACTTATGCCTGATAGACGTGAGTTAAGTAAAAGTTGGAATAGTCGATTGTGCCATGTTATGGAGAAGCGTTTAAGGGTTTATACCTTAAGGGTATTAAATGGAAAGTTACTAAATCTACTGTTGATGTTTATGAAGTTCAATCAACTCAATCTTATCATGTAGATTTGAACGTTTGATGATGTAGTTGCAACTTATGGTGCATTAATGGGTTTCTATGTGCTCATGCTATTAGATGCGTTGTTTCTTTTGATTTGGATATTTTTTCTTATATTGAGGACTATTTCAAAGTACCATTTTTTCGAGCATTTTATTCTCAATCGATACTTGTTAATCTTCAAATGGAAGATATTTTACCTGAAGATGTTAAAGTTCATCATCGTAAAGAAGACGTGGTGCGTGAAAGCCTCCTTCTTCCGAACGGATTAAGTCAGCAGGTGAGGTGAATAAGTACAAACGTTGTAGTTTGTTTAAGAAATTAGGTCATAACAAAAGATCTTGTTTGTTATGAAATCAAGTGTAATTTTTATACATTATTTGTTTTTACTGTAAAGACTATTAATGTAATTTCATGTATTGTTTTATTGAATTATATGGCTTTTTTACTTATTTGTTTAGTTAACACTGTAATTTAGTTTGTCTGGTTAATAACAGTTTGGCAATTATCAGTCTGACAAGTATTTACTTGGATAATATTTGTTAAGCAAATATTTGCTAGTGATATATTTAGTAGTGTATGTTTGCTTGTTATACGTCTGTCATGCATATATATGTTTTTCATGATAATATGGTTTTTTAGGTGTTATTTTTGAAGATAAGCTTGGTTAGTCATTATTCTAATTCAGTTATAAATATTTTTATATTTGTATTTGATCAGGTTGTGTATTTGTTTATTTTTTACATCCATACGTATCTGATTAGGTTTTGCATCTTGTTAGATTTGGATTCATATGTTCCTTATTAGATTCTGCATCAGCCAAAAGCAAATATATGCTCGACAAATATATGCCCGACAAATATTTCTTTTGCCTTCATGATTATATCAGTAAACAATTGTCATTTTGTATTGAAGGTTAGATCAATTAGATTTTGTATTTATGATTAACTTGGTTAATATTTGATTATAGGTTATACGTTATAAGTTATAGGTTGGGAATCCAGTTAGCTTTTGCATCCATATGTATCCATTTAGGTTGTACATCTGGTTAGCCTTTTCATTCGGTTGTAAGATTGGTTAAACAATATATCTCGATTATAGATTGGTTTTCATATGTACCCAATTAGGTTGGGCATCCGGTTGCACTTTTTTTCTTGGTAGGAATAAGTGATGATTATTGGATTCAACGGCTCTCTTTGAGTTCCATTATCTGGGCAATAAGTTCTAAAAAATCAATTGATAATTCATGGTAAAATCCCTCCGCGATGCATTTTATTCCAATTTAATAAAGTGAGGGATCAAATGGTATAGTTCATTTGTTGGTAGCTTGGAGAATTAAAAATACGACTATTGCTTTCCAATTAGTTGTTTAGCTTTTGCATTCCATACGTAGCTGATTAGTTTAGGCATAGGTTAGCTTTTGCATCCAAGTGCATACGGTTAGGTTGGACATCGGTTAGTTTTTAAATCCATATGTACCCGATTAGGTTGGACATTTGGATAGCTTTTGCATTCTGTGGTAAGCTCCGTTAAACAATATATCTTGGTTACATATTAGTTTTCATAAATACCTGATTAGTTTTGGCATCCAATTTTCTTTTTTATCCATACATACTTGATTATATATGACATCCTATTCGCTTTTGCATCCATATATACTCGATTAGGTTTGACATGCAGTTAGCTTTTGTATCCGTATGTACCTAATATATTGGGCATTCGGTTAACTTTTGCATTCGGTGGTATGCTAAGTTAACAATATATATCGGTTATAGATTGGTTTCCTTATATACCCGATAAGGTTTGGCATACGGTTTGCCTTTGTATCCATACACACCCGATTAGGTTTGACATCTAGTTAGCTTTTGTATCCATATGTACCCGATTTTGTTTGGCATTCAATAAGATTTTGTATCTATATGTACCTGATTAGGCTTGACATCCGGTTAGCTTTTGCATTCGGTGGTATGCTCAGTTAAACAATATATCTTAGATATAAATTGGTTTTCAAATGTATCTGATAAGATTTGGCATTCGGTTTGCTTTTAGATCCATACCTACTCGATTATGTTTGGCATTCAGTTAGATTTTGTATCTATACGTATTCGATTAGGTTTGGTATTCGATTAGTTTTGCATCCATACGTACCCGATCAGGTTGAGTATTCGGTTATCTTTTGTATCTATACGTACTCGATTAGGTTGGGCGTCCAGTTAGCATTTGCATCCATATGTTCCCGATTAGGTTGAACATTCGGCTAGTTTTTGCGTCCATATATACTCGATTAGGTTGGACATCCGATTGGTTTTTGCATCCATGCGTACCTGATTAGGGTAGGCATTCGGTTATCTTTTGAATCCATATGTACCCGATTAGGTTAGGCATCCTGTTAGTTTTTGCATCCGTATGTACCCGCTTATGTTGGGCATTCAGATATCTTTTGCATTAGGTGGTAAGCTCGGTTAAACAATATATCTCGATTATATATTAGTTTCCATATGTACCCGATCATGTTTGGCATCCAGTTTGTTTTGTATCCATACATATCTAATTAGGTTTGGCAAACAATTAGCTTTAACATCCATATGTACCCAATTAGCTTTGACATTCAGTTAGCTTTACATCCATATGTACTCAATTAGGTTTGTATTCGGTTAGTTTTTGCATTTATACGTACCCGATTAGGTTTGGCATCCGATTAGCTTTTACATTCGGTGGTATGCTCGGTTAAATAATACATCTCAGTTATAGATTGTTTTCCATATGTACCCAATTAGGTTTGGCATCCGATTTACTTTTGCATCCATATGTACCCGATTAGGTTTGACATTCGGTTAGCTTTTGTATCCATATGTACCTGATTAAGCTTAACATTCGGTTAGCTTTTGTATCCATATGTACCCGATTAGGTTGGGCATTCGGTTATCTTTTTCATCCATACGCACCTAATTAGGTTGGGCATCCAATTAGCTTTTGCATTCATACGTTCCCGATTTGGTTGGGCATCCGGTTAGCTTTTTCATTTGATGGTAAGCTCAGTTAACCAATATATCTCGGTTGTAGATTGGTTTCCATATGTACCCAATTAGGTTGTGTATTTGATTGCTTTTGCATCCATATGTACCCAATTAGGTTGGGTTTTCAGTTACTTTTGCATTCTTATGTACCCGATAAGGTTATGCATTTGGTTAGCTTTAGCATCCATACATATTCAATTAGATTGTGTATCCGGTTAGCTTTTGCATTCCATATGTACTTTTTAAATTGTACGTTTGGTTAACCATTGTTCTAACTTGGCTAAAGATTGGTTTTCTTAGATATTCGATAAGAATATGTAGTCGATTATGTTACATTATTGGCTATAAGCTAGGTTAACTAATATTATAATATTAAATGTCACTACTTTTAGTACTTGTGAAATATTTGTGTGGCGCTGGCATATATTTACACGGAAAATATTTTCCATGCATATATTTGTTAGATATTTGAGTTTAATGTAAAAATTATACAATGTTATATTGTATAAGAACCATTTCCTTTGAATATAGGACATTACATTTAAATATTGTACATTACATCATGTTGAAAATATCTAGCATTAAATATCTAACATAGTTGAGTTACAGATCAAACTTATACAATTTTATATTGCACAACAACCACGTTTTCTTTTAATATAGGACATTACAGTTCGGACATAGAGTACTTTACATTACATTGTGATAAAATTTTCTAACATTCATCCAAAAGTGTTTTTTAAACATTCAATACATACAACATCTGTTACCAGTTCTTGATTATATTCTACCAAGTTAGATAAGTTGTAATCATTTAAGCGGAATTACCCATAGCTATACAATCTTTAATACATTTGACAGTTTCGAATCCTGATTTCCAACGATGAGTTTTGTCTGTGACGATATAACATAAGATGTGAACTTTTAGTTTTTGCATTTCTTTATCTTCATATAAATCTATCTTTCTTTCTAGCTACATATTGTTGGATAAGTCTTTCATATATCGCATAACAAATATTGCACAATCAATTATGCATCATTTAAAAAATGTTTTTTTTAATATTATTAAATTTACTTATATAAATTATAATTTTATACTTACAAATAGTATTTTTGCTGTGGACAATTCACAAAATTGACTGGTTTGTTTTGTAGTTCTGATGGTTGTTTCACATTTTTTGCATAAATTGACTTTAGAACATCCATTATTTTGTCTCCCTGCAAATAACAATCAAGTCAATTAAGTCAATAGATATTTTTCACCGGTAATTATTAATATATGTAAAAGTTACCATTATTTTTACTTGCTCTTTGTGCGGGCAGTTGAAGTTTTTCCTTCTTTGTCTTTTGAAATCATAGTGTTTTCTGTTGGATTAAAATCCCATTATGGACACACATATGTTTAAGTGTATGTTGCTATTATAATTAATATAAGGTAGAAAATAATAAAGTGTTATTTACAATTTGTTGAGGGGCCAAATTGTAAATATTACATAATTGATTTTTCTCCGTTAATAAAAACGGTTGGGTCCCGAGAAACAGTACGTACTTTTATTTTCTCTTTTTCCCTATCAGAGAGAAATTTTCTAGAAAAGTAGAAACTGTATTCTTGGAAGATCAAAACCTTCATACAAATTGAATCAATGGATTCCGGTACGCTTCCGCAAATCTTTGTTTATTTTATTGTTTTGATTTCTCATGAATTGATTAGGGCTAAAATTCGGATCAGTTTAATTTTACAATTGGTATCAGAGCAACCCTAAATTAATTCTTGAGGATTTATCGTAATAGTGTTATCTTCTTCCAATTCGGTTCTAAGATTCATGAATTTCATTAATTCATTTTTGACTGTTCAATGATGTTCATTTAGTTTTATCATAATCTGGTTCTGTTACTTAAAATCAAAATTGCGGCTGAATTGAATTTGTTTTGTTTTACGGTAACTGATCCGAATTTTAGCCCTAATCAATTCATGAGAAATCAAAACAATAAAATAAACAAAGATTTGCGGAAGCGTACCGAAATCCATTGATTCAATTTGTATGAAGGTTTTGATCTTCCAAGAATACAGTTTCTACTTTTCTAGAAAATTTCTCTCTGACAGGGAAAAAGAGAAAATAAAAGTATGTATTGTTTCTTAGGGACCCAACCGTTTTTATTAACGGAGAAAAATCAGTTATGTAATATTTACAATTTGGCCCCTCAACAAATTGTAAATAACACTTTATTATTTTCTACCTTATATTAATTATAATAGCAACATACACTTAAACATATGTGTGTCCATAATGGGATTTTAATCCAACAATCTCCCACTTGGACAACATATGTTTTCTTATAAATGTACAACCTTGTGAGCTCAAAATTTGCTATTACATAAAGGTATTTCTTAACAATCTCGTCCATCAACCATATTTATATAGGATCACAGTGGTCTCGCCATATTAATCATGACTAAACCCATCAGTGGTCACATACATATATATAGTCAAATGACATAGATTAATCTATTTTCAAATGGTCCTCCTTAAACTTAAGTGAGGTCAGAATCAAAACAATAAAACAGAGTGAATGAACTGAATACTTTACTTCTGATCAGAAATCCAAATATATGTTTCAAGACAAATATAAAGCATATAAAATACAAACTCCCACTAAACCATAACATCCTCCAGTAATACAACACCCATATGAGCAGTGTGCTCATGAAAGACCTTGGGTGGTAAACCTTTTGTGAGCGGATCCGCTATCATGAAGTTTGTTCCAATATGCTCTATAGATATATGTCCACTCTGCACTCTTTCTTTCACAACTAAGAATTTTATGTCAATATGCTTTGACTTAGTTGAGCTTTTGTTATTATTAGAATATAGCACTGCTGACTTATTATCACAATATAACTTCAGCGGTCTTTCTATATTTTCCAAAATGCGCACCCCATTGATAAAGTTTCGTAGCCATATTCCATGGTTTGACGCCTCATAACATGCTACAAATTCTGCTTCCATAGTGGAAGAAGTTACAAGTGTTTGTTTAACACTTTTCCAAGATATAGCTCCTCCAGCCAACAGATAAATATAGTCTGATGTAGACTTTCTACTATCTTGGCATCCAGCAAAATCAGAATCAGAATACCCTACGACCTCCAAATGATCTGATCTTCTATAAGTGAGCATGTAATCTTTTGTTCTCTGAAGATACCTCATAACCCTCTTGGCTGCTTTCCAATGGTCTATACCAGGGTTGCTTAAGTATCTGCCTAACATCCCAACAATGTATGCAATATTCGGACGTGTACATACTTGAGCATACATTAGACTCCCAACGGCTAAAGCATAGGGAATCTTTTGCATTTCTTGAATTTCAAGATTGCTTTTAGGGCATTGACTAATACTGAATTTATCTCCTTTAGCAACAGGGGTATTTCCTGGTCTACAATCTTGCATGCCAAACCTTTTGAGTACTTTATCAATATAGCTCTTTCGTGATAATCCAAGAATACCCCGAGAACGATCTCGAAGTATTTGGATACCTAATACAAAAGAGGCATCACCAAGATCTTTCATCTCAAAATGTTTTGATAGAAATTTCTTGGTTTCGTGCAATAAACCTATATCATTAGTGGCAAGCAAAATGTCATCGACATATAGAACCAGGAATATATGTTTACTCCCACTGAACTTGTGATACACACAATCATCAACAATATTTGTCTCAAAACCGAATGAGATGATTACTTGATGGAATTTGTGGTACCATTGACGAGAAGCTTGCTTAAGTCCATAGATGGATTTTGTTAATTTGCAAACCATATTCTTTGGATCTCCGATACAAAGTTTTCTGGTTGTACCATATAAATTGTCTCATCAATGTCTCCATTGAGAAACGCCGTCTTAACATCCATCTGATGTAACTCAAGATCAAAATGAGCAATAAGTGCCATAATTGTTCTAAAAGAGTCTTTCGATGAAACTGGAGAGAAAGTCTCTATAAAATCGATACCTTCCTTTTGAGTATAGCCTTTTGCTACAAGACGTGCCTTATACCTCTCCACATTACCCTTTGCATCCCTCTTGGTTTTAAATATCCATTTACAACCAATTGGTTTTGCTCCTTCTGGTAATGGGACAAGTTCCCAAACTTTATTGTCTTGCATGGACTTGTACTCCTCATTCATGGCATCCATCCACTTTTGAGAGTTAGAACTTTTCATGGCATGATGAAAGTTGATTGGATCATCTTCCATCATTCCATTATCATTCTCTTGTTCTTGGAGAAATACAATATAATCATCCGAAATAGCACTTCTCCTCTCTCTCATGGACCTCCTTAATGGCACTGGTTCTTGAGGTTGTTGAGTTTGATCTTCTGGAACAATTATTTCATTTTGAATAAGGGGTTGTATAACATTGTCTTGTTGAGGTTTCGGATTCACTTCTTGATCAATGATAGGTGTATGAAACTGAACATTGTCAAAAGCGATAGTAGAAACTGGATTTGAATCCAATTCCTCCTCAAAAGCAATGTCTTTAACTTTATTTCTCCCCCCAAACTCAATATCCTCAAAGAATACTGCATTTCCCGTCTCAAAAATATTCTTAGCTATGGGATCATAAAACTTATAGCCCCTAGAACGCTCAGAATAACAAATAAAGTAGCTGCTCACTGTTTTGGAATCCAGCTTCTTTTCATGTGGCCTATAAGGCCTTGCCTCAGCTGGACATCCCCAAATGTGAAAGTGCTTTAGACTAGGCTTTCGACCTGTCCAAAGCTCATAAGGTGTTTTTGCAGATGCTTTAGTTGGTACTCTATTGAGAATATAAGCTGCTGTCTTTAATGCTTCTCCCCAGAGAGACTCGGGTAAGGTGGAATGAGCAATCATACTCCTTACCATATCCTTAAGAGTTCTATTTTGTCTTTCAGCAACACCATTCATGCTAGGCGATCCTGGCATGGTGTACTATGGGACAATACCGCATTCCTCTAGGAATTTAGCGAACGGTCCTGGACGTTGTTCACCTGAGCCGTCATATCGACCGTGGTACTCACCACCACGATCAAATCTGACATTTTTAATCCGTTTGTTGAGTTGATTCTCAACTTCAGCTTTATAAGCTTTGAACACATCCAGTGACTGTGATTTTTCATGAATGAGATATAGGTACCCATAACGTGAGTAATCATCTATGAATGTTATGAAATATTGTTGACCATTCCAAGATGCCGTAGGGAATGGCCCATAAATGTCTGTATGAACTAATTCTAAGACATCTGTAGCTCTATTGGCACCTAATCTCTTAGTTTTGGTCTGTTTTCCCTTGATGCAATCTACACAAACGTCAAAGTTTGTGAAGTCAAGAGATTCTAAAATACCATCAGATACTAAGCGCTCAATTCTACTTTTTGAGATATGACCTAAGCGGATTAAAATCCCATTATGGACACACATATGTTTAAGTGTATGTTGCTATTATAATTAATATAAGGTAGAAAATAATAAAGTGTTATTTACAATTTGTTGAGGGGCCAAATTGTAAATATTACATAACTGATTTTTCTCCGTTAATAAAAACGGTTGGGTCCCCGAGAAACAGTACGTACTTTTATTTTCTCTTTTTCCCTGTCAGAGAGAAATTTTCTAGAAAAGTAGAAACTGTATTCTTGGAAGATCAAAACCTTCATACAAATTGAATCAATGGATTCCGGTACGCTTCCGCAAATCTTTGTTTATTTTATTGTTTTGATTTCTCATGAATTGATTAGGGCTAAAATTTGGATCAGTTTAATTTTACATTTTTAGGTTTTATTAGTTGCATTAAACTTCAACACTGTATAATGATTTTTATTATGCCGTGGTATCAATATTTTTTTGTGCACTTCATTACTTCCAGCACTTTGACTAACAAAGCTTAATATGCTGTTTTGTAGTCTTGAATTATCGATACTTGTGTTAACAGCTTAATTAACTTTCAAATTTTCAAGTGATATTTATTTTCAGTTTTATGTATTTCACATCACTACGTAGGACTTTCAGTATATAATATCTTCATGATATGGCTTTGGTTTTATTTTTGAGAATCGGTCTATAACATGCATAGAAATTACATTGTATACATTAGTTTTCTTATTTTCAGTTAATAATATTATATTGAATTAAATACCTTTGAGTCCGTATACTATGGAATAACATGTTAGAAATACGAGCTCCTCTTATTTCAATGTCTTTGTCTAGGTAATAGTATGCAACTTTCTTGTTTTAATAATAGGTAAAGTATATTAGCATGTATTCTGGTAAGTATGTTATGTTATAATATATGAACTTTAATTATAGTTTATGTCTTAAATTGATACTTCAGTATGTGAACAATATCTATGTAAATATTTGTTTGGCAAATATTTACCAGGCAAACATTTGACAGACAAATATCTGTCAGGAAAATATTTGCTAGGCATACATACATTTCTCTGTATGTTTGTACGTGTATTTGCATTTTATGTTTTAATAAAATAACTTACATATTTCCATTTGCTTCATAAAAAGCTTTAAGCTCGTCAATTTGTTCTTTTGTGAGCCATTTTCTTGCAAACTTGTTTTTTCAACTGATATCTTTGTGTCTTCTTTTATTTCAGACCTATTGTGATCAGATTTTATGCTTTCTTCTAATATCATTTCAGGTTAAGGAGCTTTTTCATCATTTTTGTTAACGTTACTTTTATCCAATTTCTTTTAATATTGTCTTTTCTTCTAAGTAGGATACTGGAAATCCAGATCTTTTAATTTTTCTATTTTTGGTTCTTTTTTACTCTTTTCAAGAGTGAAAGTGAGAAACTTTTGTTTGTTTTCTTTTCAACGTTTCTCCTTGTTTTCAAGCTTAATTTTGTAATCTGCGGTCACTTTTTGTTGAATGTTTTCTGATTCTTGGGTTAATTTTTGACTGGTTTCTTGACTCTCGCTTGAAGGTGTTAGTAAATGGAATATGTGTAATCATTATCTGATCTGTCTTTCTTTTTAACATTTGTTATAATTGAATATTTAGTATATGTCATATATTTGACATATTTTATTTTATATAAAAATGATTTTTATTTTAAACTATATACCTTTTTTGTACTATTTTTTCTTGATGTTCTTCTGCAATCAAAGCTTCTTGATGTGCTATGCTTGTTTTGTCTTGATTTTCTTGAATTTCTACAATAAATGTACCATTGATGTTTGGTTATTACTTGACATAAGGAAATATGGTTGTTGGCCACTTACATTTTTGTTTCAAAGTGTCTTCTTCTTTATGCTCCAAAGCTTCATGAGTTTCAATTTTTTTTGTATCTGCTATTTGTTGTAATAACTAACTATTTATAATTAATATATTTTGTGAAAATGATTATTTTTGAATAAAATATTTTATGTCTTTTTTTTTAGCATGATAAATATTTGACGTAAAAGTATATTTGAATATTATACCTTTGCATGATGACGCCACTTTGTTCTTTAATTTTGTCTTTCTCTTCACTATCAAAATTTTCTTTATTCACTATCAACTCTTTTTATTTTTCACCTGGTTTGTCAAAAAATTTAGTTGTTAACTATTTTATTTGCTTGCATATGGATGACAAATATTTGTTTGGCAAATATTTTTTAGGCTGAATTTTTTCATAGTAAATTCATTTATATTCTAAACATTTACCTTTTTCTATGATTTCTTTTTTTCTTCAGTTGATTTTAACATTTTTCCTTCATCGTTCTCTTTTTCTTCATTGTCTTTTTTTGTCTTTGGTATGACAGTTATTTCATATTGGCTGGTATTTTGGTCATCGCTGTGATCTCCAACTACATCTTCAGATACATATCTAGGTACATTTGTTGCTTCATATCCAACCACATTTTGATTATCATCTTTTTTATTGTTATCATCATAATCATCATCTTTATTATTCTTGTCATTTCCATCTGTTGGGAAATCTCGGGCTTTCCTGCTTCGTGAAGTTAAGATAGGCACTTTAAGATTGAAAGTAGTAATGGGAGCACAAGAGTTTATAATTCTCCAATATGGAGATTCTTCCACTATACCAAAGAATAGTAGGATTGCAAGAATATGATTGCAAAAGCAACTCACACTCGGTGGCTCACTCAAGCTTGAGGATAGAGACTTCCAAAGCTATCTCTCTTTTTCTCTCAAAGAGGCACTCTTTTATAATTCTTGGATATTTCTTTTTTTTATTGATGGTTAAGAATGAAGGCTCCTATCCTTATTTATACTACTCAACCTCCATAATGAATGGTGGAGATTACTTGTATCCAAGGGTGGAGATTGATTCTCTAGAATGCTTTACACTCTCTAGGAATCTCTACACTCTTTCATTCCCTTCTACATCCTTCCATACTCTTCTGTAAGGTTCCGAAAGGTTCCACACATCTCCAGAATATTCCAAAGGGTTCCACACTCTTCCACAAGCTTCTAGAGAGTTCTCCGGAACGTTCTAGAAAATTCTATACTTCTCTAGAAAGATCTAGAATTTTCTAGAAACTCTCCAATTAAGGAGGGATCCCAACAAATCTCCCCCTCCCGACTTAATTGGGGGTAGTAGCAAATCGGCACCTTGACAGCAATCTTCAAACTTCTTTGTTGGTATTACCTCGGTCATCATGTCAGACTAGTTCTCATCTGTGTGAACCTTGTCAAGATGTATTTGCTTTTCCTCAAGGACTTCTCGGATCCAATGATATCTTGTATCAATGTGCTTTGTGTGGGAATGAAATGTTGAATCCTTTGCCAAGTAAATTGCACTTTGATTGTCACACTTCAAGACATACTTTTCTTGATCTATTCCCAACTCATGCAATAAGTTCTTTATCCACAACATCTCCTTGCAAGCTTCGATAGCTGCGATATACTCTGCCTCTGTAGTGGATAATGCAACACACTTTTGCAGCTTTGAATTCCATGAAATAGCCCCCCTACAAAAGTAGTTAAGTATCCCGATGTTGATTTCCTTGAATCAATGTCACCGACCAAGTCTGCATCTGTGTATCCTTCTAATACAGGTTTTCCTTTTCCAAAGCATAAACATCTTTTGGAAGTTCCACGTAGATATCAGAGGATCCATTTGACTGCAACCCAATGTTCATTCCCTGGGTTAGCCAATAAGCGACTGACAACACCAACTGCATAGGCGACATCTGGTCTTATGCATATCATTGCATACATGAGACTGCCTACTACAGATGAGTATGGTATCTTCTTCATTTCCTCCATGTCTTTTTCACTTGTCGGATTCTGCTTCGAACTTAGCTTGAAGTGTCCGGCAAGTGGAGTGTTAACCGGCTTTGATTTGTGCATGTTGAACCTTTCCAACACTTTCTCAGTGTACCTTTCTTGGGATAGCCATAACAGTCTTTTTGATCTATCACGAGTTATTCTCATCCCAAGGATTTGTTTAGCCGGTCCTAAATCTTTCATGGCGAAGCTCATGCTTAGATTTTTCTTTAAAGCAGCTATCTTTATGCGATCTTGACCAATAATTAACATATCATCAACATAGAGCAGAAGTATGAGAAAGTCACGGTAACGACCCGTAAATTTAATTATTTTAATAACGTAAATAATTGAATTTTGCGAAATTTTAAATAATAATATTTTGAAATAAAAATTTGATATTTGAAATACGTCTACTTTAACATAGCAAATGGTAAATTTTCATCTGATAATATGGAAGTTTATTTTTTATGTAATTTTTATTTCAATTCAAATCAGTTAATATTTGATGATAATAAAATGTTTTCCAAACCTGAATATTTTTATGCAGAAAATTTGTAAATCATCTTCCGAGTGAAACGTCATATTTCATTTCGCCAAATTTGGACTGGTGTTGCTCCATTTATCTTATTTTCGACAGATTTGCAGCATTTTCGGTACCGATTATCAACTTTTGATCGGATGATCGTACCACTGATATCTGTATACTGTTTTGATCGTCTCGTCATGCTGATCTCTACGGTATATTCAATTCTGTGTTTTGAAGCCCGGTTCGCAGTGGAATCCACATAAACGGTTACCGTATCGGTACTGGTTTCGTGCCTTTTTGGTTTCTTGTGGCTATTCAATTTCCACCGTGTAAATTCCAATAGTCTTGAGCATTTATTTTTCTTGAATTCAGATACTTGTCTTTTGCTATTCATTAGTCTGATTTACATTTCTCTGTGACGTTTACCTTTCATTATTGCGGTACATTTCATTTGCAATTACCAGTAGCCACTAATCTTCTCTTCTTCCTTCCACCATCCACGTTTTGCGAAGCCAAGCCAACTATTTTCTTCCACCACTTGAGACTCCAGATCTACTGCTAGCCATCACCAAACATCGGCCTACCCACTTAGCCGCACCCTCATTCTCTCTCTCCTTCCTCAACTTCATTGCCGAACTCAACTCTTCCTTTGACAAAGCAGCCGCAGTTTCCTTTAAAAAAAGAATATATGGTTTGCATTCCTTTTTTCTCACAATAGGCATATCTTTAGCAATGACAGTGCATTCCCTCACTACGTGGTACTTGTTCCCTTCCTTTGTATATACTGTGTATATTCTTATGTTGTTTATTTAGTATAATTATATATATATATCATAGGTTATTATATGAAGTTTTATATGTTATATATATATATATATCTAAACTTTACGTGATGATAGCTGCTTATATTTTACAGTATATATATATATATATTAAAGTATATAAAGTGATATTGATTTGGATATAAGCACTGATCTGAGAATATAAAAAACATATGTGTATTGATTTAAGTAAGCTATGTATATTCTGTTAGTAATATAAGTATAGGTTACTGTGACTGCTTATATATTTTGTCAGTGTATATATGTTTTATATAAGTTGATATTAAACCGGTGTATTGTTTATATAATTTATACTAAAGTAAGTTGTTATTGTATACGTAAATATAATTTACAAGATCAGTACATAAGTTTTTTATGATCTGTTGAGTTTGAAAAAGTTTTATATTCTAGATGTTTTGTACACATATATATATATTATATTGGTATATATATGTCATCAAATATTGTTTTAAAGTAGGTATATTTTAACATAGCTACATCATAGTTTTAATATGTTTTCTTAGCACTATACATATAAAATTCTTATTAGTTATATATTCAAGCTGCTTTTCACAGACATTGGTTTGCTGAGTTCATGTATAAAATTTAAGTTATATTGATTTTTATAAATTTTGTTTTAAATCTAGTCAGTATGTATGTTACACATATGTTTACGTATTAGAATATATGTCTATCAGTTTATATATGTATTGATTTTAATATACTATGTATATATGTTGATTTTAATCTATGTTTTTATTTTATGTGTTAAAACTATTGATTTATGTATTGGGTTCAAGATACAAATTATAAAAAGTTATACAGTATACAGTTTAAAATTTATAGCATGCATAAAGGTACTTTTATAAAGATATTATCTGTTACATAAAGGTTTATAAACTGTAAATGATTTTGTATATGTACAAGCTTATAATTGTTTTATATTATATGTTGTTACTTTTACTTGATATGTGCTTCATTATATATTATGATATTTGATTTTAAAATACTATAGATTGATGATTGATTTTAAATGTATATAGATTTTTGAAATACAAAATATATGTAAATATTTTGATTTGGGTGTTTAAGAAATAATGATATAAATATTTTAGTTATATCAAGATGATGCTGAATTGTTCTCATCAATTCCTTGTTATCAGATTTGATCATCGAATTCGTGCCAATCTAGCTTTGCTTCGCAATTTGTGCTTGGATTCGTAACTCCTCTCATTATCGTTCATCTCTAACCTCGAAAGGTGAGCAATCACTCACGATTAACGTTCTTATATTTATTAAATTTGATTTCAATTGAAACGACAATTGAAATATACTGTTGTTAGTTATTTACATTGCTATATATATGCTATTATCTATATCTGTTCACCTGTGACATCTAACACCATTATCTGTTATTTATATTTATGATATATGCATGTTATATTATTATCATATCTGTTATCACTCTGCAAGTTCCCTGTTAGCATAGAATTCCCTATGGGTTGAAATGATACATACCCGAACGATCTGTAGAATAGGAGAAAATCGTTATGGGTTGAAATGATAAACCCAAGCGATTTTCATTGAATTGAATTTGGGATTGAAATGATATATACCCGTATATGTTTAAATTGCGGATTGAAATGATAAATATTTGTAACACTAGATCATAGGATAGAAAATTTATATACAGACACCGTTGGTCTATATATATTTTGAAATGATTTCCAAAGTTTAAAAGATATATATGGTTTTATATAAATATTGATTTTTAAATATATAAATGTTATTTTCTTGATTTTAAAATTTTATGTTTTTGAAAATTTTAAGTTAGTTTTGAAATTATATTTTTAAAATAGACTTTTATAATGATTTTTTTTATAGGTTAAGGTTGGGAAGATAAATTTGAATTTATTTGAAATTGTATTTAATTAAGAATTTTATTGAATTAAATCGATTTGGCACTTATTGAATTTGAGATTTTTAAGGATATGATTTTATAACTTGATTTTGGTTTAAGGTGATTTAAATGAATATTTCAAGTTTAAATAAATTAAAGTAAATATTTATTCATTTGTAATTTGGGGTTTTATTTAAATGATATTGGATTTATTAAGTGAATGTTTCAAAACTAAATAATAATGAAGTTCAATTAAGATAAATATGAAATTATCAAATTTAGTTTTGAAATTGTGGAATATATATAAAGCTTTGAAATATATTGAAATTGAAATGGTTCATTTTGTAGTTCAAATCTGTATTTGAAATCGATATAATTTGAAATGGTTCATTTAAAAACCGAATTGAATTGAATTTGATGAATTGAGATTGAATTAAATTTGAATTTTGGAATTCGAGTTGATTTGAATCGATTTGTGTAATCTGAGGAAACTATTTTATTATATAAAGTATTTTTAAATTATATTTAAACTATTTTATATTTTACTATATAAATTATTTTAATATAAACTACTTTTATATGTATCATTTTCAATATAATTAATTTAATATAAACTATTTTAATATACTAATTAATTTAAATATAAACTATTTTAACTTATAACTATTTTATATAAACTATTTTATTTTATTATATATATATACTATTATTAATATCCAAACTGTTAAAGGAAAGTGTTATGATTTCCAAAGTTATGAATTTCAATGTATTATGATTTCCAAAGTATTATTATTTCAAATTGTTTTGGTTTCGAAAGTGTTATAACTTTGAAAGTACTATGATTTTTGGAAGTGAATGTATTTGAAATGGAAATGATATCGTATTGATTTGGTTTTTGAAATGGAAATGATATTTTGGTTTTGAAGTGTAAACTATTTTGAAATGACCGCGGTGTTATAATAACGTTTGGTTGTTAAAGAGACCGGGATCGGATATGGGCATACTCTCTGTCGATACCGAAAACCACTTTAACAACTGTGTACGCGGTGGAGATTCCAGAATGAAGTAGGATGGTGGCGACGATCCTATATGAGGTATATACGTGGACCTAACTCCCGTGAGTTAGCATAAGGTGGCTAAAACACGAGCAATTTACGGGCTAATGAGGTAGCTCCTCTTATCGGACACACTCCATCGTATGCCATTCTATTACTTTGTGATTGATTTGGTGCGGACTCTTGATTCGGGAGTGTGGCTCGAGGTGGGCGATTACTGCAGCTCTGCGTTACCACCAGCCCGGAAGTGTAATTGGTATATCTACCCTGGCATTGCCTAGTTGTGCCGTGTCACCTACCCTAGCGCGCCTTTTACGAGTTTGATTTGTATCGTACCTATGGAGTATCCTCTGGTAGCTCCAGTTTACGGGGTATTACGGTACTGTATAGACTATTGGCACTATAAAATGTGTTAAGGGGGATATGGGTAACGCCTTAATGCTATTTTAATAGTTTACTTTACTTAGACGTTATTATAATAACGTATATTACTACATAGTAGATAGTTTAACGGATCCTTAGAGGATGGTTATCCCAAACATTCTTTGAGTTACTTGTATTTCAGTTGATATTTCACTTGAGTTGGATTTATTGATATAAGAATGTTAATCCTAACTCGAGTGTTTTGTGTTTTGCTTTACGCTCGGGTCAGACTGAGTGGCTCAGTGTTCGAGACTCACCTTTGGAGTTGGAGCTTCGCTTGGAGATCCAGCTATATCGATTCTGCTTTCAGTTATTCAGTTGATTCCAGTGATGTATTCAGATTTTGTATTTGACTATTGTATTGAGACCTCTATGTATTCGAGAACTCTGTATTATCTTATTTAACTCTGTTATATATATATATATATATATAGTAGCTTCATGAACTACTATTCTTTTGTTTCCGCTGCATTATTGTTATATTATTCTGTGTCTGTGATTCTGTGATCTTTATTTACTGTATATGCTAAGATTTGCCAAATTTAAATTAACAATCTGATATTTTGAGCAATTCAAGTCCGATATGTATGGATCCAAATGGTTGAAAATTTTAGACTGTTACATGTGGTATCAGAGCTCTGGTTTTAGGCAAAACTTAGTATATGTAGTAAATTTGATTACAGAGTCACTTTCGTTCGAGCTTGAATCCCTTCCTCTTTGACTCGGTTTCCTTTGAATTTTGGAACGTTCCCCCTCGGTTCCAAAATCCATCCTTGTCTCCCCTTTTCGTGTTTTCTTGATTCTAGAGCATCCCATAGCTCCACTGTATGATTTGTAAAGTGGCGAAACTCCTTTACAACGAGCATTGATTCACCGGAGATTCCTGTATCCCCGGTTTAGATGCTGCTATCTCTTGCTATGCCCGAATTCTATCGATCAGAAGTCGAGTTACCTCTGGATTCTGCATCGATCTTATTCTTGTAGTCACGGTTGACCCGGTTATGGTTGCCTGCGGTTAATATCAGTATATCCATCTTCCTACTTTTGAAATTTAATTACCTTATCTCCCATTCAAACCTATCTCCTTAATAAAATTCTAGTTAATTAGAGTTCCTCTAATTTGAATCTCTGTCCTTGTTTTGAAATTCATCTTGAAATCATCAAGGGAGGGAGTGTATTTTTTTGTATTTGTAATTAATATTAAATTGTTTTATATTTTGTGTTGTTTGAGTTGTTGATGTCGATTTGGGTTTTCGATTGATTCGTCTGATCAGCGATATCGATAGGATTTCCAAAACACTTAAACAGAGCAAACTGACACAATATTGTTTTAATTTGGTAAAAGAAATAAATTTGTATGATTATATTATATATATATAAGTATAAATTTTCTGAAATTAAAAGTTAAATAAATTGGTTCTTGTAAATGATAATATTTGATTTTCATTTATTATTTTGGAAACCAATGACTATTGCCACATGATATAAATAAATTTATAAAGCATGGTTTATAAATTGAATTGGAATTCAATTGAATTTAAATTAAGAATTTGGGAATTTAAATTTCTGGTGATTTCAAACTTTGGTTTTAAGGTTTTAAAGGGTATATTATTTAAATGTATTTTTGAATATAAATCGATTCCAAAGAATTTAAAAGAAATAAGTCAGTACTCTCCTCTTTTGTCATTGGAAAATAATTTCGGTGATGGCGGCCGCATCATCGACATTCATTTTCGAGTTTCGAAGTGGAGAGACCAATTCGTAGCATTGCTATACTTTTGTTTTGGAAAATAAAATGATTTAAATTCTTGAGTATGACTTGATTTATTATAGGTATATGATTATAGATTTGACTTGATATATAGTATATATATTTATCTCTAAATGGTTTGAAGTTAATCGGAAATTTAAATTCTTAAATTTATGTTAAAGGTGATTTAATTATAAAATGAAGCAAAACTTTTGAATAAATATTAAACATGAAATAATTTAGTGGGGAAAAGTTTACTTGTATAATACCCAATTTCATTCTAATATAACTTACCTAAATTATTTAGAAGTTGAATATGCAATTGGATAATATACAATATAAAATGTTTTATAAATAAAATTTGAGTGTTCATAATAAATGTTATACACTTAATTTTTTATTATAAAAATATTAATTGAGATAAAACTGAATAATAAGATAATGAATAAATGAGATAAATAAAATAAAGTTTGTTTTGAGGGAATTAATAAATTGGAATTAAATCAACTTAATGAAATACCCTGAATTTTAAATCAATTGATGAATGTTAATTTAAACTTATATGGTTTTAAATTAATTGTTTTATTTTGTATTTCAATCTATTTTCTTTCTGGTTGTTTCTATTCTCCTACCTCCTTCCTTTTCGGGGACGAAAAGTCTTGAGTGGGGGAGAGTGTAACGACCCGTAAATTTAATTGTTTTAATAACGTAAATAATTGAATTTTGTGAAATTTAAATAATAATATTTTGAAATAAAAATTTGATATTTGAAATACGTCTACTTTAACATAGCAAATAGTAAATTTTCATCTGATAATATGGAAGTTTATTTTTTTATGTAATTTTAATTTCAATTCAAATCAGTTAATATTTGATGATAATAAAATGTTTTCCAAACCTGAATATTTTTATGCAGAAAATTTGTAAATCATCTTCTGAGTGAGACGTCATATTTCGTTTCCCCAAATTTGGACTACTGTTGCTCCGTTTATCTTATTTTCGATAGATTTGCAGCATTTTCGGTACTGATTATCGACTTTTGATCGGATGATCATACCACTGATATCAATATACCATTTTGATCGTCTCGTCGTGCTGATCTCTATGGTATATTCAATTTTGTGTTTTGAAGCCCGATTCGCAGTGGAATCCACAGAAACGGTTACCGTATCGGTACCGGTTTTGTGCCTTTTTGGTTTCTTGTGGCTATTCAATTTCCACCGTGTAAATTCCAATAGTCTTTAGCATTTATTTTTCTTGAATTCAGATACTTGGCTTTTGCTATTCATTAGTCTGATTTACATTACGTTTACCTTTCATTTTGCGGTACATTTCATTTGCAATTACCAGTAGCCACTAATCTTCTCTTCTTCCTTCCACTATCCACGTTTTGCCAAGCCAAGCCAACTATTTTCTTCCGCCACTTGAGACTCTAGATCTACTGCTAGCCATCACCAGACATCGGCCTACCCACTTAGCCGCACCCTCTTTCTCTCTCTCCTTCCTCGACTTCATTGCCAAACTCAACTCTCCCCTTGACATAGCAGCCACAGTTTCCTTTAAAGAAAAAAGAATATGTGGTTTGCATTCCTTTTGTTTGACAGTAGGCATATCTTTAGCAATGCCAGTGCATTCCCTCACTATGTGGTACTTGTTCCCTTCCTTTGTATATACTGTATATATTCTTATGTTGTTTATTTAGTATACTTATATATATATCATATGTTATTATATGAAGTTTTATCTGTTATACATATATATATATATATCTAAACTTTACGTGATGATAGGTGCTTATATATTTTACAGTATATATATATATATATATATTAAAGTATATAAAGTGATATTGATTTGGATATAAGCACTGATCTTAGAATATAAAAAGCATATGTATATTGATTTAAGTAAGCTATGTATATTTTGTTAGTAATATAAGTATAGGTTACTGTGACTGCTTATATATTTTGTCAGTGTATGTATGTTTTATATAAGTTGATATTAAACCGTTGTATTGTTTATATAATTTATACTAAAGTAAGTTGTTATTGTATACGTAAATGTAATTTACAAGATTAGTACATAAGTTTTTTATGATCAGTTGAGTCTGAAAAGGTTTTATATTCTATATGTTTTGTACGTTATATATATATATATATATAAATTATATTGGTATATATATGTCATCAAATATTGTTTTAAAGTAGGTATATTTTAATGTGGCTACATCATAGTTTTAATATGTTTTCTTAGCACTATACATATAAAATTCTTATTAGTTATATATTCAAGCTGGTGTTCACAAACATTGGTTTGCTGAGTTCATGTATAAAATTTAAGTTATATTGATTTTTATAAATTTTGTTTTAAATCTAGTCAGTATGTATGTTACACATATGTTTACGTATTAGTTTATATGTCTATCAGTTTATATATGTATTGATTTTAATATACTATGTATATATGTTGATTTTAATCTATGTGTTTTATTTTATGTGTTAAAACTATTGATTTATGTATTGGGTTCAAGATGCAAATTATAAAAAGTTATACAGTATACAGTTTAAAATTTATAGCATGCATAAAGGTACTTTTATAAAGATATTATCTATTACATAAAGGTTTATAAACTATAAATGATTTTGTATATGTACAAGCTTATAAT
The DNA here is from genome assembly GCA_030737815.1 of Allium fistulosum. Taxonomy (NCBI): domain Eukaryota; kingdom Viridiplantae; phylum Streptophyta; class Magnoliopsida; order Asparagales; family Amaryllidaceae; genus Allium; species Allium fistulosum. Next base: position 362,241,225 of record CM060906.1, read on the forward strand.
TGTATTGTATTATATGTTGTTACTTTTACTTGATATGTGCTTCATTATATATTATGATATTTGATTTTAAAATACTATAGATTGATGATTGATTTTAAATGTATATAGATTTTTGAAATACAAAATATATGTAAATGTTTTGATTTGGGTGTTTAAGAAATAATGATATAAATATTTTAGTTATATCAAGATGATGCTGAATTGTTCTCATCAATTCCTTATTATCAGCTTTAATCATCGAATTCGTGCCAATCTAGCTTTGCTTTGCAATTTGTGCTTGGATTCGTAACTCCTCTCATTATCGTTCGTCTCTAACCTCGAAATGTGAGCAATCACTCACGATTAACGTTCTTATATTTATTAAATTTGATTTCAATTGAAACGACAACTGAAATATACTGTTGTTAGTTATTTACATTGCTATATATATATATATGCTATTATCTATATCTGTTCACCTGTGACATCTAACACCATTATCTGTTATTTATATTTATGATATATGCATGTTATATTATTATCATATCTGTTATCACTCTGCAAGTTCCCTGTTAGCATAGAATTCCCTATGGGTTGAAATGATACATACCCGAACGATCTGTAGAATAGGAGAAAATCGTTATGGGTTGAAATGATAAACCCAAGCGATTTTCATTGAATTGAATTTGGGATTGCGGGTTGAAATGATATATACCCGTATATGTTTAAAATGCGGATTGAAATGATAAATATCCGTATCACTTGACCCTAGGATAGAAAATTTATATACAGACACCGTTGGTCTATATATATTTTGAAATGATTTCCAAGGTTTAAAAGATATATATGGTTTTATATAAATATTGATTTTTACATATATAAATGTTATTTTCTTTATTTTAAAATTTTATGCTTTTGAAAATTTTAAGTTAGTTTTGAAATTATATTTGTAAAATAGACTTTTATAATGATTTTTTTTATAGGTTAAGGTTGGGAAGATAAATTTGAATTTATTTGAAATTGTATTTAATTAAGGATTTTATTGAATTAAATCGATTTGGCACTTATTGAATTTGAGATTTTTAAGGATATGATTTTATAACTTGATTTTGGTTTAAGATGATTTAAATGAATATTTCAAGTTTAAATAAGTTGAAGGAAATATTTAGTCATTTGTAATTTGGGGTTTTATTTAAATGATATTGGATTTATTAAGTGAATGTTTCAAAACTAAATAATAATGAAGTTAAATTAATATAAATATGAAATTATCAAATTTAGTTTTGAAATTGTGGAATATATATAAAGCTTTGAAATATATTGAAATTGAAATGGTTCATTTTGTGGTTCAAATCTGTATTTGAAATTGATATAATTTGAAATGGTTCATTTAGAAACCGAATTGAATTAAATTTGAATTTTGGAATTTGAGTTGATTTGAATCGATTTGTGAAGTCTGAGGAAACTATTTTATTACATAAAGTATTTTTAAATTATATTTAAACTATTTTATATTTTACTATATAAATTATTTTAATATAAACTATTTTTATATGTATCATTTTCAATATAAATTAATTTAATATAAACTATTTTAATATACTAATTATTTTAAATATAAACTATTTTAACTTATAAATATTTTATATAAACTATTTTATTTTATTATATATATACTATTATTAATATCGAAACTATTAAAGGAAAGTGTTATGATTTCAAAATGTTATGATTTCCAAAGTTATGAATTTCAATGTATTATGATTTCCAAAGTATTATTATTTCAAATTGTTTTGGTTTCGAAAGTGTTATAACTTTGAAAGTACTATGATTTTTGGAAGTGAATGTATTTGAAATGGAAATGATATCGCATTGATTTGGTTTTTGAAATGGAAATGATATTTTGGTTTTGAAGTATAAACTATTTTGAAATGACCGCGGTGTTATAATAACGTTTGGTTGTTAAAGGAGCCGGGATCAGATATGAGCATACTCTCTGTCGATACCGAAAACCACTTTAACAACTGTGTACGCGGTGGAGATTCCAGAATGAAGTAGGATGGTGGCGACGATCCTATATGAGGTATATACGTGGACCTAACTCCCGTGAGTTAGCATAAGGTGGCTAAAACATGAGCAATTTACGGGCTAATGAGGTAGCTCCTTTTATCGGACACACTCCATCGTATGCCATTCTATTACTTTGTGATTGATTTGGTACGGACCCTTGATTCGGGAGTGTGGCTCGAGGTGGGCGATTGCTGCGGCTCTACGTTACCACCAGCCCGGAAGTGTAATTGGTATATCTACCCTGGCATTGCCTAGTTGTGTCGTGTCACCTACCCTAGCGCGCCTTTTACGAGTTTGATTTGTGTCGTACCTATGGAGTATCCTCTGGTTGCTCCAGTTTACGGGGTATTACGGTACTGTATAGACTATTGGCACTATAAAATGTGTTAAGGGGGATATGGGTAACGCCTTAACGCTATTTTAATAGTTTACTTTACTTAGACGTTATTATAATAGCGTATATTACTACATAGTAGATAGTTTAACGGATCCTTAGAGGATGGTTATCCCAAACATCCTTTGAGTTACTTGTATTTCAATTGATATTTCACTTGAGTTGGATTTATTGATATAAGAATGTTAATCCTAACTCGAGTGTTTTGTGTTTTTCTTTACGCTCGGGTCAGACTGAGTGGCTTAGTGTTCGAGACTCACCTTTGGAGTTGGAGCTTCGCTTGGAGATCCAGCTATATCGATTCTGCTTTCAGTTATTCAGTTGATTCCAGTGATGTATTCAGATTTTGTATTTGACAATTGTATTGAGACATCTATGTATTCGAGACCTCTGTTGTATCTTATTTAACTCTGTTATATATATATATATTGTAGCTTCATGAACTACTATTCTTTTGTTTCCACTGCAGTATTGTTATATTACTTTGTTTCTGTGATTCTGTGATCTTTATTTACTGTATATGCTGAGATTTGCCAAATTTAAATTAACAATCTGATATTTTGAGCAATTCAAGTCCGACATGTATAGATGCGAATGGTTGAAAATTTCAGGCTGTTACAGTCAGCACTTACATACCTCTTTGTGAAGACACAATGATCACTTTCCATCCTTTTGAAATCATGTTCTTCCATGAATGCGTCGAACTTCTTGTACCATTGCCTTGGTGCTTGCTTAAGCTGGTATAGACTCTTCGTGAGGCGGCACACTAAATTTTCTTTGCTTGGAACTTTGAATCCTTTAGGCTACTCCATGTAGATCTCTTCCTCTAGGTCACCATGAAGAAATGCCGTCTTGACATCGAGCTGTTCAATCTCCAAATCTTGCATGGCTGCTAGGCCAAGGACAACTCGGATGGATGACATCTTTACCACATGAGAGAATGTCTCTTCAAAGTCAATACATTTTTCTTGTCTGAATCCTTTGACGACTAACCGAGCTTTGTAGTGAGGCTTTGAACAGTTCTCTTCGGTCTTGATTCTATACACCCACTTATTCTTCAAATCTCTTTTCCCTTTTGGCAGCTCCACTAGTTCATATGTGTTATTCTCATGCAAGGATTGCATTTCTTCTTGCTTGGCTATTCTCCATTCTTCTTTACGACAATCACTCATTGCTTCTTTATAGCTTTGAGGCTCCCCCTCATCAGTGAGCATAACATACTTGTGACGCCCCACCTCTATGCTCATAATAACAAAGAGTATTAAAAGAAATACTGTCTATTATTACGAAGAATAAGGCTGGATAGGAGCGACCATCCGTAATTGGCCTTACACTAATATTGGTTATCTCGGTGGGAGTGGTATATACTTTTTTATTTTTCATCTATTATTTATTTACTCCCATCGACATATCCAATTATCAGTATAAAACAAACTACGATAGTTCATAATAGTTTAGGACATTAGATATAACAATAACACAGATAATATAAATGCGGAACACAGATTAACAAAAATCTCATATATATATATAACCGATGTCAGTTACAATATAGTTGACACGATACATATGATACAACTACAACTGTCGACTCTAGAAGTTATATATACAAGTACATTATCGACTAATATACATGAATACATATCGTTCTATACAATGACACGACTACTACAAAATGACACCGACAACTTCAAATGATATAAAAAGTCTTCATAGCTCTAGCAGCAACCCAAAGCTAAAAATCTACAACCTGTAAATACTCGGTCTGACCCGAGTATTATATTCAAAAGAAAATAATACCCGGATCAGTCTAATTCAAACTCAGTTATTAGTGCACAGAAGCAATAATAATCAAATATCAAATAGACGATAGTCACAGAAATCTCGTATATCCAACTCTCGATACGAGAATTGGATAACGGCAGATATAACACTAAGCAGTGTAAATCAACAAATCAGAAATCTCAAAAGATCAATCAAATCAAATTTCTATGTGGCTGCAGTACACGCACATGTGCACTGCCTCGCCACACAGTACGTGAAATCATCACGACGGTGAAAAATAACAGCAATCAAAACTGTAGAAAAACTTACAGGGTCAAACCCAGGTCTTTGAGACTGGATTCAACTTGTTGTAAAATTTCACAAATCAACTTGAAACAATCAAGAACCGACAAACCAAACTCAACCAACTCAAGCGAAAAGGAAGCGGTGAACAAGTTCACGCTTCAGATCAAAACTGTGATATCGAACAAGCCATGACCGTAGTCAATAGCCAAAGCAACTCGAACAAGCCTGGTCAAGAAACCAGACTAGCCAACAAGACAGGTGTACCGAGCAGATAGTAAAGTGACATGAATAAGGTATACAAGTGAAACATGCTACATGAACACAGTGAAGTGTGGATACCAAGTGATACAAATGAAGTGTATAAGCACAACCAGGTCCAAACAACAATTACATAAGGAGATAGACCAGATCGGTAATCAGATGAACAAATATCACAAATGCAGACAGATGAATAATTTTCACGAGGACTATGCGGTGTAATGAGGACTATAAAGAGGTGTACCAAGAAGTGATATCAGTACACAGTCGATGGTACAGATATAAGCAATGCAACTTAAATTAAAAGCCATGCAGTGAAGACATAAATAAGTATATATGAAGACTACTTGAAGTATGTCAAACAGACTGCAAGAGAAACTCAAAAATGTGCATATGAAGTTCGAAGAAAATCAGTTCACCCAACAGTAAAGATGTCAAGGATGCAGCATGTACACATAAGTGTAGTAGTGCAAATAAGTGCACACTGACAAACCAGGTCAAAAGTGCACCAGAAAGACAAAACAGCAAATGGAACTGCCAAATAAAATTGAATACAATGAAATAGAGGTGTGCACAGGGAACACTGGTCAGGGGAGCAACCCAAACAAGTGCAGACTCAAGTGATAATTTCGAACAAAGCTCAACAAAACAACAACCACAAAGCTAATATCATGAACATGAAGGCAACCGTTCAAAGCAACACTAACTGGAGATCGCAAACTTAAATGATAATGCACATGTTAACAGCACTCGAAAGCAATGAAGGACACTGATCTAGAGGCAATGAATCGAGATGCTACAAAGACCAGTAAACAACCAGACAACTTCAATTATACATGAAGATAATATGATCAGAGGTCTGGCATCAACCGAGCCTCGAGTACTACCAGAACCCAATCTAATACAGTGATTAAGAGCATGTGAAACTAACAAATTCAAATAAACAGGACTAGGCAAGATCAGAGTACGAACAGAGTGCCAACTTGAGAAATAGCATATTCGCACAAAACAAAGATCCAAAAACACTGCAAAAAAACCCTGGCATGCTCGAAAAGCAATTCAAAGCAACAAGTTAAAGTGTCGAACAAAATTGAACGGTTAAAACTTGCAGCCGTGAGTGCTAGAAATCTCAAGGTATAGGAATTGACAAAAATCGAAAATCATTTCAGGCATCAACCAAAATCAAATGGCCGAAGCCCAATTACTACCACAAATTCACCCATTCAAAACAGTGACAGCCAACCAAAGGATTAAAGCCAACTATGAACAAGAATGGCCGAAGCCAAGGAGAATAATTCAACAAACAAGCTCATACTGTTTTGAATTAGATGTGAGTATGTGGTCACTCACCTTTGATTCGATGAGCAAGCAATACGTCCCCTCACTCGATCGAGCAAAACGAAGGCAATCGCCTTTGAGAAACCAAAGCCCTAATTTTCGATGCAGAGGAATGAACGAAAGACGCGCTGCCTCCATTTTTTCTTTCTTTTCGAATGTTTGCTAAGGGCTTGGAACGACTGGAAATGGATTTGAGGCTGCCATTTTATTTCTTCGTTTAGGGTTCGAATGAAAACATGAAAGGGGAACGGGTTTCTCTGATATTATCACAGCATTCCAAATAAATGTGGGCCGAGATTATAAGTTAAAGCCCTTCAACATTTACCCAAACATTTATTAAAGAATTTTACAACTTAAAAAGAATTTCAATTCGATCAAAATTACTGATAGAAATTTGTTATCAATTTCAATCGTCTAGTGACGATAACAAACTTTTACAAAAAGGATTCCGACTCGATTAAAATCTACATTAGCAATTAACAATGATTTAATCGTCATTTATAAACTGACGTGAAAAACCGGGTTGTTACAGACTCCCCTCCTTAAAGAAATTGCGTCCACGCAATCATAGGGAATAAATGGATAAAAGGTAACAACCAATAGAGCATGGCAATGTCGAATGTATAAGCAAAGCAAGTGTCAGCGGGGAAGTATTAGATAAGAAATCAAAAGGTTCGACTGCTTTAAATCAAAAGAATCAACATCGTGGGAATCAGGGATCAAAATCAGACGACTAACAAAAGCAAGAACAATCGAGTTCCAGCAACTAAAAGAGAAGGAAAAACAGAGCAGAAATCCCATACAGAGCACGAATTGAATGTGAGTAAATCAAATTACTCACCTAAACCGCCAGAGAAAAAGATGAAGCTCAAATCTCAAAAATCGCAAATATTCAATCATCAAAAACGATAATTGAATTTTCAAATCGCAAATATTTACTTATCTCAAACGATAATCAGAAGACAAATCAAATATCTGATTATCTCAAACGATAGTCAGAAAACAAATCAAATATCTGATTATCTCAAACGATAGTCAGAAAACAAATCAAATATCTGATTATCTCAAACGATAGTCAGAAAAAAAATCAAATATCTAATTATCTCAAACGATAATCAGAAAATAAATCAAATATCTGATTATCTCAAACGATAGTCAGAAAACAAATATTCAATTATCAAAAACGATAATCAAATTTCTCAAATCAACAAATATTCGATTATCACAAGCGATAATCAAATTTCAAATTCAACAAATATTCGATTATCAAAAACGATAATCAAATTTCAAATTCAACAAATATTCGATTATCAAAAACGATAATCAAATTTCAAATTCAACAAATATTCGATTATCAAAAGCGATAATCAAATTTCTCAAATCAACAAATATTCGATTATCACAAGCGATAATCAAATTTCAAATTCAACAAATATTTAATTATCAAAAGCGATAATCAAATTTCAAATTCAACAAATATTCTATTATCAAAAGCGATAATCAAATTTCTCAAATCAACAAATATTCGATTATCACAAGCGATAATCAAATTTCAAATTCAACAAATATTTAATTATCAAAAGCGATAATTAAATCTCAAATCAGCAAATATTTAATTATCAAAAGCGATAATTAAATCTCATATCAACAAATATTTAATTATCTAAAGCGATAATTAAATCTCAAATCAGCAAATATTTAATTATCAAAAGCGATAATTAAATCTCAAATCAGCAAATATTTAATTATCAAAAGCGATAATTAAATCTCAAATCAGCAAATATTTAATTATCAAAAGCGATAATTAAATCTCATATCAACAAATATTTAATTATCTAAAGCGATAATTAAATCTCAAATCAGCAATTATTTAATTATCAAAAGCGATAATTAAATCTCAAATCAGCAAATATTTAATTATCAAAAGTGATAATTAAATCTCAAATCAGCAAATATTTAATTATCAAAAGCGATAATTAAATCTCAAATCAGCAAATATTTAATTATCAAAAGCGATAATTAAATCTCAAATCAACAAATATTTAATTATCAAAAGCGATAATTAAATCTCATATCAACAAATATTTAATTATCTAAAGCGATAATTAAATCTCAAATCAGCAATTATTTAATTATCAAAAGCGATAATTAAATGCAACAAATATCCGATTATCAAAAACGATAATCAGAACTCATATTAACAAATATCCAATTACCTGCAGATAATTGGAAACAACAAATATCTAGAAATCAATTAAGAAGACTAGAAAATCAACATAAAAGCTTGGATCGATCCCATCAGATGGAGAGTTTTTAATTCGCTGCACGTGCATCAACAAATGGCCGAAGCCTACCAAGTACTCAACATAATTTTGGCGCCCATCAGATTAACCCGAAGGTCCGCAGAGTGACCCGAAGGTCTAGTACTGGTATTTGACCCGAAGGTCCATCATATGACCCGAAGGTCCATCATAGTGGCTCGAAAGCACACGAAATCATTAAATATTTCAATTAACGAGTCCGGAATTAACCGAAATAGCAAACGCACATGTCCCATACCACGTGTTTTACTAAATCGTTTGATTCTCTTCATCGTTTCCTTGAAAGTGTAAAATTCATCAAAATCATCAAAACAACATATATTCAATTAACGAGTCCGGAATTAACCGAAATAGTAAAAGTGTGGTTCCATACTCCGCACTTTTGCTAAATCGTTTAAATCTCTTCATCGTTTCCTTGAAAGTGCAAAATTGTGTATTTTGTAAAAATACACTTTACATTCTCAAACGGACAAGTCCGGAATTAAGCGAATCAGTAAAAGAAAGGGGTCATAGTCCTCGATTTTGCTGAAACGTTTAAATCGCTTCCTCATTCTTTTGAAAGCGCAAACTGTTAAATTCCTGAAAACAATTTTATTTATTTTGTAAAATAACAATTCACATTCTCAACTGGACAAGTCCGGAGTTAAGCGAAACAGTAAAAGAAAGGGGTCATAATCCTCGATTTTGCTGAATCGTTTAAGTCGCTTCCTCATTCTTTTGAAAACGCAACTGTTAAAAATTTATAAAATAATTTTCATTTTAAAACGATTTTCCAATCACGTGATTAAAGCAGCAAATCAGTAACAATTTCGATAAAGAAATTGTACTTCTCAAAATACCATAAATCGTATCTCAAAATCAGCATTGCGGAATAACCGCTTGAAAATCCACTTTTTAAAAATTTGACTGTTACTGAAGTCAAAGCGACAGTAATTTTAAAACATCAAAAATCGCATCAAAATAATTCACATCAAAATGTGACATCAGTGAATTTTCATTCATTAAAATTGTCAACAAAACACCGTGCTTCAAAAATATAGCACTGGTGTAAAAATCCCGTTATAAAAATAATGGCAACAAAATACGTTTCATAACCAAGCATCGGTTCAACGTAAAATTAATGCAGTAATGTGCAATTCATATTTGCACGCACATTACAATATAAACAAAGAAATCATTCGAATGTATCTTCAATGAAGACAATTCAAAACAGCAAAATCTAATCAATAGATGATTAGTACAAAAGAAAGCCAGCGGAAATTTCAACAAAAATCACATATCTGCAATTTCTTCGAATCCTCAATTTGGATTCGAAATTCTCAAAGAAATAAAATAATTACAGCTATGTAAACAACAATTGGAATTCATATCAATTTCGTATTTTGATTTTTAAATCAAAAAGATTGTCAGTTGTACTCAGCGAAGACAGTTTCACTGTTTCCGCTGCGCACTCTGATAAACAGAACACAATTTAATCAAATCAACAAAACACAGTTTCACTTTTTATTTTTAAATAATGATATTTAAAAATTTCCTCAGAATTTCAAAACTTAATTTTTGACTCAAATCACAAATAAAACATCGACCAATAGTTGTAACATATGTTCCATCTAAGTTATATTTTATATTATGTCCATAAACCCCAAGCTCTGATACCAACTGTGACGCCCCACCTCTATGCTCATAATAACAAAGAGTATTAAAAGAAATACTGTCTATTATTACGAAGAATAAGGCTGGATAGGAGCGACCATCCGTAATTGGCCTTACACTAATATTGGTTATCTCGGTGGGAGTGGTATATACTTTTTATTTTTCATCTATTATTTATTTACTCCCATCGACATATCCAATTATCAGTATAAAACAAACTACGATAGTTCATACTAGTTTAGGACATTAGATATAACAATAACACAGATAATATAAATGCGGAACACAGATTAACAAAAATCTCATATATATATATATCCGATGTCAGTTACAATATAGTTGACATGATACATATGATACAACTACAACTGTCGACTCTAGAAGTTATATATACAAGTACATTATCGACTAATATACATGAATACATATCGTTCTATACAATGACACGACTACTACAAAATGACACTGACAACTTCAAATGATATAAAAAGTCTTCATAGCTCTAGCAGCAACCCAAAGCTAAAAATCTACAACCTATAAATACTCGGTCTGACCCGAGTATTACATTCAAAAGAAAATATTACCCGGATCAGTCTAATTCAAACTCAGTTATTAGTGCACAGAAGCAATAATAATCAAATATCAAATAGACGATAGTCACAGAAATCTCGTATATCCAACTCTCGATACGAGAATTGGATAACGACAGATATAACACTAAGCAGTGTAAATCAACAAATCAGAAATCTCAAAAAGATCAATCAAATCAAATTTCTATGTGGCTGCAGTACATGCACGTGTGCACTGCCTCGCCACACAGTACGTGAAATCATCACGACGGTGAAAAATAACAGCAATCAAAACTGTAGAAAAACTTACAGGGTCAAACCCAGGTCTTTGAGACTGGATTCAACTCGCTGTAAAATTTCACAAATCAACTTGAAACAATCAAGAACCGACAAACCAAACTCAACCAACTCAAGCGAAAAGGAAGCGGTGAACAAGTTCACGCTTCAAATCAAAACTGTGATATCGAACAAGCCATGACCGTAGTCAATAGCCAAAGCAACTCGAACAAGCCTGGTCAAGAAACCAGACTAGCCAACAAGACAGGTGTACCGAGCAGATAGTAAAGTGACATGAATAAGGTATACAAGTGAAACAGGCTACATGAACACAGTGAAGTGTGGATACCAAGTGATACAAATGAAGTGCATAAGCACAACCAGGTCCAAACAGCAATTACATAAGGAGATAGACCAGATCAGTAATCAGATGAACAAATATCACAAATGCAGACAGATGAATAATTTTCACGATGACTATGCGGTGTAATGAGAACTATAAAGAGGTGTACCAAGAAGTGATATCAGTACACAGTCGATGGTACAGATATAAGCAATGCAACTTAAATTAAAAGCCATGCAGTGAAGACATAAATAAGTATATATGAAGACTACTTGAAGTATGTCAAACAGACTGCAAGAGAAACTCAAAAATGTGCATATGAAGTTCGAAGAAAATCAGTTCACACAACAGTAAAGATGTCAAGGATGCAGCATGTACACATAAGTGTAGCAGTGCAAATAAGTGCACACTGACAAACCAGGTCAAAAGTGCACCAGAAAGACAAAACAGCAAATGGAACTGCCAAATAAAATTGAATACAATGAAATAGAGGTGTGCACAGGGAACACTGGTCAGGGGAGCAACCCAAACAAGTGCAGACTCAAGTGATAATTTCGAACAAAGCTCAACAAAACAACAACCACAAAGCTAATATCATGAACATGAAGGCAACCGTTCAAAGCAACAGTAACTGGAGATTGCAAACTTAAATGACAATGCACATGTTAACAGCACTCGAAAGCAATGAAGGACACTGATCTAGAGGCAATGAATCGAGATGCTACAAAGACTAGTAAACAACCAGACAACTTCAATTATACATGAAGATAATATGATCAGAGGTCTGGCATCAACCGAGCCTCGAGTACTACCAGAACCCAATCTAATACAGTGATTAAGAGCATGTGAAACTAACAAATTCAAATAAACAGGACTAGGCAAGATCAGAGTACGAACAGAGTGCCAACTTGAGAAATAGCATATTCGCACAAAACAAAGATCCAAAAACACTGCAAAAAAACCCTGGCATGCTCGAAAAGCAATTCAAAGCAACAAGTTAAAGTGTCGAACAAAATTGAACGGTTAAAACTCGCAGCCGTGAGTGCTAGAAATCTCAAGGTATAGGAATTGACAAAAATCGAAAATCATTTCAGGCATCAACCAAAATCAAATGGCCGAAGCCCAATTACTACCACAAATTCACCCATTCAAAACAGTGACAGCCAACCAAAGGATTAAAGCCAACTATGAACAAGAATGGCCGAAGCCAAGGAGAACAATTCAACAAACAAGCTCATACTGTTTTGAATTAGATGTGAGTATGTGGTCACTCACCTTTGATTCGATGAGCAAGCAATACGTCCCCTCACTCGATCGAGCAAAACGAAGGCAATCACCTTTGAGAAACCAAAGCCCTAATTTTCGATGCAGAGGAATGAACGAAAGACGCGCTGCCTCCATTTTTTCTTTCTTTTCGAATGTTTGCTAAGGGCTTGGAACGACTGGAAATGGATTTGAGGCTGCCATTTTATTTCTTCGTTTAGGGTTCGAATGAAAACATGAAAGGGGAACGGGTTTCTCTGATATTATCACAGCATTCCAAATAAATGTGGGCCAAGATTATAAGTTAAAGCCCTTTAACATTTACCCAAACATTTATTAAAGAATTTTACAACTTAAAAAGAATTTCAATTCGATCAAAATTGCTGATAGAAATTTGTTATCAATTTCAATCGTCTAGTGACGATAACAAACTTTTACAAAAAGGATTCCGACTCGATTAAAATCTACATTAGCAATTAACAATGATTTAATCGTCATTTATAAACTGACGCGAAAAACCGGGTTGTTACAATACTCCTCTGTGTTGTATCGGGTGGATGGTCTTCTGTTCCTTGAGGATCGTCTTGGCTCTGGTGCGGTTGGAGTGCTAGATTGAGGTTCTTCCTAAACTGGTTCATCATGAATTTCATGATCTTCAGCATCACTACTTTCTTGTGTGTTATTATCTTCATGTCGAACTAGAGTAGGTTCGGTGTTCTTACTGCTTCTCAATCTTGGCCTCTCTAAATTCTTGATATCTTCAATTATTTGATCTTCGAAGAATACAACGTCTCTACTGCGAACAATCTTCTTGTTAGTTGGATCCCAGAGCCGGTACCCAAATTCATCCTTTAGTGAACGAAGGTTGATACACTCCTTTGTCTTTGCACAAGCTTAGCTCTCTCATCTTTGGGGATGTGAACAAATGCCCTGCACCCGAACACCTTGAGATGATTGTATGAAGCCCTCTTGCCTGTCCAAACTTCCTCTGGGATGGCCCCATCCAAAGGAATCGATGGTGTGAGGTTGACAATGTCAACCATGGTCATTATAGCTTCTCCCCAAAATGATTTGGGTAACTTAGCATGAGAGAGCACACAACGAACTCTTTCTTCAATGGTACGGTTCATTCTCTCAGCTAGCCCATTCAATTGTGGTGTCTTGGATGGAGTCTTCTCTAGCCTAATGCCATGTTTCTTGCAATAGGCTTCAAAAGGACCTCTATACTCACTTCCGTTATCTGATCGTACATACTTGATCTTCCGTCCAGTCTCACGCTCCATTGGAGCATGGAATTCTTTGAAGGCATCAAGCACTTGATCCTTTGATTTTAACAGGTGCAACCACACTTTCCTTGAATGATCATCAATGAAGGTGACAAAAGGTAAAGCACCACCAATGGATCTCTCATACATCAAACACACGTCAGTGTGCACGAGGTCTAGAATGTTCTTTCTCCTTGTGGGCTGAGAAGATCTTTGGAAGGTAACTCTGTGTTGTTTTCCAGCTAAACAATGAGCACAAGGATCGAGTGGTTTACCTTTCACGTCAGGGAGGAGTTTTTTCCGAGCAAGTATGTGAAGACCCTTCTCACTGATGTGCCCAAGTCGTTTATGTCATGTGTCCATATCATTAGTGGTGATGTTTACCTCTCCTTTGCAGAGCTTAGCTTGCATTATGTACAATGATCCTACCTTCTTTCCTCGAGCCATTATTAAACTTCCTTTGGTGAGCTTCCACTTTCCTTCACCAAAGTAATTCATTAGATCATCATCATCTAGTTTTCCGGCGGAGATAAGATTGAGGCGCATGGCCGGGACATCCTCACATCTTTCGGAATAAGCTTGCAACCAATGCTTGTTGTTAGAATGATGTCTTCTATCCCAACGATCTTGCTCCTATCTTGATTTCCCATTTGCACCATACCAAAGTCACCGCTTTGGTAGGATGAGAAGAAGCTTTTATGTGGAGTAATATGGAATGAAGCACCAGAATCAACAATCCAAGAACTCTCATCATAAGCAATGTTTAGAATGTTACCTTCACCAACGAGATATAGCAGATCTTCTTTTAATACTATGGCAATAGTACTCTTTTCTTCTTGCTTCTTCGTTGGGCTTATTTGTTTTGGCTTAACATTACCGGCCTTTTGGTCTTTCTTGAAGGATCGACATTCCATTTTCTTGTGACCCATCCTTCCACAGTAATAGCATGCAATCTTCGAGCGTGACTTGGATCTACCTTGAGATTGATGCAGATCTCAGTTCTTACTACGTCCACGAGTTTCATTCCTACCCTGATTCTCAACAACATTTGCTTCGAGATGGATAGACTCACCTCGTTCCATTCTCCTTGCTTCTTCACCAAGAAGACTGTCACGGACGGTATCCATGGTTAGCTTTCCTTTCATAGCCGAGTTACTAAGTGTAATTACGAGTGTGTCCCAACTTTCCGGTAAGGAACTAAGGAGTAGAAGGGCTTGTAACTCATCATCAATCTTTATATCAATTTTTGTTAGTTGATTCACGAGCCCCTTGAAATTATTCAAGTGCTCAATCATACTATGACCATCCTTATACTCCAACTTCACTAACCGTCGAACTAAATTAGCCTTGTTACGAGGCGTTTTCTTCTGAATCATGGACTCAAGTTTTGTCCATAATTCATACGCATTTGTATAAGTAGAAACATGCTCGAAGAGAGTTTTGTCAATGTACTTACGGGTCATAGCAACAGCTTTCCGGTTCAATAGTTCCCACTGAGCATCACTCTTTCCTTCTACCTTGTCTTTGTAGATGATAGGCTCATGCAAATCCTTGCAATACAAGTGGTCCTCCATCATCGGCTTCCAATAGGAGTAGTTGTTGGCTGTGAGCTTGAACATGTCTCCATCATGAGCGACATTATCCTCCATCTTGAACTTGCACGAGCTTGATTACGGCTACGGATGAACCTCGCTCTGATACCACTGTTGGGAAATCTCGGGCTTTCCCGCTTCGTGAAGTTAAGATAGGCACTTTAAGATTGAAAGTAGTAATGGGAGCACAAGAATTTATAATTCTCCAATATGGAGATTCTTCCACTATACCAAAGAATAGTAGGATTACAAGAATATGATTACAAAAGCAACTCACACTCGGTGGCTCACTCAAGCTTGAAATAGAGACTTCCCAAGCTATCTCTCGTTTTCTCTCAAAGAGGCTCTCTTTTATAATTCTTGGATTTTTTTTTGATTGATGATTAAGAATGAAGGCTCCTACCCCTATTTATACTACTCAACCTCCACATTGAATGGTGGAGATTATTTGTATCCAAGGGTGGAGATTGATTCTCTAGAATGCTCTACACTCTTTCATTTCCTTCTACATCCTTCCATACTCTTCCGTATGGTTCCAGAAGGTTCCACACATCTCTAGACTATTCTAGAGGGTTCCACACTCTTCCACGAGCTTCTAAAGAGTTCTTCGGAACGTTCTAGAAAATTCTATACTTCTCTAGAAAGATCTAGAATTTTCTAGAAACTCTCCAATTAAGGAGGGATCCCAACACCATCTTCATTATCATCATCTTTAGTTTTTCTTCTTCTTTTCATCATCATCGGTAACACCATCACATTTACATTCATCAGCACCATCAACATCTTTACTTGATCACCATCACCCTTAACTTCATCAACATCATCATCATCACCATCTTTACCTTCATTAGCACCATTACCATTTATGCCTTCATCACCATCACCTTTACCTTCATCAATACCATTACCATCTTTACCTTTTTCTTCACCATCAATGTTACCTTCATCGGCAACATCACCATCTTTACCTTTATCTTCACCATCACTTTTAGCTGAAGCATCACCATCTTTACCTTTATCTTCACCATCACTTTTACCTTCATCAGCAGCATCACCATCTTTACGTTCATCACCATCACCTTTACCTTCATCAATAACATCACCATCTTTATGTTCATCACCGCCACCTTTACCTTCGTCGGCACCATCACCACCTTTGCTTTCATCTTCACCATCTTCATCATCATCGTCATCTTCACCTTCATTTTCATTAGCACCATCACTATCATCGTCATCTCCTTCATCATCATTATTAGCATCATCTGTTTCATCATCATTAAGTTGATTATCATCATTTTCAGCTTCATCACACTTAGCATCATGATTGTCATCGTCATCATTTTCATTTATTACTTATTCATCGAAATTCAATCATCTAATTAATTGTATACTATAATTTCAGTCTACCATTAATCAAAGCTACACACGGTAAGTATTTGACATTCTTAGTATGTGTAGTAAAGGTTTTTGTAATATATCCGGCTATTTATAAAATAATTTTTTTAATGCAAATATTTGCTATCCTCACTTCATCATCTATTTGTATAACAATTAAAACCCACAATCAATCAAAACTACATATGTCAAATATTTGACATTCTTAATACTTGTAGTAAAATTTTTGTAATATTTCAAACTGTTACCGACATTAATAACTTATGGCAAATACTTTCCAAGTAATGTTTGTCATTCTTAATTATTCATTTTGTTTTATATTTATGGCAGCATCAATTTCAATATATCATCAACCAAAATCATACGTACCAAATATTTGTCATAATCAGTATATACAGTAAATTTTTACTACTATATCAATCATTAATTGATGAACATTTGATATATCAAATATTTGCTATGTAAATTTTGCATTTCTAATATTTGTCCAATTATATGCAGTAAAATTTCGATTTGTATTAACTTTTCTTCTTTATTTTCAAGATTTTCCTTTCGGATTGATGAATGTTTTCACAATAGGTGTCGTTGGTATTTGTAGATATTTGAACATTGAAGATCGCTTTCTACAAATTTGCAGATATTTTCTATTGTCGTGGAATTTACTTCGATTTGTTCTTCGTTGACAGTGTAAGCGGTTGAGTTTTCTGAATCGTTGCTTGATTGCCGATATTAACGATTGATAATTTGCAAATTAGGTTTTTGTTGTTCGATTGACAGTGAGTTTTCATTTTTTAAATTAAAAATCGCATAATGATTTGATGGATTTGGAAATGATTTGTGCAGAATATAAATGAGTGAGGGTAATGCGAGTAATTGTTGTTTAATTTTTTAGAAAGAGAGATGTATTTTATAAGTTTTAATTGAGAGAGATTTTAAACTAATTATTTTCAATTGTAAATACGAGTGTTACGGTACGCGCTTCGCGTGTAAATTGTTTTTCTACAACTGTATATGTTTAACAAATTTAAAACAAAACGATTTGCACGAATATTTAGTTATACTTTTACGTTAAAACCATGTGTAGTTAGTTTGAATTTTTATTTCTAAGTTGCAATATCTAACTTTTTATTAGTTTTAATTTTTATTGTATTATTAGTTAATAAAAACTTATTTTCTGATTGAAGTTTATTTTTTATATTCTATTTTAAGTGATATTAAGATTTGTTAATATTTGTTGAAATATGGTTTGAATTTGTAAAAATGTGTAATTATCAGATCCTATTTTTAGTGATATTACAAGACATTTTTGGTTGTTCACACTGATACAAAAAAAGTGACACCAAGGATATTACAATAATTATTAAAAATAGAAATAAATATGTGGACTATAATTTATCTTATCATTGGACGTTTAATTAAAATTTATGAGAAGTTGAAATGTACATAAGTTTTTCCAAATTTAAGAATTTAACGGTCTGTTTCCCATACAAAAAAATGTACATAGGTACTAATTGTAGTTGGGGGGTGTTGTGTGTGTGGGGGGGGGGGGGGGGGGGGGGGGACAACTACGTTCACAGAACAATGTAAACAAATTTCAATGCAGTCTTACCGGTTAACGTTTTTGGAAAAAAAAAAACGAACGTAACTACCAAGTGGAAGGAAATGTTTTAAAAAAACTAGCAGGGGGTGCCGACAAATTATCCGCCTACTAAACAAAACATCCCATTCCATTATTCCAATTTCCACCATTCTAAAGTCCTCCTAGATCCCAGCCTGTACTCTTTTCCTGACTATACTGCCACTTTCGTAATTTCCACCAAAACTGCACTCCTCGAAAATCAGTAGAAGTTTAGTCAAACAAACAGATGGAAGAAAGGCGGACTGTGGCGTCGCGGTCGTCGATAAAGGAATCATTGAAAGCTTGCGGACTATTCGCTGGAGCCAGGATCGAGAAGGAGGTATTGAGAAAAAAGATCACGATCCCAGAGTATTTGCGAGTGGCAATGATGGATGCGGTGAGGATAAAGACGACGGTTATTGATTTGGCTGGAAGTACCGGACTAGGAGAGGTTGAAGTGCCGGAGGCGCCTGTTGTTGTGTTTGTGAATTCGAAGAGCGGGGGAAGACATGGCAAAAATTTGATGGATAGGTTGATGGAACTCATGGGGAAGGAACAGGTATTTTATTATTATTATTATTATTATTATTTGGAATTTTTAAATAATGATTGCGTATTGAATGTTTATTTTAATATGTGGAATTCAGTCGCTTATAGTTTCAGTACAGTTGCATTGTTGCTTCCTTTTTTTTCCCTTTCTCTTGCTATAGTGTGGACACTGTATACCTTTTCAAGTAGGAACCAACAAGATTTTAAGGATGTTCATGTTATTGCTCACAGATTTGACTTTTGATGAATTTACAGAGATTCCAGACTCAAGTATCGATTGGAGTTTTTTATACAATTTTATATACCTTTGAGCGCGTCTTAGTTTTTGGGGATACCTATAAGGCTGTAAGCTGTGTTAATCTAGAGATTGAGTTTTGTTTGGGAGGAATCATGACGCTGATATTGGAGTTTAGAAAGCTACAGTTGTGTTTACATTTTAATTGATCGCTACAAATATTTGAACAATTAAATGTTATGTAACCAAAATTTGTAAATAATAGGGGTAGAATTTTGGTGGACTCCTGAATGCAGCATCCATATTTTCATTAAATATTCTGAACTACCGATCCATGTTCTATTAAACATTCCTTTAAATGGACTGTAAATATATCAAATTAAGAATCACCAACTAAGTCATCAGTAATTGATAACCCAAAATGTCATCCAAGTTTCATGACCATAGAATGGGATGTACTTGACATCACTAGACAATTTTTTTCTGTTAGGCATTAAGTATGACTCCTATACAAATCTATTTGAAATGTTCATTACAAAGGAATGCCACAAAGAAATGGCCTTCCTGTACTTTGACAAAAAGATGCATCTTCTTTTCCCTCGTAAATCATTAACATGTGGTAATTTCTAATTACTAATGTTTTGTCCTAATGACGAGTTCTCTATTTTACATATCATTTAAGTTTCATTTTCTTAATATATTAAATAAGCATATCTTGTTTTTCAAATCATAACGCTAAAGACAAAATGTAGCAATATTCCAAGGATGCTATTGGAACCCCAACATAGCCTGGATAGAGATAAGTGCTTGTCACAGTATAGTTGATATAAATAAATCCTGCATCGATGTGAAAAATGAACAGCAAAGTGATAATTAACTAATGCTGCGAACTAAAACATAAATTGAATCATGTGAGGCATTATGTTTATCAAGTCTTTGAAGAAAGGATTGGCACACATAATAAACTATAATGACCATACTACATTTAAATTCATTAATAAAAATCAACTACTAATACATCTAAAAAATAAGAATAGTAGAAACATCAAAAATAAAAATCAACTACTAATTTTACAGATGCATTACTAGTTTATGTTAAATTTGAAAATTGTTTTTGGGCCTTCAATTAATTTATGAGTGTAAATTTTCTAATAAATTACGAGCTCACCCATTGCAATTATTGAGGGAAGGAAACATGGTTGAAACATTAGAATTTGGAAATCTATATTTTCAATACATTACTAATAGTTAGGTACATGTATATAAAAACTGCAAGTATAATAGTTTGAAATTTAGAATAAGAATTATTACTATACATATTTTAAGAGTTTAAATAAAAAATTGTTCAAACCAAATTCTTAGCAAAATTCCAAACTAGAAAAAAGAATGATATTATTTACGAATTTGAACTTTATTGAAATTGATTTTCTTGTAAAACCAAGTTTCTAGAAACAATTATGCAGATCAAAAGATGATTTTTTTTTACAATATATTTAAGTAGAAAACATAATTTAAAATTAATTTTAGAACTTATAATCTGATTCGATATTAGAATTGAAAAAAAAAGCTTTATGAGCTTTTAGTTTGAAAAAAAAGAAAATAACTTGCAAATTTTTTAATGTTAAACCATGTGCTAACTATTTAAGAAACTAAAACTTTTGAATACAAAAATAAACTCAAATTAAACTTTTAAAATTTGGTTTTCAATAATAATGAATTGTACAAAAATGTGACATTTGAAGTAGTACCTTTTTAGAAATTGAATCAGTATGCATATCATTTAAAAAAAAATGAAAATCAAATTAATAAACTTGAACATAGGTTAAAATTTATAACATTCTACATGTGGTCAATTAATATTTGAAAAATATATATAAATGACTTAAAAATATGCGTGTTAAAAGTTCAATCAAAAAGAGCATGTACTGACAGATGTGGTTTACTATGAAGCAAATAGTGCAGTCACAACTAAATAAGTATTTAAAAATAAAATAAAATTTAATCATGCATTTGGCCACTACTCTTTTTAGGGTGACTTGAAAGGAACCTTTGATAACTTAAAAAGATTCACGCAATTATTTTATAACTTCATTATATATCACAAATGCAAATTTTATGGCATCTCAGTAACAAAATTCACTCTTAATTCCATGCACTAATGCAACTTGATTCCGGGGTTGAAATTACATATCTCTAATCTCTTTGGATATTTTAATCAACACAAAACAAATCTACGAATTTTAACCACATTACAAATGATAAATAACACAAGCTTCATCGATTGATAATCATAACAGGCTATTATTATTGTTTTTGAAAAAGAGATAATACCATATAATTTATACTTGAATCCTGATAGCTGATTAACTAGCAATAAAATTTTCAAATTTCACATTTCTACTCTAAACAATATCACAAGTTACTGTTACATATTTTGCTGCGTTAAACATCGTTTTGGCTTCTTGAAGGAAACATCTTGTTGCATGAAATATTTCTGCATTAAACATTGTTTTTGCAATTAAGTTAAAAAATATTTTTAGCAGTTAGTATATAAATTCAGGTGTATGCAAATAATATTAAACTTAGCATATACTTCGAGATTGCTTCATGATGAACTTTTGTATTCGAGATGTAAAATCGAGATTGAGGTTCAAGATACACTTTTCTCGTTCAAGATCTCACCCGATACGATATTGGATCTCTAAAATCTTCGGAATGAGACAAGATCAAAATCATAGATTTAAATCTTTGCATAATACATCTGCGATACATTGATAAATAATATTAAAATAACTAAAAAAGATTACTTTTCATGTGTGAAGCCATTTTTTACTAACAAGAATTATAACATTTGTAGCCTTTTAGGCATATACAGATGTAGAATTTGAATATAGATAATGTCAAGACTTATGATTTTTTTTTAAATTTTGAATGCAAATGAATTGACTAATAGCTCATGATGATTCCTAAATATTTCTTAATTTCTTGATCCAAACAATTAACCTTGTGATAAATTTTTATGATTTTGAATTTTCTTATTAACAATTTCAAAAAAAGTTAGTTGGTGCGCGTTTGTAGGAGGTTTGGATTTAAAGATTTTTCTTTTTTTTCCCTAACTCTGCAGGTAAAAAATTAAGTTAACCTGTACAATGTATTCTTCTAAAAAATAATAATATAATCCATGAGTTATCACTCCTTTTTTCTTTGTTGAATTAGTTCACCTTTTTAGAAGAGTTAAGGACTAAAGTTATTCGAGTTACGTTTATGTCACAATTTTATCATATATACACACACACATATAAATTAATATTGCGCAAGTTTCTTTAGTCCATGGTTTCCCGTATTAGTCATACATACATATATCAATATTAGTCAGAAGGACATTTGGGATATTTGTGGACTTACCAAATAGTTGCGACAATAAAGATATTATAACATTTGTTAAATTTTAATGATGTTACTTTTGAAATATTTACGATTGAATATGGTTGATGTTACTTTTAAGATCATTACCAACAACCGTTCTATTTACTTAAAAATTTTCATCAATTTTTAACTGAACGAACCACTTTTGCATCCAGAAGAAGAAGAACCAGCCAGAAAACCTTTTTTTCTGAAAAATTCACAAAAATATAAAATGTAAAATGTTAATCTTTTTATTGAATTTGCAATAAAACTACAATCACTTTGACATTTTATTGCAAAAATTAAATAAAACAACAAAATGTACCTTTTTATTGAATTTGCAATAAAAAGGTAAACACCTCATAGTTTCATTACAAAAATGGATTAAAACGGCAAAGTATGCCGTAAAACGGAAAACGTATTGCCGTTTTAATCCACTTTTGCAATAAAACGGCAAACTTTTTGTTATTTTATCCATCGGTCCGCTTTTTAAGTTCACTAGCTACGGAGAAGAGTTGAACTGGTCACGGAGAAGTGAACAAACTATATCTTGGTGAATAGTGGCTTGTTCAGTTCAATTTTTTGACTGAACAAGCCATTGCCGGTTGTGCTATAACAATAAGACAATTTAACGTGCGTTTCCACAGAGCGCGAGCTTGAGTACAAGGTAGCTTAAAAGATATTTATTTCAAGTAGGACAAGTTTAATAAAAACGTGAATCTCAAACTTCAGTAAATATGAAATTCGAGAAATCGATGAGATAATTTAATATAAAAATAACTGTTACTAGATAAATATGTAGATGCTATGGAAATAAATTACAGCATCTCACTTTTTTTGCAGTACTGCTTCTTGCTTGCATGATCAAGGAGATGATTACAAAAATCTGCAAAAACATGAATATCAGACTGGGTGACCTCAAATAGTATAAAATTAGCTAACCACATTTACTCCCTGTTGGGCAGTATCAAAGCTGAAGTCTTGTTCAGGATAAGTCCATGTATTATTACCTGGTCTTTACCAAGAATTTTCTTCTGTTTATTTGCTTGCTGTAAATGACGCTTACTTCTTTCCACTTCCTATATCTGTTCTAATTACTTGCTTTGCCTCTTGCTCCTCTAATTTGTGGCAGGTAATAATATCGTTTTATGTTTATGTTTGTGTGCCTGCTGTAAAATATCGGTTTAGTCATTTTTGCAGACTAGACTTGTTCTACTGAGTTTCCATTTCTTTTCCCTATGGATGCCTTAGATTTTGTTGTAACTAGAGTGTTGTCGGACATTTGGAGTCATTTTTATTAGTGTGCATATGGAAATCAAGTTATATTTACAATTTTTTATTTTTTTCTTTATTTTTTATGCGTGCATATGGGAATCAAATATATTTGTATGCAGGTTTATGATCTTTCACTTGTAAAGCCTTCTCAGTTCGTTGAGTTTGGCTTAGGGTGTCTAGAGCATTTGGCGAACCTTGGTGACAATTGTGCAAAACACGTTCGTGAGAAGTTGAGAGTGGTGGTATGCCATTAATCTTCCTCAGCTGGGAAACAACAGATATTTTATTACTTACCCTCAAATTAAAATAACCTTTTATGCAGGTTGCTGGTGGTGATGGTACTGTAGGTTGGGTATTGGGAAGTTTAGGAACACTTGTTGATCAGCGAGAGCCAGTTCCTCCTGTTGCTATCATTCCTCTTGGCACCGGAAATGATCTTTCTAGAAGTTTTGGTTGGGTAAGAAGCTTCTGTAGTTTTCTTGTTCAGGTTTTATATTGTCTGAGTTTATTTAAATTCATGTTTTACACGCTGTAGGGTGGGTCATTTCCTTATGCATGGCGGTCTGCTGTGAAACAATCCCTTGATAAAGCAACTAGAGGTCCCATATGTAGACTCGATAGGTAAAGCTTCTATATTTAGGAGTACATCATACAATAATTTTTATTTTATAATCAATATAAACAAATATGTTGTGCGAGTTTCTGCCAAAATGACTTGCATACAAACATAACAGCAGGATCACCATGCTCGGCTATTTGAACTTGTAGTCATTGGTCCTAAGTACAGTTTGTAACTTCTTTACAACACAAAATTAGCCTTTTTTTTATCTGTATTAGGCTGCCATTATTATTTCTTCATATTTTATGGGATGATGCATACCACTTTTTCTGGTGCAGTGGTTATTACACTTACACCATATAGATTCATTGCTTCACTCATACATCCGAATAGTTTACATCAATAGCTGAAGATATTATGAAGCACACAAATTTATGGATTAAATTGTCAATTTTAACTCCTTAATTATTTATGGCATAAGCCATCACATTTTACAAAAACGTCACTTATTTACTTTAATCAACCTGCGTATTTTAGTACTACGTTCTTGATATAAAATATCAATTATATGCCATCAAACTGAAGGAAAAACCACAGGTAATTTTTCTTATGGTTATAACATGTGGCCCCACTTCTACTGAAAATAACATTCCTTTACCTGAAACACCTGTCAACATACTCTGGATTAATAGTTAGGGCCTAACTGTACTGGCATTAGCTCTTGTTGTTGCTTTATTGTTAACCATCAGTATCATTTTATTCAAGGCCAACTACACTATTTGTGCACCGCTTCTATTGAAAATAACATTCCTATACCTGAAACACCTGTCAACATACTCTGGATTAATAGCTATGGCCTACTGGCATTAGCTCCTGCTGTTGCTTTATTATTAACCATCAGTATCATTTAGTTCAAGGCCAACCACACTATCTGTGCAAGCTTCTTCTTAGTAATCCAGTGTACAACATGCTTAAGAATTTATTGTTTTGTGTTACTTTAATTTTTACTATCCATCAAGTACGGTTCTTAGTTGTTCACCCACCTTTTTTGGGTTTGATTATGTCATAAAGAACATTGATTTAATGCTTCAGTGAAATGTACCTTTTTAATGTTACAGTTGGCATGTCGTGGTTTCTATGCCATCAGGAGAAAAAGTCGAACTACCATACTCTCTCAGGCACATGGAAGAATGTATACCAATTGAGGTTACCATCAATCTCTGATATGTACTAGCAATTCAAATTCATTACTAATTATTATTTGTTTATAATTGGAAAAACACCAGTCAGCCAAACATACACCTTGCACAGCTAAAATTGGAATATCTACACCACATTTATTATTGTTGACATATCTTATGTTTTGCGAAGAAATTTAAGTTCACACATCGCAAGTAATATTAGCAAATCTGTAGAATGAACATGCAGGTTGTACAAGATCATTTGTAATTGGGACCCGTTCTCTCATTGAAATTACTTCTTACTTCTTTGAACGAACGTATATGCCTTTTTTTTTTTTTGAAAGAGTGATCCTCTTATGAGGAGAGCACTCATTATATGCCAATATTTTTGTTAGGCAATATTTTTGATCAGTTGACCTGGCAATATAGGGTAGAGAAATAGAAGAACTGGTATCTAGTTGCCTAAAATTCTTAAATAGGACTATTTTCTAATTTATGCAGTCTAATTGAAGGTATGATTAAAATTCGCTGTTTATCATATGTATAGCGATGACCTTATGCCTTAGTCAAATCATATTTGTTTGCAGGATATTACCACTGAAGGAACAGTTCCGGAAAAAATTTCATGCTTTGAAGGAGTGTTCTACAATTATTTCAGCATTGGTACGTGCAGGTTCTTTGGATGTGCTAATGTATTCTCACTGCTATTTGTCTATTTGATATAAGGTGTGTGGTGTGCAAGGAAAAATAGGTCTGAGGCGTGCCTTAATATTAAGGTTCAAAACTTTAGTAATCGGTTTCGTTCCCGTCATTTGAAATGTTTGAAGTTTCGGTCCCGTTTCGGAAATTTCGAGATTCCACTTTAATTCCGGTTCCGGATTTCGTCCCTCTTTGAGACAATTTTTTATATAAATAAATAAAAATAAATAAATTAACACTAAAAATTTGTATTTAAAACGAACAACGGTTTTAACCTTTAAAATATTTCAACTTCTATCGTTAAATTAACAAAACAAATCTCAAACCGTTTTCTTTTCAAAAACAATTTCAGTTGGATGTTAAGTAGATTCAAAATAAATATTGAGCCTAAATCTTTATTATTAAAAATTCAAGCCCATATAATACTAATAAGGCCATGAATCAGTTACTCGTTTCCTCAACCGTAGAAATCATTGTTCTCAACTCAAAGCCCCCCCAACCTTCTTTGAGCATGAAGGACAAAAAAAAGAATATGCCCACCTTAAATTGCGTGATCTTCAGACTGCTTGATTTTCATGCTAAAGGTAATCATACAAATATGTTCCTTTCCCTAAATCAAATTCTTATTCTCTTTTCTTATCTCAATCTTTGTAAATCCATAAATCCTCCATCCCCAACATTCAATCAGTTCTTTTTTTTGTTAACAATCAAATCCAGAACCGGATTTTTAGGTGAATTCAGGTCCGGTACTTACCGGAATCAGACTGAAATGGCTGGAATTCTGGTATGCCGGCCGGAGCTTCAAACCATGCTTAATATTGCAAAAACAATCGTCTAAAACTTTTAAGCTTTACACCTTTTTTTTTTGGGGTTGAAGGAGTAGATATTTTAAATATTTCGAGCAGATGTATTGGTGAACTAAAAATTGTGTGATTTGGTGCTTGTCATTTAGAGGGGACAATTTTCTGCTTTTAGTTAACTACTAACAATATGAAGAAGTTTGGTTACTGGAACGTCTAAAAAGTTAACATGTAGAGAACACCTTAAACATTTTGTTAATTTCTATGTTATTCTTGATTGAAGTAAGAGAACCAATTACGAATGATTTCTTGTACTTTTTATCAAAGAAAAAACTTGTTTGTGCTGATAAAATCAACATCTATCGGTCATGGTCCAGAATGAGTTGACTAGAGCATTAGTTGGCATCTCCCCCAATATGTATATGTTATCCTTATTGACTTGTTCCTCGCAATAACACATTTTTCTTGGGATGGGCTTGCCATCATGTTAATGTGAATTTGTTTTCTCTTACCTGTCACATCTTCAAGTCCTAAGTATGGTCCCTTGAAAATTTTATTTATAGGATAAAATAGCTGCCTGCCTTAGTAATCTCCCATGTCTCCCTTGGTATTAGGCATTCTACGCTGGACCAAGTGCTTCTATATTTATATCAAAAATTGAGAACATCTATTAGAGTCCATGTGGCATGTAATTTAAGAATCCTGATTCTTGTTTTGCCTCATACTTTTTGAAATAACGTTAGTGTGCACATTATACTATACTGTTTATGTTCAGGAATGGATGCACAGGTTGCTTATGGATTTCATCATCTACGCAATACAAAGCCTTACCTTGCACAAGGACCTTTAACCAATAAGGTATGCCCTTATGTTATATGTATTTATTCATACAACCATGCGTATTCTTTTATGTGTGAATCTTCTCATGGAAAATGTGCATCTTTTTTTCCTGGGACTAATCTAAATTTATTGAAGAACTTGAGCCTCATGTTGTTGGTTGTGTGATAAAAATGCAATAAAAACTATGCGTCAAAGTTAAATCAATGAGGGTATTTTACTATTTTATGACTAGCCAATCAGAAGTCTAGTGCATATAAATTGTATCATTTAATGCAAGCTTTTTATAACCTTCCCGAAAAATTCGAAATCCGTCCGCATCCATATTTAAAATAAAAAATTATCCAAAATTTGGGAAATAGATACGGATATGATAGTATCTGCATTCGAAAATTATCCGTCCGCTTTTATTAATATATCAGTTAAGATAATGCGTATTTTATACAAAAAATGACCGATATTAACTGTTTAATCAGGTTATAGTTGATATTATACATGTATAAATGAATATTTGTTGTCCAAAACTGATTTTTATCATTGTATTATTTTTTCTTGTATTTATATTAGTATTACTACTGAAAGATTTATGTTGGACCAAAATTTTCATTTTATATTTGACTTTATGAATCATGAGGGGAGCGGATAAATATTCGATATTCGTTCGTATCCACGGATACATATATCAACATTTGAAATGATTTTGGATACAAATGTGAATGTGGCGCTATCTGTTGGCGCCATCCGCGTTCGAAAGTATTCGTTGACAGACTTGCTGCTTCATAACTTTATAACTGCAAGTCTGCAACATTCTCCAAAACCTCTTGTGTTGTGGAGGGTATAATTTTAACATCATTCATTCCATATATTTTTAATTAAAAGCTAGCAATTTTGTGATCCTAAACTAGGGAATGTTCGTACTTATATTGACCCATTCACTGCATCAAATGCGGTTGTATGACAATGGTGCGAACCTGGCACTCGATGCGGTAGTGGAGGAAATGCCCACTCTATGGAGCAGTCTTTCCTAACGTTGCCATCAGATTGTGAGCTTGATTTGTAATACTTAGTAGTTGAGTAGTGGTAAGTTTTTTTCTAAAAGTTTTTTTTATATATAAATATTTTTGTAGATACCATTTCACTCTTCATAACGCTACCATTCTCTTCTTAACTTCTCTCTCCAAACCTTTTTATACCAATTTTGCAAAATATTCAATTATAAGCTTGATTCATAATACGATGATGCGATAATTTGAATATTCTGAGATAGCATTCTCGAATGAGGAGAAAACTTATATGTCAAGTTTGAACATTTGATTATACCGCACTGGTTTGGGATGAATTAAAGTACTTTCTGGTCACCATGCTTACTGTCAGTGTAAAGAATTCTTTTCTAATGTGAACTTTGATACATAACTTTGTGTTATGTCTTTAAAACCAAGGTACTAAATTTTTCCTGGTGAGTCAGAATTCTATTTGTTCTGGTTCTGGCGTAGACTGGGCTGGAATTTCTTAAAGCAATGCAGACATAAAAACTATGAAAAAGCGAATTGTTGGTTTTCGTTGTCAATGTTCAAATTGAGCTCTAATTTTATCTCAAGCTAGCGATGACTTAATCTCGAGCAAAACCTTTTCTTTTCTCCTTCTTCTTCGATTCGGTTTAGGGAGTTGATTTAGAGCACTAGGGCAGAAGGATTAGGGCATGAGTTTGGAGGGAGAAGTGAACGAATGTGTGATGGATGATCAGGGGGCGTTTTGTTTCGAACTTGGGTTGGGTTTGAAACTGAGCAGGATTAGTTTCAAATTCAATTGAATTATGCTTTAATTCACATAAAATGTGTGTTTTTGTTTTTGTTTAGCTTA
The DNA here is from genome assembly GCA_030737815.1 of Allium fistulosum. Classification (NCBI taxonomy): domain Eukaryota; kingdom Viridiplantae; phylum Streptophyta; class Magnoliopsida; order Asparagales; family Amaryllidaceae; genus Allium; species Allium fistulosum. Next base: position 362,271,029 of record CM060906.1, read on the forward strand.
GGGCCTGTTTGGTTTCGTTTTTAGTTTTGCGTTTTGCGTTTTCAACATACAATACAAAATACAAGAAAATGAAGAAAATCCTTTTACAATTCTCGACGATCGACGGAAAATGGAGGGGATGAATTGTTTTCCGTCCTTTTGTTATGCCTCAAAACACGAAAAATCAAATAAATTTGTTTTTTATTTTCTATGTTAATTTCATTTTTCAAAATTGCGTGTTTTCCAACAATGTATAAGAAATGCGCATTTTTGTTTAGACGAAAACACAAAACTAAAAACAGCAAACCAAACGAGGCCTTAGGTTTTTGGTTAATTTGTATAAAGTTCGAGTTTATATTGGTGTTAAATATCTGTTGACGTATTTATATATAAAAAATACCGGATTTCGCAAACCGAAATTGAAGCAGAAATTGTAAAAATTTAGAAAATGGAATGAAATGAAATCACAATTTTCAACCTTGTTCAAAACAACTACGTTTTGCAAAAAACAATAAGAATTCATATAAAAAGTGATGGGTATTTTCTATATACCATTGCACCAGATGTCCAAAATCAAGCAGAATGTGAGAGATGTAGGTTTCATACAGTTTTAAATGTTGTAGCATTGCTTCCTAAATATATTATTAAACTAGAAGATTCACTTTTTAATAGTGTGCCAGAATAGATTAAAACATCAAACCATTTTTTTTTTTGGGAGTAGCATTAAAGGTATGATCACATGTTGTATTACATTTGCCTTTTAATCGTATTTCCATACACCACTCAAAATATATTATATGCAAATATCGTAGATGTATGCTTGTTTTATCTTCTATTCACATATTTTTTGCTGGTTGTTGGGAAGATGCTGGTAGGCATGAGCATTCTGTTGGTTCTATCGATTTTAAGGTAAAAGAATTCAAACTGAATTAAAATAAAGGAAAGGAAAACCGAACCGAGTAACGAAATTGGTTTCAATTGGTTTAGTTGATTTATAATTAAATTTAAAAGTTTAATCTTTATATATGATTCAAATCTGAGTATTTAATACACGAAAACCACGTTATCAAAGCAAAATTATATTGTATTTTTTTGTTAATTTTCTGAAAAGATTAATAATTCATTACTTACAGAATTTTTTTGTTTTAGCAAGCTATGTAAAACATGCAGACCGTGTTTTTTTTAACACAATTTTGCATGATCTCAACTAAAAATTTTCCAACTGTCGATTTGGTCAGTATTTAGTTTATTCGTGATACTCTTTTAAAATAGATTTCTCCTTTGTTATTGATTTGAATGATGTCATATTTTTTATATTTGCGATTTCCAGAAAAATCTAAATTTAGATAAAGAAGTTTTTAACCTTTACCATTTTTGTTTATGTATGGTAGTTGAAACAACTTTTAGTAAATGAAAGAATTTTTTTGCTATTTAGGAGCTAATTCACTTTCAGTTTTGATAAGCAAATAAAAATAGTCATTGCTATGATGGGTATTCGTAGTTTTATACGGAAATATAACAACAGCAGAGATTTTTTTCCATGTGACGATTATCTTGATCTTGTGTTGGAAAAATCTATTGAAGAATACCATGAAACTAGAATATCCGTCATAAGAGAAAATATGCGAGTACACCCAGACGTGTTAAATGAAATGCCACTAGTATGAGATACATTGGATCGGCCTTGAATTTTTGGAGACCCTAGGCCAAAATAAAAACATGAAGAACTTAGTACTCATAACCAGGACTGAACCATGCTCCACCACAAACAATAAACCCTACCATCTGACATGTGCAGCTACAATCATAAGAGTCATAGCAGTGAAAAATAAAGCGCTAGAACAAAATATGAGGCCCTCAAAATGTGGAGGCCCTAGGCTGCCGCCTTGGGCCAGGGCCAGACCTGGAGGTACCATAAGGCTACACTTGGGAGTTTTGTATTACCGATCACGAGAGGTTTTGAGAGTACCGATTTTGAACGTTCATGATCGTAGCGGTTTGGTTGGTTTATATAAAGTGTTGTTATAACCGATTAACATATGCTTAGAAATTTAATATACACCAGTTCAAAAAGTTCTCCACAAAAGTAATATTACATATCTATCATTGTGTTTATTCTCTATTTTAGTTTTGAATGTGAAAATTAATTTTCAATATGATTACTAGAGGTATAATTATAAAGAAAAAAAATAGAACTTCTCAAAACACCTCAATTCAATGGGTTGGGAAAATGATCAAAATTACACTATTGGTTATTGCCGGTTTATAACCGATAAAAACCGGTTAGAAAAAAACCTTACAACTAAGAGGTACGATAGCATTTGAAATACAGAGCTATTCAAATCAATTAAAATCGGTAGAAATAAACTTCCAAGTGAATCCTAAGTGATGAATTAGTTTTATAGAGATTTCGATGTTTATCACTGTATCTGCAATCGTCATATTTGTATCATTTTTTGATGAATGGATGTGTGTTTATTGGTTAATTAATTATTTTTTTATTATGTAAATTAAGTTTAATACATTCAATAATACCAGAATCACCAAATAATCACCAATCGTAAATTAATTACTTTTGCTCACATATACCTTTTTAGTCCGTTCAGATGACTCATTTTTCATAATTTTTAAGTGCATCCTTAATGTTCTTGCTATTTAATCATCTGGGTATCATACAGTGCTAAATTTTTTGTGTTTTTTAATTATATATGGCTTACAAAACCAATTTAGACGCCGTTAAAGCACATCAAGATAAAATATTAATAACAATAATAATCTAAGCTTAACCAAGATTACTTTCACCTCGCAAATTTGCTTTAAAAACAGTTTGCCTGAAATAATGGTTTATGCTGCATTTGGTCTATCTCCTGTTATTTGAACACATCATCTTTTTCCTTATTTTGTATAATAGCGAGGATCATCATTTGTCCATGATAGATTCTAGTCAAGAACTTCACTATTTCCGTCACACTGTTTTGTCTTCAAACATGTTTTACATCTTAGATTACTGCGGCCTGTCTTGGAGACCTTAGGATACTGGGGTATGTACCGAATCCGAAGTTTGCTTAAAAGTTCAAATAAATTACAGTGCATTATAAGTACTTCACAAAATTATTGCAAATGTTTCTTTCTGAATATGTCACCAATAGAATGTTTCTCTCTTCTTTGTGTCGTAAGTTCAATTATTTATGAATTGTTTCTGGTAATTGTTTTTCATATATTTAACATGAAGGTTTATGACAAGTCAAGTTATTTGATTTCTTGTTATGTTTGAAATAAATTATCCTTTTATCACATAGATTCCTAATGACACCGACCATCAATTTTGATCTTCATGCAAGCATTGTAATGTTTATGTTTTCTTATTTCAGTTGATCTATTCAGGATATAGCTGCACCCAGGGATGGTTTTGTACACCATGTATAGCTACTCCAGGTTTAAGGTTAGCCCTTCTTTGCTGTATTACTTGAAAGTTTTAAAATAGTGCTATGCACATGCATTGTACTTGAACATAAGACCATAACTTAGACAAATGATCATAACTTAAACAGGAACCTAAACCAAAAATTCACCCATATGCACTCCAATGTTATGCTTCTTTGAGTTGCAACAGCAAAAACTTTCTTAGTTAATTCTTTGTCGCCAATTTATTATTGATTGAAAAGTTCAGAGAGAGGGGCCAAGAACATCTTAAAGTGCTATAATGCTTTTGTCCGTTTCTAACAAACAGAGAACATGTACAACTTTTTTTATGCAGGGGTCTCAATAATATTCTCCGCCTGCATGTTAAAAAAGTCAACTGTTCAGAATGGGAGCGAGTCCCAGTTCCTTCTGAGTACATCCTTGTTCCTCTATATTTTTGTGATCAGCTTGTTTAATTGATTATTCTTTTTATAAGTTCTTTTTTTTCTTGTTTACAGCATGGCCCAATTTGAACATACATTCTAATAAACTTTATTATTATACCCCTTCATCAAGTTTATAATGTTGGAGAATCTCAGGCAGTTGCACTATGCTCATCAAAACATGAAACACTTATGATTGTTGTCTAATATTTTTTTTATAACTTCCATTTTCCTTCTTGATTTTCAGATGTCTGCCTTTATTATTATAATCTTAGCACAATACTGATAAGTTGGTTGTTGGAATTTCACTTCTGGGCAAAAAAGAAAAGAGAAGAAATATACATCTGATTGTGTTGTTGAATAATATTTTCAAGTAGTTATAAGAACTTTCTCCACATTTAGATTTTGATGTGTTATCTTCGTTATTACATCCATCTATATTTATTCCTTGGTCTACTAGTAGTTCTAATTTCTATACCCGCACATATTGATATACATACATACACATAAACATATTTTAGAGTTCTTTAGAAGAGTATAACCTCACACATTCTGAGTTCTATTATGGCAAAGAAAGTTAAGTTGGTTCTAATGTCTTTCATTTTACGGATGTGGATGGTTACATGAATGCACTTTAATGAACTTTCTTTTAACTATTATTAGAATTCTCTCCATTGCAGTGTTCGGTCTATAGTTGCACTGAATCTTCATAACTATGGCAGTGGAAGGAATCCATGGGGCCAGCCAAAGCCTGGATATCTTGAAAAGGTTTGCATATGATTTTATTGTAATATAACTACTCTGTGTATGATTTAGGATCATAGAATTTATTTATTTATTATTGCACGCACGCAGGCATGATTTTTTTTTGTTAATGACGTTTGTTATTGAAACTATTAATAATCTCTTATGATATTTTCTCTGTTATGTATCATGGAATGATTTAAAAAGGCTGTCCAATAGCTAAGGAGTTTAGAAGAGATGTATAGTAAAATGAGTACTTCTTCAAGCTGGAGTATTTATATTTTACTTTTTTGCAGTAAACACGAGTATAGTAGATGTAGATATGTGCCTTTTGACTTTTGAGATGGTTTATCGGTCTATGCACGTTACAGATATATAAATAATAAGAAGTTTGTTTACAGTTTATCATAGATTGATAGAAAGATTGGTTGCAACTCTTTGAGCACTGAATGATATTATTGTCCTAAATATTGTTAATTTGGTGTATCTGTCATTGTTTCTTTATTATTACACTTTGAGGAAAGATAAATAAAAAATCGTCACATTGTAAGTTTTTTTACACTGCTTAGGCAGCATACTCTTTAATTCTTTATACTAAAGGAGTCTTCAAAGATAGGAGCATACTTTTGACACAACAGAATATAACTACACACCAGTTTGCACTGTGCATAACACTGTATATAATTTTCTCCTGTATTTTCATTGACACAGTTATGGTACAAAGTTACCAATTGCAGCGTTAGGCACGGAGAAGAAACTAATAGGAACTGCAATTAATTTAAATTTGTAAGCAAATCAAGTTCATGCAAAAGGAATAACTAGTTAGTTTAAAAAAGAACAGTAAGTTTAAAAATAATGTTTGAGCCCACATTCGCATGGCCATTAGCTTTATATCACGTTTACTGTATGATTGTTACTGGTATCTAGAACATACTCTAAGTAGCATGTCATCGCACTTCATGTGTTAATTAATTAATGTGCAGCAGTTTAACTGCTTATCTCAAATTAGTTCACATATACTTCCAATATGCTTTTAACTTCCATGATACTGAAGAATTTTTAACATATTTGTAATTATTACGGTAAGGCACTACAAACTTATTATATATACTAATAAAAACTAAATTTTTGTTTGTTCAGAGAGGCTTTGTTGAGGCTCATGCAGATGATGGATTGCTGGAAATCTTTGGTCTTAAACAAGGCTGGCATGCCTCATTTGTTATGGTTGAACTCATCGAGGCCAAACACATTGCTCAGGTATCATTTTAATGTTGCTCTTTTTCCTTCAACTTGTTAATACAAGTAATACCTGTAAGAAAGAGAGTAGATTTTATGTTTCCTTTATTTATTTATGTATGAAGCTGGCTGACATAGGTATCTTCTGTCAAGCATGCCATTACATTTTACCTACGTCATGCAGTAGAGAGATAACATTATTTCCTATATCAGAATGAATTTTGTTTGACATTCTATACTGGCAAGCTTTTTGAACTGCATTAGGATGATCAATTTTGTTTAGAATAGTTGGTTAGTATATTCTACTGTTCTGGATTATCGAGTCATTGGTCTTTTCATAGGGTCCTTGAGTTTTTAGGAATATCAAAATGCATTACCATCAGTGGTCCACTTTAAAATAGAAGTGGACCTGATCCTTTTATAATTGCATGTTTGCCTTAGTTAATCATAGCAAGAAATGCATGGCAAGGGGTTTGTATGAATATAAATGTATAATGGTAGATGTTGATATGATTTCTTAATGCTCCCTTGTTATGCATGAAATCAAAATGCTCGAATTTCACATAGTATCATTTCAGGTCATGATTCATTTAATACTATCTTACCAACTTAATTATTAGAACATCCATGTCATTGTGCACTTTTGCTTTGTATCACCTAAATCACGAGTTTTAAGAGTGATAAATGATCGTTTTCTTCCTCTCTGTTTTCAAGGCTGCTGCAATCAGGCTAGAAATAAGGGGAGGGCAGTGGAAACGAGCGTACATGCAAATGGATGGGGAGCCATGGAAACAGGCTATTAACCATGATTTTTCAACAATTGTGGACATAAAAAGGGTTCCTCATCAATCTCTTATGGTAGGTGGCCAGTAATTTACAGATTTCTTTGGAAGATTTATTCTCGAGTTGATTAGCTGCAATTCGCTGCCTATAAATACCTATTTTGTATTTGTTGATCTCTAAAATGTGTGATATTGTAACTGTTGTGTACATTGATATCCATGAGTCCATGTATATAGTATCTATATTCGTTAGATTTATTTTCGAGATTAGGACATGGATGTAGTATTAAACAACTTGTATCTATTATTGGGTGTAATGTTGGACTGTGAAATGCAATGTTATTTATTATTATTTGACACCATCGTTGCTGCTGTTCTTGCTAATGCGTTTGGTGTTTAATATTGTATGTTACGAGTTATGATTTTGTTAGGCAATAATATATGTTCCAAGGTACGAGATAATTTATGCAATATGCTGTCATTGTGACTGACCTTCAGGTTTATCAACTGAGGATTATGTTGTCAATCAAAGAATGATGAGGATCATCGAGTCAATCACCAGCAACAATAAATGCAAAATAAAGAGTGACAATAATTTAATGTAGTTCTACTCAACAATTTTATCATTTCCAATAAAGAGCCTTAGTCGGTATAAATACCAATTTCAAGGTTATTGATCAAATAGTGGAGCATCACCAATACTCTTGATGTACAAGAACCCATTTAAGAAGAATTGGATAGACAAACCTTGATTTGTAGTTCTTATTTGATTTGTAGGATGCTCGTCATAAAAATTCTGTTTGATTTAGCCAATGATTAATATATGACATATACATACATACATTCACTATGGATTAGAGTACTTTGACCAATCTCAAAATTACATGTTTATGGGGAAATTTTAAACGGTTTGCATGTTAAGGAATGGTTCAGACATCTCCTTCTGAATCCTTTTTGCCGTTAAGTCATTTGCTGAGAGATTGGCATGGGACACTATCTTCAACAACATGCTCTCGTCAAGCTACAAATGTCAAATATGCTAGTCAGGGGTTTTAATATTGGTGTAGCCGACTTAACTATCACAGGCTCTAAGTGACACTCGAATCATACATGATGAAATGTGTGATCATGGGAGGACGAGACATTCTACCGAGGCTGAGAAAGGTGGTTGATGTTCCACCCTGCTATGGTTCGAGCAGAGGTGAAGCGTGACATCTTTGTTGATGGACAACTTATAAGTGTTGATGTTGTGCAAAGACCCAGTTGGCGGTTGGAGGATTTAGCGGGGTAGGGCACAAAGTGTGAGGGGGCTAGTTTAGTCAGCGAGGCTGGTCATTGTTGAGTGTTGGATCAGGTGTAGAGGGATAAAAGAGAAAATCTCCAAAAAAAAAATCTTTCTATTAATTTACGATAGATCTTTATTTTACGTTAACATGAATAATGTGTGGTAATCGGTATTTGGACCAAACGACATCTCGATGGATCTGGATTTTAAAATGATGAAGAAGTAGATCAAGAAGCTTAGAAGATGTTGAATTGAAGAATAAAGGGAACTTAAGAATTTTGGCAAAGTAATAGACCAGAAAATGCGATCAGTACCTATCGGTTTTGAGGGATCGATACTAATTGGTTTTGGTCAAATGGGGACCTACTCTACCCTTTGGATTGTAGTATATGTAAATTGGAGAAAAAGACAAGTTTTGAAGGAGCAAAACGTTCGATGCTGCATGGTCCTAGATGAGAAATTTTGTCATAAAAACTTAAAGCTTGAAGACTTAAGCAACCATGGAAAAAAAATCTAAGATATGAGTAAGCAAAACCGTTTAGCACCAATTAAAACCGATCGATACCGGACGTACAACTGTTTAGATATTGTCATTTTGACGACTTCTTCGTGGCTGTAACTTTGGATCTGGATGTTTACATGTTCAAACAAGTTTTTCGACTCTGGTGGAGAGAATCGTCTATGAAAGACAATCTCTTGTGCTTGAAAATGAACTTTTGGATCTTTACTTAGATTTTTGTACGAATTGCTACCATTTTCGAAATCAACTTATTTCTATATCATAAATTGTTATAAACTTGATTGTAATTGCAAGAGTAATTTGAAATAACATTAATAGTGGACGCATGCTTAAGATTCTAACTGAACCACTTTAAAAATCTCAGGTGTTCTCTCTTGATTTTCGATTCTTATTTGATTTGTAGTTCTTATTTGATTTGTAGGATGCTCGTCATAAAAATTCTGTTTGATTTAGCCAATGATTAATATATGACATATACATACATACATTCACTATGGATTAGAGTACTTTGACCAATCTCAAAATTACATGTTTATGGGGAAATTTTTAACGGTTTGCATGTTAAGGAATGGTTCAGACATCTCCTTCTGAATCCTTTTTGCCGTTAAGTCATTTGCTGAGAGATTGGCATGGGACACTATCTTCAACAACCTGCTCTCGTCAAGCTACAAATGTCAAATATGCTAGTCAGGGGTTTTAATATTGGTGTAACCGTCTTAACTATCATAGGCTCTAAGTGACACTCGAATCTTACATGATGAAATGTGTGATCATGGGACGACGAGACATTCTACTGAGGCTGAGAAAGGTGATTGATGTTCCACCCTGCTATGGTTCGAGCAAAAGTGAAGCGTGACATCTTTGTTGATGGACAACTTATAGGTGTTGATCTTGCGCAAAGACCCAGTTGGCGGTTGGAGGATTTAGCAGAGGTAGGGGACAAAGTGTGAGGGGGCTAGTTTAGTCAGCGAGGCTGGTCATTGTTGAGTGTTGGATCACGTGTAGAGGGATAAAAGAGGAAATTTCCAAAAAAAAATTCTTTCTATTAATTTACGATAGATCTTTATTTTACGTTATGATGAATAATGTGTGTTAACCGGTATTTGGACCAAACGACATCTCGATGGATCTGAATTTTAAAATGATGAAGAAGTAGATCAAGAAGCTTAGAAGATGTCGAATTGAAGAATAAAGGGAACTCAAGAATTTTGGCTAAGTAATAGACCAGAAAATGCGATCAGTACCTATCGGTTTTGAGGGATCGATACTAATTGGTTTTGGTCAAATGGGGACCTACTCTACCCTTTGGATTGTAGTATATGTAAATTGGAGAAAAAGACAAGTTTTGAAGGAGCAAAACTTTCGATGCTGCATGGTCTTAGATGAGAAATTTTGTCATAAAAATTTAAAGCTTGAAGACTTAAGCAACCATGAAAAAAAAATCTAAGATATGAGTAAGCAAAACCGTTTAGCACCAATTAAAACCGATCGATACCGGACGTACAACTGTTTAGATATTGTCATTTTGACGACTTCTTCGTGGTTGTAACTTTGAATTTGGATGTTTACTTGTTCAAACACGTTCTTTCGACTCTGGTGGAGAGATTCATCTATGAAAGACAATCTATTGTGCTTGAAAATGAACTTTTGGATTTTTACTTAGATTTTTGTACGAATTGCTACCATTTTCGAAATCAACTTATTTCTATATCATAAACTGTTATAAACTTGATTGTAATTGCAAGAGTAATTCGAAATAACATTAATAGTGGACACATGCTTAAGATTCTAACTGAACCACTTTAAAATTCTCAGGTGTTCTCTCTTGATTTCGATTCTTAATCTTCTAATTTTTGTTATTGTTCGAATAGGAGCGTCAGCACATTTTCTAAGTAAACAATTTTTGGTGCTTTCACCGAAAATGAATTTATTAGACGTAGATCCGCTATTACTTCGAATTTAGAAGAATCTATAAGTCAGATATGAGCGGAAATGGCTCAAGGAAGGAAAATGCTACTAGATTGGAGTTATAATTGAAGGGGATAATGAAAGTTCCCACCACAATGAAGAAGAAACTAACCAACCGATGGACCATACGAAATCTTCATCTCAGCAAGAGATTGTGGCAGAGGCTAAGATAGAGACGATGATGTTGAAGATGAACTTAAAGATGCAATACCTGCAACAAGTTCAGACGGACATAATGAAAAAGACTCGGGAGCAACTAGAAGTGTTGGTTCGGTCGCTGTAGTAAGATGGTTCTCGTAGGTGAAGGAGAGAGTTATCATCTTTTGATTCCAACGAAGAAAGCACATCTTCGTCCGAGCGAAACAGAGGACTAATGATATAGAAAGGGGCTAGGGCTACGCAGAAGAAGGTTGTGAGAATGGAGCCATTTATCCAACTTCATGGTCAGTTGGCACTGATCAGTCAATATCGTCCGGTACCGACCGATCGGTTGCACAACTCCATTTATCAGATATATAGGAGGAATTACAATTGGTTGATGCAGAGGATGGGAGAGCTATCGGTCCTCAGGTTGTTGGTGTTGAAGCTAATGCTACTGAGTCGAATTAGAGGGGACGAAGCCCAACGAGGCATCAACAAAGGTCAGGAAGAATGATTTCTCCAAAGATAGAGGAACCTAGACGTCATAGAACTAACCAAGACCGTTTGCAGGCTAAATGCTTGAGGATAATCATAATGATCCCCGTCTTACAGGCCAAGGCAATTAAGAGTACATTGATGATATGATAAAGAGACTAATAAATCTGAATCAACAATGACAATATGACGAATGGGGTTCATCAGCTAGTCATATCCCGTTTACTGAAGATATTCTGAGGCAAGGATCTGAAGAATTTTTTGATGCCAATTATGCTGAGCTATAATGGCATGCCCAATCCTAGACAACATCTATTGAAGTATGAATATCGCATAGATAGTGTCCGTGCAACGGATGTTATAAGATACAAGTGTTTTCCCATTTTCCTTGAAGGATTGACAATGATGTGGTTTACCCTACTTGAGCCTAGATCCATATAGTCGTTTGATTAGTTGGTAAAATGATTTATGGAACAGGTTCAAATGCACGGGGTTCAGCCAAAGGATGCCTTGTCATTATCAAATGTTCATCGCAGGTCTGAAGAGACTAGGAAGAGTTTTCTAAAGAGATTTAATGTTGTTGTAATGGATGTGAGCAAGCCCACGGAGAAGCTAGTGTTGATGCACTACAAGAAATTTGATTTTTAGTGGCGCACAAAAAACGCTACAAAAAGTTTTGGTGGCGTTTTGATAAACGCCGCTAGAAAACATGCGACTAAAAATCCATGATTTTTTGTTGTATTTATTTTAACGCCACTATAAATGAATTTTTGGCAGCGTTTTTTAAACGTTACTAAAGATCTTTTTTACAGCGTTTAAGAAACGCCACCGAAAAGGTGTCGTTTACTATCTTATTTTTTTGTTGCACTTATTATTATTTTTTGCAGCGTTTTTTGAACGCCACGGAGATTATCCGAGTTACTATAATTGCTGATTCTGTAGCGCTTTTTAAACGTTACAAAAAAATATTTTTGGTGGCGTTTTTTCTCCGCCACCGTATGTTTCGATTTTATTGCCTGCTGTTCCACGACTACATCTGATTTCGCCTCCAATTCAATTACTTCAAAACTTATACAATAACGTAATATATAAACACACACACATTCAAAAATAACACATTCAATGAACCACAATAACACAAACAAAAGCAATTACATAATCACCACTATATCATAACATTAGTGTCAAGACAAAAGGTTAACCATACGTTTACACAACCAAACTACCATAAACAGTTTCATAATAGTACATGCAGCTAAAGTAGTGCTACTACCATACATACTAGTTTCATAATAGTTTTAATCAACCTAACTACATACATGTGCTGCTACCATACCAAAAACCAGTGCTGCTGCTTGAATTCTTCACAAACGTTTATCTACCTGTAAACAATAATAATCATGTTACTAAATATTTGTGAGGTGAAGGTATCAAAGATCAAAAATGGACAAATATAGAAGTCCTTAGACTATAATACTTCAAACAAATATGCCTCTGCGTATTAACCACTGATGTGAGCACATTGTAATCGTCCAACAACTTTTACATCATATTTGTGAAGTCAGTGCACTAGACTTGCACATTAGCAGATGAACTTATGACAAAGATAAATGTCTTTATCATATGGCAGATTGTGACCATTCAGTGCTTAAGTGTAGAATGATATTTAACTAACTACTAGGGGTTTAGATATGTTAAAGAATGAACGTGTGTTCGCCTTAGTTGTAGCGAGCAACGCGACCCTGTTGGCTCATAGCACCTACAGTTGGGGAAACGCAGTTTCACTGTGTTGGTGGATGTTGAATACAAGCTGGTAGTTAATTTACCAAAGTATTGCATTATTGCTAGAACAATATGTTGTTGATAATGTGATAGCTTATCAGGCTACGCAGTGAGTACACTGAAGGTGTTAAAACTGGTTCTGTTACATCAACTAGGGATATACTTTTATATCAAAGTTGTACCAGGCTCCAGTAACCTTTATTAGTACACGGTGAATGTGTTAAAATTGGTTATGTAAATTCAACACTTCAGCCACACAAACTCTGTTCCATCCACTATCAACAGCCACCACAACATATCCCACGACTCAAAGAACTGCATCACCTGCTCTTCCCCAATCACAACCACGCATCCTCGACTTGGCAACTAACCTACAATCAAAACTCCTTCGCATTCACCTCCGGCTACCACAACTTCTTATCACAACAAACTGCCCCTGCCATCAACTTATAATCAGCAGCTCGCACCACTGCAATCACTTCATTGCCACTAAAATCTTACAGACCTAACTCCTTACCATAGCAAACATTCCACAAAATCTCCAACAATAGCCACCAGCCTAACCAACCTCTTTCATACACTTCCCATACGACAACCATCCTCTTCAACCATGCACTCCATTCAAAACAGAAAGTTCACCTGATAACATCCCCATTTCCTTCCTTCATTCCCTCTGCCTGTACACTACTTGTTCACACCAACTTCTAACACAACACAGTCAACTTCTCCACCAAAACTTCCTCACAATCATATTTGATACAAACTTCCGACCATACCCATAACTCGTCCCACAACACAACCAAAAAAAATTCGAACCTGCCAAACAACTCGTCCATCTTTCCTGTTCTTCATCATTGGTACAATCGAACCACCGTGCTTCTGAAACCTAACCGCAACTCCTCTGATCACTCAACAGACCTACTGCAACCTAACCTTTCGTGCATTGCATATCTCTATAGTTCAGTACAAATGCACTTCGACCACACTTCAATCATCTCCACACTTCGACCACTCAGCAATCTCCCCTTCAATCTTCCAGTCACTCCTCTTTAACACTTGCTTCATATACCACCCTACATCCAAACAACACACTGCCAACATATCAACACCAAACCCTTGAATACAAACTCTAACTCCACAACATATCCAAATCTGACAATAGCCAAACTGTCCACCATCTCAACTTCACCAAAAATCCACCACAAAACTGCTAACATCCCCGACAGTTCCCCGACTTCTGGATCATCACTGCCAACACTTCCTCCTCCCTATAACCTCACCCAAACCTGATAACAACCATCATCACAACTTCCTCAAACTGCCACTCCAACACCAAGTCAAAATCATTCCTTCCTCAATCACAAACAATACAACCCTCCCTATCCCTTAAACAACCTACCACCAATATCACCCTTACTTCTAAAAACTTCACCTTCACTTGAACTGTTCCACCTTCAAACTGCTTCAGTTCAAACAACTTCGGTCATTATAGTTCTGTCTACTACAAGCATCACTTCCCTACTTCAACACAGTTTCCATCAACTGCCTTGCAACAACCCCTCCCCATTCATACTATAGAAAAAAATCCACAATATGCCAAGTTAAAATTAAAGACAAGTTGACAGTCCTGCCACTGTTTGACCTAAACCGTACCCCCCTCACTGAATTTTAGCCTAACTCCATCGACAACCTCAGCCAAACTGACAACATTCAATCACCAATTCAATCACTTTCTAGCTCTACACCAATATTTATTGAGTAATATAACTAATTTTTATAGTCGATTATCTAGGAATATTGTCAGGGTATTAGAATCAAAGTTTGAAAACATTTATGATGAACAAGTTATGTACCTTTCAGTTTGTTTATCCCTAAGGGCCGAATATTTCTCACTTTGTTTCTGTAAAATAGAAAGATATATTGTTGATATATTGTTATAGGATAATGGCAGCTTGGTTGAGGAAGTGAAGAGTGACAGAGAGAAGTTGTTTGAGAAGTGTTTGATAAAGGCAATGTAAAGAAGAAACATGGATATTTTGTTTTGTAAATAGAGAACAAAAACTTGAAAATAGTTGCTTGTAGTAGAGGAAAATTCAATGTATCAGAAACTAAAAGACAAATGAAATAAAACAGTGAACATAATATCAAGTGAAAACAGTGAGCACAAGAAACAGATATGTAAAAATGAAAACTAAAATCTAAGATGCAATGCAATGTTTTTTGTTTTATTTTTGTTTTTGGGTATATGCAATGCAAGCTTGTTGAAGTATGAAATGCAACAACAATGTAAAACAGAAAACAAAACGCAATAGCCAGGAAATGAAATGTAATAGCAAACTAGTTGAAAATTCCAATGCAAGATGAAAACAAATCCAACAATTTTTTTAATGCAAGATAACACAATACAAAACCAAACACACAGCACTAAACTGAACTAAATTCAAGTGAACAAGAAATGTGTACAGAATGAACAAAGTTAAAATGGAAAGTGTTGAGTTGACATGCACACAAGAACAAAGAACAAAAATGCACAATGAACATAAATGCAAAACAAATGAAACGCAAAATGTTTTCTTTTTTTTGAGACTAAAACAAAACCATATGTGTTATTGGATAATAAAATTGTTCTTTTGAAAATGATAATCAACTCTGTTGTGCAAATAACCATATGTGTTATTGGATCCCAATCATTAAATTTTAAAGTGTTCTAGCAAATAAAATAGTGAATAGTGTTACCTTAAACTCCAGACTTGTTTTCGCCTTCACAAACCTTCTCCATTCGTTCATGCTTTTGATGTTGGTAGGTTTCAGTTTTAGTCTTTCCTCTTCGTTCTCCGCTTTATTTAATTTTCGAACCAATTTACTTTTTGACGATCTCCAAATTACTCCCATTTGTTGAAATACAGCTTTTCTTTGCCAATCTTCTCACAAACACAAAACATAGCAATGCTAACTCACACACAACTCACACAAGCACACAGTACACAACATATTCACAAACCCAACTCACCCTACAAACAGTCAGACAACCCTCACAAACACAGTACACACAAACACATATGTAGACTAACTACCCACTTACCTTATCAGTCACTATCCTCTGGTTATCACTCACTGTCTTCTGAGTTCCGATTCTTTAATATTATTTATCTGTTAATATGGAGCAAATACTTGGTACTTTAAGCAATACCATGCTCAAGTATTTGTTTTATATAGTAGATAAATGTTGTGTAAAAAAAGATAGTATTAATATGCACCTTATGTAAATGAAAATATTCCAAAGTTGAAAAATTGTATTACATAAACAGTTTTACAGTGCCTTGTGATCTGAGTCTGGGAGAGGACATGCCCAAATCATAATTTGATATCATATAACTCATAAAGCAATATGAATACATTGTTGTAGTTACATACTAAATCTATCAAAAAACAACAAAATATGCCCAACTTCCAATTATGGACCACATATGTCAAGGGAAGATTATCAAACAAACATTAGCTTGAATCGCTATTAGACTAGAAAAAATATGCTAATGATTATGTAAAGAAAAAGAAAAAGGGGAGGAAATATTTACTTAAACTAAGAGAAACATGCAATACTTATAACCGAAAAATATCACCGAATGCTAGAAAATAAATGTGTCCACTTCATAATTTAATTTGTTCTTATATCAGCAAAAAGATAACTATAGATTATTTCCAAGCTAAAGTACAAATCCTTTAGACACATATTCCCAAGCTATCTAACCCTATTGACATCCATGAAACCCAGTCACCTGCTTAAAAAACATCCAGTTATTACTCAAAAACCCAGTCTTATCACCTGCTTAAAAAAACCCAGTCTTTTACCATTTTCGACATATGAAGGCAAATAAGTTTCCAATCTTTGACGTATAAATTGGTTATCTGTTGTAATAAAAAAAACTAGACGTTGAAGTTATTACCCAAAAAAACATCCAAGCATCTTATAAATAATGCACTATCTGGAACATTGGTAACACGCCCATAGTAAGGATAATAAACTACAATAAACCACATAAAATGAATAATAACAGAGATAACATGTGCTGTAGTGAATGAAATAACAGAGATAGTTTTTATTTTTAGGATACTGCACACATGAATCAAACCCCGTTCACAAGGTTACATAGATTTGTTTTTCTTCGTTTGGTGACTGAAATTATGACGCATTTGCTGAAAATATAACGCATATAGATATGTATCAGTGAGATAACTCCATGTGACCATGTAAACGCATCTGCCGGAAAATTATTTATATTGTGAACGCACAAAAATGTGAAGCCATTCAGCAAATGGTAATTAAAATTGCATATAAAAAGAACATATTAAACATGAGTAATCCATAAAAAACACATTTTAAACAATCAGTTATCACAACACATAACATAATAGGAACACAACTGACACTACATGGTAGAAACTACAGTCTTCAATTTCAATACATCAGTCATCACTGAAAATTGACAACTTAGCACAGTAGTGGAACTCAACACATACTACTGTCATGTTTGACTAACAAATCATAAAAAGATTTATACATCACTGGAACTTAGCACAGCAGCAACAAACACAACAACAAACCACAAAAAAAATTGGTTTATAGTACGAACATATAAACTTACAAATGCAAATAAAAAAATTGGTTTATAGTTCGAACATAGACCGCAAATGCAAATAAAAAAATAACATAAATTGGATACAATTAAAGCAAGCACATCGCACTAACATAATAGGAAATGATTAGAATATAAGTAAAATTTATAAAAAAAATAGCTCGAACATAATCATATAAAATCAATTATTCCATTTAGGATTTATTCCAATTATGGTTAAATCGACTATTCCAATTAGGGTTTACGTAGAAATTCGTATAGAGTATCCATACATAATCATTTAAAATCCAGTAGACTCATAAAATCGGTTTAAAAAATTTCATACCTAAATATACCTATTTAGGGTTCCGCGAGGAGAGATCTGTAAAGGGCTGCCACGACGATGTGGAGAGGAGTAGAATGAAGGACGTCTACCGCAACAATTATAACGAAGCAAGGTGGATTTTGTTGGAGGGCGAGGAAGATTTTGCTGGAGCGAAAAGGAAAGTGTGAGGGGAAAAGTTTCTAAATAATGAAGAGGAAGGGAAACGTGACAGTAAATAAAAAAAATTCGTGAAATATTTTTTACTTTACGCGGGTGCAAAGCGGGAACGTGAAATCTTTTTAGCCGCATTTATATTTTTTAGGGAAATACTTTTTGGTTGCATTTAGAAAGAAACGCCACCAATTTTTGTAACTATAAATGTTTTTCTTGTAGTGATGGCACTTATAAACTGGGTCACCCACAGACAAATTTTTGTAGATGGCTCAAGAGGAAGGAGTTGAAATTCTAGTGGATCGTATATAAATGGCCAAACTAACAGAGTATATGTATATTATATAAACAATCTAACTAACAATAATAAACTATAGAAATAAAAACTAGCACACTAAAAATTTTATACTGATTTGCAGCACTGTCCAACGTCCAGTCCAGAATCTCTGTTCTTGTTTTTCGCTAGCTAACGCCCTCACTTCACCCAGAGGAATAGGTTTGCACAGTGTTTGATCCGCTAAACTGGAATTTTCACTAATTCAAAAGAAAAACAATCTTCAACAGTAGCTGTGTTTGAATATAATGATTATACAAAGATTTAAGTGAAAATATAAATGATTTAAGTGAATATAATGATTTAAGTACAAGGGTCCTATAACTCACAAGAATCTTTTTAGAGTTGAACGAGCAAGAGTTTTAAGACAAGTTGAAATCTGAAAACTGATTTTATTGTTGAATGGTCATTGATTATAGAAAGATTTTTGAAATTAAGGGTTCTAGAAATTATAGAATAGAATAAGAAAAGCAAGTTGAAAATTTCTTTGAAATCAATATATATTTATAGATGTTGAAGGGTTTTGATGATGAGAAATATCCATCGCCGTTAGAAACCACAATGAATGCCATGACCTATTGAAGAGATGAGAGGCAAAGTTTTAAAATATTCTCCTAGGCTTCAGGAATTACAAAAATACGTGTGCACTGGTGCACCGGTTGGCCCTATCGGTGGTCCGCTGTATGTGATTTTCTAAAAATGTGGAAGCTACTTAAAAAGGCTTGTAAAATTGTAAATAATTTCAAAAATATTATTAAAAAAAATACTTTTAGCATGTTTAAAACCTTAGAAGACAATGGCGTGATTCTTGTAAGCTTTAACAAGATAATTTAAAACAACAGACTCGCATTGTTAAAGTCTTCATAGAATTTTCCTTCATCGATACTCCATCAAGATTGCAAACAATCTCCACTTCAATTTGAGCTCTGTTGATATTAACTTATTTGTTTTTCTACTATGGCTAGTGTATGAAGTCGTCGTCGTCATCAAAATTCTAGGACTTACTCTGACATTCTTCACCTTTTTTACGATGACAACGTTTATGCAATCGTGCACACATAAACAATGAATAATTTACTAAAATGAAGTAATCCCCCTAGTCCATACTCCCCTTGAATGTATTCATATTTATGTATATATTTCTCCCCTTTGTCATCACAAAATGAACAAAAACAGACCACAATTCTCCAGAATGCATATCACAGACACATAACAAAGTGACATAATGAGAATCACAGTATGCATATCATAGGGCACAAAACACAGAACATAGAACACAGTCACAAAGCACAAAACAAAGTGTCATGATATGCAGTGTAGAATTAGTACAAAATGTCATAGTATACAAACACATGATCAAACATAATGTAAAAAAAAATGCCTAATTGCAAATGAACAGAAACAAAGATATCATATTTGGAGCAAGATAGCAGTCCAATCTCTCACAAGTCATATTAACCCTCCGAAGTAGTAGGATCAGACTTTGTAAAAGTAGTATGGCGGCAACTCCATGCTGGAGGATGAGCAGGAGATCCAGATGCATGGTTGAGTCCGGCCAATGGTCAAGGGCCTCGTGCAGTAGTTCCCATCCTAATAGGTTCTATAGGGTGCTAAAATAATGGTCTAGGTGCATCACTACCCTGAGCCCTTACATAAAGATCACGTACTGATGGCTATGATAATTACATCTCATTTGAAACTAGTGGAGGCTGCAGGGCACTACCCTCACTGTTGATCCTAACTTCACTCTCCGAGTGCGTACAGAGCCATATGGATGTATTAGTAAAGATCTAATGAAACCTAGCTCCTTTTTTTGCTCCTTGCTCCTCCATGACTAACTGAATGAGCTTCTCTTGCCTCTCAAGCATAAAAATGATATGATCTTTCCTAAAAGGAGAAGGGGTTGTGGAGAAGCCTGATGTTGTGAGGAAGATGGGATATTGGGCTGCTATGGCTGATAAACTGGGTTCTTGACATGAATATCATCTAAAGTAGTAGAATTTTTCATAACTCGAAGAACTTTGGCATCAAAATTAGAACCATAATGATGCAGAATGGGTGTCTTGTCGTCGAGAGAACATCAAAGTGCTGAAATATACCGGTCATAAGACTCCCATATGGGTTATACCTCCTTCTTTCACCCGATCTATTTTCAATCATATTATCCATAATGGCAAGAGCCTAGTTAGCTCTAATGTCCCCAGTTATGGCATAAGTGACTTTACGAACAAAATGATAAATCTCATCAAAACTACTTGTCTTAGGATTTAAATTATACCGAAGGATGTGAATAACTATTCAGGCTAAGTTTGTAAGATTTGATGCGATCCAACTTTCATTTTTCCTTTCTAAAATTTGTCGCATTATATTTTCATTATCTATTGTCAAATCACTTAAACAAACTCCTTCATATGAAATTCCCTAAATGGCACCTAATACTCCTTTGCTAAACTCAACATCTACCCATTTAATGCTAGTATCCTCTTGTCCTACTTCCATATTAGCGTAGAATAAAACGATACATTGTGGATAAATGTTTATTTAAACATTCTCTATATTATTGATATTAACTAGTTGAGCTCTTATGAAAATAACTTGAATATCATATAGGGATAGAGAATTTGAATTTATCAGTCTCCCTGCTAGAGAATCATTCATTAAGACGGCTTTGAACATCTTGATGTTGTCACGGTCATTTTTTAGCCATTCTCTGACTTTGTCAGCGGGATTGTTTGACTATTTCAATCTTCCAAATCATTCTTCTTCTCATGAAGATAATTCATTGTCCTCTTTAATGCAATCAAAGATGCAATATTTGAGTCATTATCTCAAATATCTCGCAAATCTTCTTTAGTTGGAAATATAATATCACCAAAGTCAACAATTTCTTCCAAATCTTCTTTAATATGTAAATATTGTATTACCGAAATCTAACAATCTCCACCTTGATACTATATTTCCATCCAAGCATATCAACTCTACATACATCCTTTTATTTCAAGCATCTCTCGGACAAGATACCATGGATACTTCCCCGATGATCTTCGACATGACCATCACCCATTGCACTTTATCAACGAACTCCGGTAAAGCCACCGCCCGCCAACGAAGTGTTGAAAGTACCATCTCTATGTAGAACCTATCAATCTCCACGAACGTCTCCATCAACCAACTCACTATCTTCATCTGCCACCAGTGGCACCTAGCACTTTAGCAAGCGAATCAAGTTCGAGCAATGCTCGAACTTTGCGGTAGGTCTAGCCTTGTATCTTCCATCGTCCTTCACCTTATATACCCACTTGTATCCTATGACTTGGCTTCCTTGAGGGGGTGGTATCAATTCCTAAGTCTGATTCTTCTTCAATGAATCCATCTCCTCCACTATAGCATACATCCATTTCGAGTTGGCACTCAAACTCATGGCTTCTTCAAGGTCGAAGGGATCATCTTGCACTATATTTAGTCCGTAGTCAAACTGATCATGAAGGCTAAGATTTTCATAGTTCCAGTCTCCATACCTATATGGTGGCCTTCTAACTCTAGAGCTAGCCTGAATAGGTGTAACTTTTCCTAAGCTTCTAACAACTCCACCTTGAGCTTAATCATCTCTAGCTTCATGACCATCATCATAATAGCTAGAGGAATTTTATGGACCTTCATGTGATGTGTCAATGACTGTGTACTCTGTATTCGTTTGTAGCTTTGACTCTACTACTAGGCTAATATGTGGTGATAGTTTCCATCTTCTTAGGCCTTTCAGTTTCTAAATCTACTAAACTAGGTTGATTCTCCTTCGACTTGAACATAGCGGACTCATCAAATGTGATATGTCCAGAGCGCACTACCATCCTATCAACAGGGTTCCAAATGCTATACCCTTTTGTCTTCTGTATAGCCCAAAAATATGCCTTGGTAGGCTCTAGCCTTCAACCTGTCATTTCTTGTATGGTGAACATACGCAAGGATACCAAATATACGAAAATAACTAATATGTATGTACCTTTCCACCTTTCCTCTAGAATCTTCTCAATGGCCGACCATGAAATTTGATTGATAATATACATTGCAGTCAATAAAACTTCAACCCAAAAGCCTCTAGATCAACCCACCGTCAATTTCAAACAATGAGCTTTCTCTAGTAGAGTCCTATTCATCCTTTCGGTGACTCTGTTTGATTGCGGATCTTCAGGTGTAGTAAAGTTTCTCTGAATTGCATGCTGCTTACAGAAATCTATGAACTCCCTAGAAACAAACTAACTGCCATTGCTGGATCTCGGCACCTTCGACTTCCTTCCGACTTCATTCTCTACCAGTGCCTTTCAAGTTTTGAACTTCTCAAACGAATCTGACTTAGCTTTCATCACGAATACCCAAACCTTTCGAGAGTGGTCATCGATAAAAGAGATAAAATACTTAGCTTCTCCAATAGAAGCTGTAACTACTGGTCCCCAAACATCCGTATGGACATACTCTAGTACACCTTTGGCTCATGTCTACCGACATCAAAAGAAACCTTCGTCTGCTTTCCCAATACAAACTCTTGGTAGAATTCTAAACAGTTGAGGCTTTCAGCCTTGATCATCTTCCTTCTACAATGCAGCTCTAAGCTCTTCTTCGAAACATGACCCACTATGAGATCCCAAAGTCTGGTGGCATCCAAAGCTTATGAACTATCAAGTCTAAAACACAACTCTCCAAGAACTGTAGATCCTTTCAGCAGATAAAGATTCCAGATCATTACTCCTTTCATCAATACAAGAGCATCACGTGTCACCTTCAAGCTATCCAACACTATCGTAATCCTACAACCTAAAAATTCTAGCTGATCCAAAGATATAAGAGAATTCCTTAGAAATAGAACATAGCGGACTCCGGTGATAGTGCACACCACACCATCGTGCATGCGAATACGCACCGATCCTTCTTTTAATGACTTGCAAGTAGCATCATTCCCCATCAATATGACACTTCCCTCCTTACCTTCATAAGAACAAAAAACTCCTTCCTAGGCATTATGTGGAAAGATGCTCCTGGATCTAGCATGCAATAGTCTGATATATCGGAAGTAGTCAGCACATCATCAGAAAAAACCTTCTCCACTGCAATAGATGAAGAACCATCTGCTTATTTCTCTTCCTCAAACCTGGAAAGTCTTTCTTCCAGTGGCAATGCTTCTTACAATGATGGCACACGTTTTCTTTAGACTTGCCTCTTCAACCACCTTCAGGCTTCCTCGACTTGGAATGTCCTTTGAAATTATTCTCCTTCTTCTCATTTTTCCTCTCTCTACGAACAACCCTTGACTAATACTAGCTTCTATACTTTCGCTCATAAGCTTCATTTGACCTCGTATCTCTTCGCTCAGATGTCCCATCTTCACATCTTCTAATGTCAGCATACTTTTGCCATAGATTAAGCTGTTAGAAAATACTGTGTATCGCTCTGGAAGAGAGCACAATACCATTATAGCCCTTTTCTCTTTGTCCACATTCAAATCAACAGCTTTCATCTTCATCATCAAGTCATCGAAGAAGTTAAGATGTTCTTTCAATGACATACCTTCCTGCATCTTGTAAATGAAGAAAGTCTTCAACAAAATTAGTCTATTCGTGAGCGACTTCTTTACGTAGAGATCCTATATTCCACAAGCGTCTAGCGGTAGTTTCACCGCTAATCTCTGGAATGATATTCTCACCAATGGCAATTAGAGGGTAGTAAAGTCTCATTCTTCCATCTCCTTCCTTTTCAATTCTAAGATATCCGTTGGCAATGATTATGCATCAAACATAACCTGATGAATAAGATTTCTTCTAACACCGCCTTCATCTTCCACTGCCACTTCTCAAAATCATTATCTCTATTCCACTTTTCTATAGCCAACTGTGAACCGATGCTGTATATGAACCCCTAGTGAAGGATGCATACTCCTGGGTAGGTCTAACCTCACTTTTATCTTCATATCCTACCATCTTATCAATCACCTTCTAGCCTTAGGCTTCAACAACAACCTTCAAAACTCCGATACCAGACCGTTGGGGTAATTTTATATAAATGACTGTAAATCAACTCAAATAAACGTGGAAGCAATAAGATCGTGTTGTAGTGCGATAAAACAAACAGCAACAGAAGAATGCAAGATAGAAAATTACAAATGAAAACAAATATAGAGTTCACATACGGATTTATAGTGGTTTCACTATCGCGAGACAGTGTACATCCACTTTGGGGAGTGAAGATTTTATTACTTTCTCATTCACTACAACAAAAATACCATAGTACAACGTTGTTTTTACGACGGTTTTTAAATGCCCGTTGTAATAGAGACTGTTTGTACCAAAATTGGGCACAACGCCCTTCAGATGTGTATGAAGAGATAAAAATGAAGAAATTAAATGGAAAAAGAGGATAATCTAACAAACACTTCAAAAAACAAATAATAAAGATACGCATGAACATAGGAATTTAGAGTGGTTCGGCGTATTGCCTACGTCCACTATGGAATTGATGACTTTATTGATATTTCCTTGATGATTACAACTACTTACAGCAGCTAACAGCAGTTTACAATGGATTACAGTCGTGAAATTCGAGTATAGCGGTAGCTTTGAAGTGCAAGAGTGTTTCCGGCAGAGTCTGGACGTCCAAGAGCCAAAAGATCCTTTTTCTGTAGGCCCTGGGGCTCTATTTATAGGCGTAGGATGCAAATATCTCGCTCGAATCTCGGGAGACTCCTTTTGGCACGTGGGTGGGCCCACGCGATCGATCCCATGAAGTTTTGGCCCGATCCGTGATTGATACGAATGGATTTCGTATCGATCAAGATTTGACCCAATCGAGTTGAAACTTGGCATGAACATTCCTTTGCTCATACGTAAGCTCCTGTGAAAATTTCATAGCATTTGGACTTGTGGATTGTGAGATATGATCGATTCGAATTGGAGTTTTTCGGTGGGCTGTTGCGTTCGAATCGATGCCTTCGTTTCGATCTATTCGAATCGATCTTGGCACGTGCTTGCAGGTTGACATGGCGTGCACATTCCGGATCGATCCACTTTTCGCGGCGCGTTGATCGAGTCATTCCGCTATTTGCGCCTTGTTCGTATCGAAGAATGTTGCCTCGTTCGCAGCGATGGAAACGACTTAATTCGCATCGATGGAAACAACTCTGTTCGTATCGATGGCGATCGACTCCAGTCGATCGATACGAAGCTGAAAGGCCCGGATGGATGTGAACAGTGATAGCTCGATCGATTCGAATAGCTATGACATGAAGGATACGAAAAGGGGCTTCTCGATGGTTACAAAGTAACTGGACTTGATGGATGCGAACAGTGATAGCTTGATCGATGCGAAGCACCACTGTTCGATGGATTCGAACAAGAGAGTTGCCGATCGATACGAAGTGGACTCGTTCACTTATGGATTTGAACTGATCGATACGAATGAGGCCATCTCGGATCGATTCAAACATGATGGATACGAAGAGAAGTTAATTCTTTTGATTTGCGTCGATCATATATTGAACATACAAACTTCGATTGACTTGAAATTTGGAACGCTGGTTTTTTTAGCTTTGCTCGTCATGTCATATCAATTGTAGCTTGATCCGAACTTAGACAAAATTCATCGACATCCATAGTGAACCTGTGCTTACTCGACATCCGGGATGAGCGATCCTTGGTTTTCAGTCAATTCCTTGATATCTCGGCCTTGCCAAAAGGTGGGATAACATTTGCCCCCCATAGTACGTCTTGTGTGAACATGACGTGCTTTGAATAGTCGCACCTTTCATCCTGAATAGTTATGTCCGACTTGTTGAACGATTGTCGTCTTCTCGTTAAAAGCTGTAATTCTTGACTGATTTTTCAGTAATATGAACTGTTGACTATTAACTGTTGTACCGTGCACCGTTGTAACTGATTGTTGTTTGATAGCGATTAGCTATTTGTTGTTGTAATCGTCATCAGGTGGGCATTAGACCTGCGAATTTTGAAAATTGAAAATTAGTCTGACATACATGTATGTATGTTAACCTGATTCTCGTTAACGTTCGTACGCTCACGAGTTGTTGTCAGTTTTTTTTGTATCGAATTTCGTATCGATCCTCTCCTGAATCACCGTGAAATTCGAGTTGTAGCAACGATCGATAGTCGTTTTAAGTAGTTTCTTTCGCATCGATCCTCTACTGGATCGATTCGAGAAGTTGGAATGCATGCTTCGTATCGATGGCCATCGATACGAAATGGGCAGTCTTCGAAGATGTTTCGTATCGATGGATACAAAGTCTTGGGTCTCGAAGTTGGTGGATACGGGATTGGTGTTTCGTATCGATAGAGTTGATTTGTCTGGACATAAATTTACAGCGATCTTCGTATCGAGGGACTTAAGATGGATACGAATAGAGCAGCTGGTCCTCTGGGTATTATTCGCATCGATGGATATGAGTCTTCATGGGCTATACATTGATGGATATGAATAACGCAGTTCGTATCGATGCATTTATGATGGACCCGTATGTCGATAAGACTCGAGTTGATGGATTCGAATAGCTCCTTTCATATCGATCATGGGAGAAACCTGTGTCTACCGGTCGTGACAACTGGGAGGCGAATCGTTTCCCTTCACTACTTGGGTCCATATATAAGAGTTTGGACTGAGCCGAATTCATCTACTTATTATTATTTTCTTCTGGCCTTCGCATCGTTCCAGATTTTACAGAATCAAGATATCATTCTTTCCTTCAAACCGAACCGAGTTTTAATCCCTTGAACTAAATATTCAAATTAGGTAATCAATCGACCAATTCAAGTAGAAATTGTGAGGACTCGAGATTCAATGCCACTTCGTCCAAAGCCTCGGCCTATCCTGACGCTGTTGATGCCAGAGTTGGGTCGGAGCGAGGTTGAGGGATGAGGAATGGCGTTTGTGCTCATTGGAGAAGGAGTATAGAGGGATACGAGGAAGAAGTACTCGCATCGTTTTGTGTCTAAGGGAGAAATCGTATCGATCTTGACAAACGAGGATTCATATCGAATCAAAGGAAGCACTTCGAACCGATCGGTTGCAAACCCTTCGTATCGACCAATTAAGGGTGACGTTCGCACCGATGGATACCCACTGGCATTCGTATTGATAAACTTTGATCGATACGAATCCTCGTGCGTTGATGGATACGAAAAAAAAGATACTTTATCGATACGAAGTATCCTTTCATCGACCGATGCGAATGGACGTGCAACGATCGATACGAATTGCAACTTCCTGGATCGATACGAATTGCATTTTTCGGATCGATACGAATTGCAACTTTCTGGTGACCGATCCATGTTTTTGGTCATGATGGATGCGAATATTTTGAATAATCGAATGTTTAACTTCGACGAGCTTCAATCTGGCATAATTGGACCTAACCGTTGAACTGCATATTTGACTATCCTTCGAAGCTCGTCGATGGAACTGTGACTTAACAAACTTTTAACAAACTTTAACTTGGATCGGCCTCGAACATCTAGATGGCACGGTTGTGACGGTCAGCGATGACGGTCACTTCAGTTGAATTTCGAAGTCTTGTCGTTTGAATATTTACTTAACCTCTGTAGAATTTCACAAGTATTATGTAGCACTGCACTGCACCATACGTTCACACACCTTACACTGGGGAATACACGGGCTTATTATCGTCTAATAATGCGTTTTTATAAGTTGATTAGCTATGGAATCCACAAGTACACAACAGTAAGGGATTCAGGATTCATCTTCTTCCGTCCTAGAGATTCCGGCCACCGCAGCCGAAGTTATAGACCCAGCTCTGGATGAGCTGCCTGGGGCCAGGTTTATTATGAATCCACAGGATTCCATGCCATCTAACATGTCCGAAGACATGTTGGGTCGTATATGCCTAAGGCACGGTTTGTCATTGGACGATGTTCTATTACCGGGGCCAAATGATAAACCGCACGCTCCCCCGGAGGGGTTTACTGCCTTCAATCGCCATGCGTGCGCAGCAGGAACACTCCCTCCGTTCAACTAATATATTAGGGAAGTGTTGTCTTTCCTTGGAATTGCCCTATCTCAATTACACCCCAATGGATATGCTCTGCTGAATAGCTTATTTATTGTGTTCATGGAACATCTTTTCCGGCCACCGGCCCCAACAGAAATCAGATATCTTTTTAACTTCAAGAGTAGGGGAGATAGCCCATCTTTTACATTCCTGGAGGCGCTCAGGTATTGTCAAGTAGTAACCGGATCCTGGACAAGGCTGAGTTACTTTAAAACAGAATGGTTCTACGTTTGGTGCCCCCCCAGGATTTGCCAACCGATGGCTAGTTAGACGTAAGTATCATGGTCTTCTCCAGAAGTCGTCAAGATAATTGTAGTTGACGTGAAACTAATATCTCCTTTTCTTTACAGCTGCAATTTCACGTCCTGAAAGCGGGTATTTCAAAGAGATAGTAAGGGTCCTTCAAGAAGTTCCGAGCGAAATGAGGGACAATGATTCGGTTCTAACCGACAGAAATTTGAGAATCGTCGGGCTGATTGAGCGGAGTCAAAGCATAAGGCTTGAAGGGACACTAAGGGCGGTCTCGAAGAAGCGGGTGAAACGCAAAGCGCCCAGTGTCGTAATAGATAAAGGGGTTGATTCAGAAAAAACACCTACTGATGATGAACTTATAGCCGGGCCTTCTGGCGGTTTTCAGGGCTCAAGAGGAAGGAGAAAAGGCAAGGTAGTTGCTCATAAGCGTTCTAAATCCACGAGATTGAAATCTGTGGTTTTTGAAAGTCTATAGTAGGGTGGATCGATTATGCAAATGACAAGTATGTGACTAATTTAAACTATATTGTAACAATATTAAAGCATGTAAACAAGAATAATCACACCAGAGATTTTATACTGGTTCGGACCTCCCGTCCTATGTCCAGTCCTGAAGCTCCTCTTCGGAATTTCCTTTTACCGGATAACCCTCACTTCACCCAGAGGAACATGTTTACAATAGCAGAGTTTCTTTGTCAACTATGTGTTCTCTATTACATGGATTTTGACTATATAGTGCAAGTGCTTCCAATATATATATCTAGAGATTGTTGTCTATGAGGAACTGTATATTTGGAAGAGTAGAGTACAAGTATAGATTGCTAGAGATCAAGAATATATCAGAGTATAAGAGTAGAAAGCGCAAGTAAGTCAGGTATCTTTTTCTCTTGAATTCTTGATGTTATTTATAGCGGTAGAGAGATCCTTTGTGTAGTTGCATCTGTTAGTAAGTGCTCCAAGGTCGCTTCTAATGGTGATGAAGAGTTGCAGTGAAGAGGAGCGATCGTGTCTTTTCAATTGTGACAGTTGTACTTTGAATATACACAGCCGAGTTCAAAATCAGACGTCTGGAAAATGTTTCAGATGTCTGGTTCTCATATATTTTTTGTATATGGATACTTTTCAGACGTCTGAGTATACTAACCATACGTCTGATTCTGTCTAGCCAGTGCACTCAAACGTCTGGATTTGTGCATGTTGCTTTTCCTATGCCTGTATCAGTCCTCTTCCGATTATCTCGACTTGTAGCCTCTTGATACTTCTTTTGAGTCTTGTTCTTGTCTCTTTGGTGATGTTACTTTATCAATTACCTGTAAATATAGATATATATGCATATTCGATTTCCATTGTATAGTTATTATCATCGAAACCATAGAATTGATTTCCTAACAATCTCCCCCTTTTTGATGATGACAACTATTCAATATACTTATATATATATTATAATTCTCCCCCTGAATATGTGCTTATGTTGAATGTTCTATGATTATACTTATATTTCTCCCCCTTTGACATTATCAAAAAGAATTATAAAATTGAAGCCAATCGTCAAAAAAGAAAATTTCATTAAACTTGAAGTGTGATTACAAACATAGATTTGTACAAATTTGATATTCCAAAATCCTAAAGTCTATGATTCCCAAAATCTATGATTCCCTTGGAGAAGCTTTATTTTGATATTCTTCCTTTGGTTCTTCTTTTTTAGAAGTGCTAGCCTTTGTAGGAGATGTCAAAGCTTCCTTGAGAGGTTCATCCTCAGAGAGTTTGGAATGTTTTGCGGGAGGAGAAGGTACTGGGGTTGGCCAATCATCAGAAGGTGGTGTTGGACCGTGAACCCGTTGTAGTACTTCTTTAAGAACCGACAAGACAATGGAAAGGGATTCTTCAACAGTGGCTAGGCGTGTAGCAAATGATATTTCGAAGTTGTCAATTCGCTTAGCCAAAAGCTTTTGATTTTGAGATAGAATTTGTTGGTTTCGAAGAGTGAGATCTCGAACACTTTCATTTGGATTTGTATCCATTCGAGTCTCCATAATTTCATCTTGTCTCGGATAATCAAATGGTGTGGGAGGAGGAGTGGCTTCTCGATGTTGTTCCTCCTCTTGGGATGGATCAATGTGTGGTTGAGGAGGAGGCTCAACTCTTCTAGATTGACGATTGTGCGTCCAATCTTCGAACGACATGAATTCTGGAGGGATTTCGGGTAGGTGCATCAGAGAGAAGAATTTGGTGGAAGCATATTTAGGCGAGATTTCTTCGAATTTCGATAGGTAAGATGGAATGTTATGTGCACGAAGAAGTCTCATAATATAAGTTGGGTAAATAATTGATGGCCTTGATTGAGTCCAAAAATGCTTTAGCTCGTCGAAGATGAATTTGGCCCAATTTACTCTTGTTCCACTAAATAGAGCATATAAGGCTTTATGCTCTAATTCAGTGATTTGCTCGTGACTTCCAATTCGTGGAATAATTGTGTTAATTATCATTCGAGTTAGGAGTCGAGCTTTTGGACGTAGAAATTTTAAGGCAAATTTTGGTATTTCGTCCTCCCAAATTTGATGAGTTATATTATTCCGTGGCTTGAAGCGCATATCCGGAATGTTGTATAAATCTTCCACTATGTCAGAGCATCCTAGGGTTCGACCTATTATTCCTGGAGTTAATCTAATCGTGTTCCCATACACGCTAGACCAGAGCCAGTTATCCTCATTTTCAGTGTTCCACATTGAGGTACTGTCTAAATTCGCATAGAATAAAAATATGGCTAATAGGTCTATTTGGACATCATTAGGAGTAAAAGAAATTAGGGTTTCCAACCCGGCATTTTCACATAGTTCATCTAGATCATACATAGGGAATTGAAGGAGATTGTAGAATGGACCTATGTGGAGTTTTTTCTTTTGGATGTCTTCATACCTTTTGATGGAATGCGGCGCTTTATTCATCCACCTTTCGATCTGTTCATCGGAGCACACCTGAGGATTTGAAGATGAGGCCGGTTGGTCTTGTTTTCTTTTTGACATCTTGGCATTCTTAGTGCGAGGAGGCATTATGATTAGATTTGCTTAAAGATGATGCTTTGGAAAGAAAATCGTTTCTGAGAAAATCGTAGGTTATAATAATTTTTGAGATAAAAGCAAAAATGATGTTATCTGGGCAAATTTAAATGGTCGATTGGGAATCGGACGTCTAGATTGGAAATCAGACGTCTGGTTTGCCCCATATTGAGTGCAGCAGATAAAATTAGACGTCTGGTTTTTGATGTAGACGTCTGGTTTGATCGAATTTGTAAAATTGGAGAGGCAGAGAACTAAGGCAGATGTTTGGATCTTATTCCAGACGTCTGAAATGCTCTGATTTTTATTAGCAGAAGACAGAGAAAAATTTCAGACGTCTGGGGGGTATATCAGACGTCTGACATATGCATAGTGCTTAAATTTTAGACGTATATCATTGTGTTAGACGTCTGAAGACCATAGTCAGACGTCTGAAATAAGCAGTGTAGCTTAAAATAGTCTAAAATTTAATGGTTTTGCTTATTTGTTGATACTCTAATTTATATATAAAAAGATGTAGTTTTATTTTGTATAAAATAACAACCAAACATAGATACACACAAATAAAAATAAAATAAAATAATTTATTTAGAAGGCGATGGAGTTGTACGATCTCCTGAATTGTTATCCCTCCATGGTTTAAGTGGAGACCATATATTACCACGTTCGTGGGTTCTTGGAGAGCCAGAAAATCGTCTCGGTGACGGATCCGAAGGAGTACGATATGAAGATGAGGGATCTAAAGAACTACAAGGTTTTGGGAGTGGTTCATGGACATCTTTCTTTCGTGACGAACAAAACTTCATCGCTACTTGTTCCAAAAAGTTTAGGCGATGTGCTGTGACTTTTTGCTCAAAATATAGTTCCCGTTGAAGATCTATCTGTTGTTTCTGATAATGACGAATTTCATCAATTTTCTCTTTTGTGTTAGGAGATACGAACAGAGATCTTTTGGTCTTCTTGTTATCGGGAGTAAATCCCATATGATATGAGGACCACCTATGCGTCGGTTCATGAATTGGTGTGGGTGTAGGAATTCACTGGGGTGTATCAACCGAGCTATCCGGCGTAGGCATCGAGATGGAAATATAAGAGTTATCAGAAGACATGGCTATATTTTGTTTGTTGAGAAAAATTTGAATTGTGTGTATATTTTTTTCTTGAAGTATACTTGTTTATATATACGTTAAAAAATTATTTTTAGAGAAACTAACTATCTAAAAAACAAAGGGTGTATGAATTACTGATTATAATTTGTGGATAGAAAAATACTTGACTAAATATAGACTAGATGAAGCAGGAATTATTCAGTAATAAGATCATGAAGAGAGCAAATCCCTAAATTACGTCGGAGTTTAATAAAAGTTTGTTCATTTAGTGGTTTTGTAAAGATGTCTGCTATTTGATTTTCGGTATTTACGTATTCTAATGAGATATTTCCTTTTTCAACATTGTCTCGTAAAAAATGATGTCGTATATCTATATGCTTAGTTCGTGAGTGATTGACAGGGTTTTTTGATAAATTTATTGCACTTGTGTTATCACAATATATCAGAGATTTATTGATAATTTTGCCGAAGTCCGTAAGTGTTTGTTGCATGTATATTACTTGTGCACATGCTAGAGCTGCTGAGATATATTCGGCTTCGCAAGTAGATAAAGAAACACAGTTTTGCTTTTTGCTAAACCATGAAACTAATGATTGTCCGATAAAGTGACATGTTCCACTAGTACTCTTACGG
This sequence comes from Allium fistulosum, assembly GCA_030737815.1. Lineage (NCBI taxonomy): Eukaryota > Viridiplantae > Streptophyta > Magnoliopsida > Asparagales > Amaryllidaceae > Allium > Allium fistulosum. The sequence goes on from CM060906.1 coordinate 362,304,362, forward strand.
TCTATTCTACACCCTCCAAAATCCGCATCACTATATGAAACTAGTTCAAACGATGATCCTTTAGGGTAAAACAAACCATAATCTCTAGTACTAGATAGATAACGTAAAATACGCTTAACAGCTCTTAGATGAGATTCTTTTGGTTTTGCTTGAAATCGAGCACAAAGACATAAACTCATCATAATATCGGGTCGACTAGCCGTTAAATAGAGTAAAGAACCAATCATGCTACGATATAATTTTTCATCAAAGTCTTTTCCGTTTTCATCTTTTTCTAAGTGAACAGTAGTACTCATCGGTGTTGGTTTGCTTGAAATTTTATCCATTCCAAAGCGTCGTAATAAGTCATTATAATATTTTTCTTGGTGAATAAAAATACCATTTTCAAGTTGTTTTATTTGTAAACCTAAAAAGAAATTTTATTCTCCCATGTGAGACATTTCAAATTCATTGGTCATAATATTAGAGAAATGATTACAGAGATTTTCATTAGTTGAACCAAAAATAATATCGTCTACGTAAATTTGCACAACTAAAATATCGTTATCTTCTCGTTTAATAAATAAAGTTGTATCGATTTTACCTATTTGAAAACTCGATGTAATTAAGTGATTTTTAAGTCATTCGTACCAAGCTCGAGGAGCTTGTTTTAAACCATATAAAGCTTTTTGTAATTTAAAAACATGATCGGGATATTTTTCATGAGTAAATAAAGGAGGTTGTTCAACGTATACGTTTTCTTTAATAAAACCATTTAAGAAAGCACTTTTGACATCCATTTGAAACAATTTAAAATTGTGATGATTTGCAAAAGCGAGTAAAGTTCGTTTGGCCTCGAGTCTTGCTACTGGTGCAAAAGTTTCGTCGTAGTCGATGCCTTCTTCTTGATTATAACCTTGAGCAACTAAACGTGCTTTATTTCTAACAATATTTCCATTCTCGTCCGCTTTGTTTTTAAATACCCATTTTGTTCCTATAACCGATTGGTCTTCAGGTCTTGGAACTAGTTCCCAAACATTATTACGTTCAAATTGATTCAATTCTTCTTGCATAGCCATTATCCAAAAGTTATCATTTGAAGCTTCTTTATAATTTTTTGGTTCAAGATTTGACACAAATGCTACATGGCTTATTTGATTAAGTTGATTTCTAGTTACTCTAGAATTGAGATCTCCAATGATATTATCTTTTGGACGATTCTTAAGAATTCTAGGGGATAATATTAAAGTGTTATTTTGCACATTTGTTTCATTATTAATAGAATTTGTTGAATTTCTTATTGAAATAGTCTCTTCTTCATCATTAGTATGATTGTTAAATAGATTTTCGTCGAACAAAACATGTAAACTTTCTTCAATAGTATTATTTCGTTTATTAAAAATTCTATATGCTTTGCTACGATTAGAATATCCAACAAAGATACCTTCATCGGCCTTCGGGTCAAATTTTCCTAAGTTATCTTTTGTATTTAATATAAAGCATTTTGAACCGAAAGTTTTAAAGTATGATACTTTAGGTTTTCTTCCAAAAAATATTTTCAAAACAAGTTTGTTTAGTCATAGGACGTATGGTTACTCGATTTAATACGTAACAAGCTGTGGCAATAGCTTCCGCCCAAAAGTGTTTTGGTAAACTACTACTATTTAGTAGTGTTCGTGCACATTCTTGTAACGTACGATTTTTTCTTTCTACTACACCATTTTGTTGAGGTGTTCGAGGAAAAGAAAAATTATGGCTTATTCCTTTCTTATTGCAAAAATTAGTGACAAGATCGTTTTCGAATTCTCCTCCGTGATCACTTCGAATATTTTTAATTTTCAAGTCCATTTGTGTTCTAATTCTTTTAGCAAATATGTTAAACATTTCAAAAATATCGTTTTTATGTTTTAAAAACAAGATCCATGTATACCTTGAAAAATCATCAACTATGATGAAAACATATTTGTTGTGATTTATAGATCGTATTTGTGTTGGACCAAATAAATCTAAATGTAATAATTCTAATGGTTGTTTTGTAGAAATATTATTTTTAGATTTAAAAGAGGTTTTCTTTAGTTTTCCAATTTGACAATCGTCACATAAATTTTCTACTTTGTAATTTATTTTAGGTAAACCTCTAACTAACTCATATTTTGCCAATTTATTAATACTTTTCAAATTGATGTGACAAAAACATTTATGCCATAACCATGGATCATTATGTTTGGCGGTTAAACATAAATTTGAATTTATATTTATATTTATGTTTAATACATAAATATTTTTGTTTCTAAAACCTTCAAATACAAGTTGTTTGTTATTATCTAAAATATTACATCTATCTTTTTCGAAATTTATTTGAAAGCCTTTGTCACATAATTGACTAATGCTTAGTAGATTGTGTTTTAGAGTTTCTACTAATAAAACATTTGTAATAATAGGAGAGTTAGAAATACCATAATTGATGACTTCTCCAGTGCCAATGACATATCCTTTTGAATTATCTCCAAAGGTTACCGTTCCACCATCGATGTATGTTATATTTGATAACATTTTTGAATTTCCGGTTATATGCTTGGAGCATCCGCTATCTAGTATCCATTTCTCCTTATGTTTTATTTTGGGTACCTGCAAAATAAAAGATGTTTTAATTGGTACCCATATACTTTTGTTAGGGTCCTAATTGTTAGGAGAAGGTAGCCATACCCATGATGGTTTGGTACCTTTATAAATATAATTTTTATTATAGACTACATTCTCTAAGAAATTATTAATATGTTTTTGTTTAATCAAATTATTATTTGTCTTAGGAATCCAAATTTTCATAGTTTTGGTATTCATACTAGACATAGGTAAACCTTTAGTTTTTGTATACAATTTTTTTTTGCATAATTTCCTTTTTGTTTAGAAATATTTTTAAATCCTATTCCATTTCTATTGCCGGATGGTTTTGAAGTTTTGATAAGATTTTCCAAATCTTGTTTCCCTTTATTGAATTTTGACACATTATTTGTAATTTTATCTAATTTTTCTTTTAATTCTAAATTTTCAATTTTCAATATTTCAATATTGCTTTTCAAGTTGACTTTTTCTTTTAGTAAATCATCCTTTACTATTTTAGTGTTTTCAAAATCAATAGTAATAGCCTTACTTTCTATCAAATTATTTTTAATTTTTTCTTGAGATAATTCTAGATCTTCTTCTTAGATAATTTTTTCATCTTTTAACATTCCTACTTCAAGTTCTAATCTATTTATTTTAGCTATATATTCTTTGTTCAATTTTTTAATTTGTCTAAATTTATCATCTAATTCCATGCTAAGTTCTAATAATTCGTCATAGTTAAGTTCCGGACATACCTCATCAGTTTGTGCCATAAAACACACATTAGCTTGTTCTCCATCACTATCACTATCACTTTCAGATGATGAAGAATCCGAGTCTTCCCATGTTACTTTGAAAGCCTTCTTCTTCTTGAATTTTTCAAATTTGTTCTTCTTTTTATCATTATTGAGATTAGGGCAATCCTTCTTCATATGTCCGTATTGATCACATTCATAGCACTTAATTTGAGATAAGTTTATTGTGTTGGACTTCCTTTCTTTTTGGAATATTGTCATCTTTCTAAATTTCTTGAATCTATTATAATTCTTGGCAATGAAGACTATTTCTTCTTTATCTAAATCAGAGTCATCATTTTTTGTTGCTGGAAATGCTATGTTCTTCTTTTCCGAATTTAGTTCTTTTCATGCCTGCAAATTAGCTTCATATGACATTAAATTTCCTGTCAACTCTTCAGTTTTGAGAGTAGAGAGATCATTAGCTTCTTCAATAGCTAATACTTTCCTTTCCCAATCTAATGTTAAAGAGTTGAGTATTCGAGAAACTAAATCAAAATCGGTAAATTTAACTCCTAATGTCATAAGATCATGTTGGATAGTTTGAAATCTAGAATACATATCAACAATAGTTTCATTTTGCTTCATTTTAAATGACGAAAATTGGTTTTGCAAAATTGAAATCTTAGTTTATTTGACCTTTGTTGTACCTTCGTGTGTAATTTGTAAAGTACGCCAACTGTCAAATGCAGTAGTACATAACATGACACGTGAAAATTCATTTTTATCTAAAGAGCAAAATAAAACATTCATAGCTTTAGCATTGTTTGATGCTGAGGTCTTTTGTGCATCAGTCCATGTGTTCATAGCAGTAGTAGGTGCTTCATATTTATTTTGAGTGGCTGACCAAATTTCTAAACCATTAGCTTCCATAAAAATTCTCATACGTGTTGACCAATATGCATAGTTAGAGCCATTAAAAAGTGGTGGTCGTGCTGTGGATTGTCCTTCTTGAAAAATACTTGCCATATCAAAATGATTCAAAAACGTGTTACTGTAATTTGATCAAACCTTGATCCGATACCAAATGAAAGTCTATAGTAGGGTGGATCGATTATGCAAATGACAAGTATGTGACTAATTTAAACTATATTGTAACAATATTAAAGTATGTAAACAAGAATAATCACACCAGAGATTTTATACTGGTTCGGACCTCCCATCCTACGTCCAGTCCCGAAGCTCCTCTTCAGAATTTCCTTTTACCGAATAACCCTCACTTCCCCCGGAGGAACAGGTTTACAATAGCAGAGTTTCTTTGTCAACTGTGTGTTCTCTATTACACGGATTTTGACTATATAGTGCAAGTGCTTCCAATATATATATCTAGAGATTGTTGTCTATGAGGAACTGTATATTTGGAAGAGTAGAGTACAAGTATAGATTGATAGAGATCAAGAATATATCAGAGTATAAGAGTAGAAAGCGCAAGTAAGTCAAGTATCTTTTTCTCTTGAATTCCTGATGTTATTTATAGTGGTAGAGAGATCCTTTATGTAGTTGCATCTGTTAGTAAGTGCTCTAAGGTCGCTTCTAATGGTGATGAAGAGTTGCAGTGAAGAGGAGCGATTGTGTCTTTTCAATTGTGGCAGTTGTACTTTGAATATACACAGCCGAGTTCAAAATCAGACGTCTGGAAATTGTTTCAGACGTCTGGTTCTCATATATTTTTTGTATATGGATACTTTTCAGACGTCTGAGTATACTAACCAGACGTCTGATTCTGTCTGATTTGCGAACCAAAGAATTCAATCAGACGTCTGGCCAGTGCACTCAGACGTCTGGATTTGTGCATGTTGCTTTTCCTGTGCCTATATCAGTCCTCTTCCAATTCCCTCGACTTGTATCCTCTTGATACTTCTTTTGAGTCTTGTTCTTGTCTCTTTGGTGATGTTACTTTATCAATTACCTGTAAATATAGATATATATGCATATTCGATTTCCATTGTATAGTTGTTATCATCGAAACCATAGAATTGATTTCCTAACAGTTTTGTCTTTGCCTGTTCCTGGAATTAGAATTTCGGAGGCTCCTCCCCCTCAAGTAGAGAATCCTTTCGAAGGGCTTGCTGATATTATGATTCCGGATTATGTGTCGTTTCAACATGACACCGGGTTGGAGGAGCTTGACAGTGCTCTTGATCTGAGCGAGTCGCTTGCTATAAGTGCGGCCGACATTTCCGGTTGGTCGGGGGGTTGCACATACATACACTTCACGGCACTACACGATTTCCAATCGTAAATTGTTCAATTCAAGAGATCACTAACTTTTCTTTCATTTCTCGCTTACAGGCACGATGTTTGGGAGAGGATCGATGTTAGGGAGCCTTCGTTCGGCTTGTATGTCCTCTACTTACTACGAGTCCCGCAGGAGAGATTCTAATAGAGACCGCGATCGCGGGTACTCCAATCAAGAAAGATACGAGCGGGATAGGGATAGAGACTATATATACCGATCACCACCTCCGGTTCACGCTTCACATCCATCAGAGCCTTCGCGACACAGACCGTCTTCTCAAATTTCTAGGCCCGAAACTCATCGCCAGAGAGCTGAAACTATGGCCCCCATAATTGCAGAACAGGTCATAACCGAGCCCACGGGGGAAGGTGCAATAAAGATTGCCCAACTTAAGAAAGATTTCCCAAACATTTGCTTTGACGGCTACATCTTCCCCCCTCACCTAAAGAGAATCCCTTCGGAAGATGAAAATACAATGCATGATTACATTCATGACATATACGCCCAATATAGAGAGTGGGTGAAGGCCGCAGAAAAAGCTTCAAATGTGGCCTTTGAGCAAACTAAAGCGATTGAAAAGATGGAGTCTGAACTCGCCCAAAGGGACCGAATCATCCAAGTGCTCAATACCGAGGTCAAGTCTTCTCGAAAATCTAAAATTGAGGCCGCCAAAAAGGCTGATGAGGTGAATGTGGCGATGGAGAGATTGAGGCAAACACATGTTGCCTTGGTGGAAGAGATGGGCCACCGAAATACTACAGTCACCGCCGAACGGGACGCTGCCCTTAGAGAACTTGGCGAACTAAAAGCTAAATTTTCCGAAATCGCTAATGAAAGGGACGACATGAATAGCGCAGCCCAGGAGGCATGCGAACAGGCTGTTCTGCTTTGGGGTAAACGGGATGCGGCCATGGCTAAGGTCCACGAGGTGGAGACTAAGGTTGAGGGGGAGGTGAAATCGGCTGAGTCCAGGCTAGAAGCTGATATTGAAGATCTTCTTGTTGTTTACAATGCTAACGTGCTGAGGCACAGAGGCCTGGCCTGGCTCGACGACTACCCGACACATTTACACAACGCCTAGGGCCAGTTGGTTGAGGAGGAGAAGGCGGTGCATCAGGGTGAGTCAGTCGATGAGTTTGAGCTTGAGAATCGTTTGCTGAGTGAAGATGAACGAAAGATTCTCCACGAGTCGATGATTCTGCACGAAAAGGAGAGGCTTGGCACCCAACACTTAGAAGTAGGAGAAGGCTCAGGGATTGAACACTACGACGCAAGTCTTGAAATTCCTGTGTCAACCCAGCTTGAACCCTTACCTACGGTTGATCCCCAAGCTGTTCCTGCCTACAATCCGGATCAGCCGCAAATGTCTCCGGCTATAGAGCAAGTTCCTGAAGCTGTTCAGCCATCTACAAGCCAAACTGAGGAAGGTACTCTGAACATTCTTCATACTTGTTCAAGATCGAGAGCTTTATTCGATTTGTTTACTGACAGTCTTCCTTTTCTTTTGTCCAGTAACCGAGGTCATACCGATCGTGCCTCCTGCAACTCAAAAATCACACCAAACGCAGGAGGCTATTGTCACCGAAGCGACCACCATAACTACAACCGCGCCACTTGACGGAATGCGGGGAAGCACGCTTATTTTTGATGAACAGATGATGGAGGAACTCCTTGGTCATCATAGCGATCCTTTTGTGGACCTACCATTCATTATGGGTGGAAGCGCACCTGTTGCCGGCTCTTCGATGCCTACCACTGATGCTCCCAGCGAGGCTCAAGCAACCTGCGAAGAAGAAATATTGGCCGAAATTGATGCTGAAATGGAGGCAGCGGCTCATGACGGTAGTTTTGGAGGTGGGATGGCGGCACCCGGTCCGGCTCCATTAAGGATGATATCACCTAGTGGTACAGTTATTGACACCAGCGCACCTATCCCGCCTTCTATAGTCGATCCAGTTCCTCCGACTCCGCCTTCAGGGAACATTCCCGTGCACTTGAGCTCGGATGAGGAAGTTGATATCATGCCCCCTTCTGGAGATCAGCAACCGAGAAGCAAAGGCTCGAAAAGAAAAACAAGTGGCAGCACTAGCGGGTCAACACCGAAAAGGAAGCCTAAAAAGAAAAAAGAGTAGACATGCTTCTTTGGTTCATTTTTAGTAGATAGATAGGAATCTACTTTTGTTTTTCTTTCGTAGGCCGTGTGTAGATGCGGGTTCGACCCCTGCTAGTAGGAATTTTTTGGAATAAACTTGTACATGAATTTCTTTCAGACAATAGAAATGAAACCCTTTTTTTTGGCTTCTTCTCAGTTATTGTGTATTTGCTTAAGTGTTTCAATATTTGAAGTGCACTTGTGAAGTTTCAGCTTCCGAGTCAAGTTTGTCTTTATTTGTCAGGTCCGGAAATTGCGGACACGATTCATGATCGGGAAGTGAGTCAAAATTTAATGTCGCACTGCTTGAGTCAATGGTCGACACTTAAGTTCTGCCCCCCAGTCTTGGGGATGAGTTGTAGAACATCAGCCTGCGATTTCATCTCACTTATAATATGTTGAGTTTAGTAACACTGAATGTGTTTGAGACAAGCAGAGATTGAGTGGTTCAACCACACTCGTTCGATTATCGATGATCATATCCGCACTCCGGGGATTTACATTTGTTTACTGACGGTTGGTTACGCCGGTTTAAGTTTTAATTATATGTCCGCGCTCTGGGGACTTGGAGTCGACATTTATACTCTGACTCGCATTCTGGGAGTCCGGAGTTGGTGTTTATACTCCAATTCGCACTCTAGGAATTTGGAGTTGATGTTTATACTCCGATTCGCGCTCTGGGAATTCGAAGTTGATGTTTATACTCCAATTCGCACTCTGGGAATTTGGAGTTGATGTTTATACTCCAATTCGCACTTTGGTAATTTGGAGTTGATGTTTATACTCCGATTCGTGCCCTAGGAATTCGGAGTTGGTAAACAGACGGTCAGTCACATCTGTTGTATGTTTTTGGATTTCGTTCGCACTCTGGGAGCGAAAGGTGTATCGGTGTTGGATCATAGGTTTTGATTGCTGACAAGACACAACAATTCACGAATCTACGACTACGACAACATCCGGACTCAACGACTCAAAGTATGGTTCATATATGTATATAGAGTCTAGTTTAGTGCTTTGTTAAAATCTTTCCTCAAGAATCATCATTCACATTCAAATAAACTTGCATGCATATTTTAATCAAAATCAAGTTTTCAAAAAATGCATGGAGTGGGGCTCGAACCCGGGTCACTAGTTTAGAAGGCAAGTGCTCTAACCAAATGAGCTATGGTGATTTTTGATTATCAACAGAATTCAGTCGACTGAACAAGATCGACCAGTCGACTGAATATCTATAAACAACCTATTGAACTTGTGCACGAATTTTTTACATAATTTTACTTTTCAGTCAACTGGCCATTTTCGACCAGTCGACTGACCTGAACCCAACTGCCATATTTTGAAAAGACATTTTCATTCTGCGAAAGGTTGCGATCCTTCTCTGAACGGAAATGGTTGCTTCTTTTGGTCAGAACTCTTCACCAATGGCAGCAACCCTTTGTTTACTATAAATAGATGTTCCCAAACACTTCATACTTAACCAAAAATCTTTCTAACTATCTTGTATTCTTCTTGTGCTCTCATACTCACATTCAAAACAGCATACAAGCATTTTATTGCTTTGAATCTCCAAATTAACTTTCATAATCTTCGATTCTTAGCAACACTTTCTTTTCATATCTTCACATACACTTTATACACTTGAGGAATTGATTATAGGAAGTTTGTACTATCAGAGAAAAATCAGTGTTTTCAAGGACACACAGTGTCAGATATTCTTTTGTATTAGTGAAGTCCTATTCTGCTGCTCAGGCGTGTGAAGTCCTCTTCGGCTGTTGAGGCAAAAATCCTATTCTACTGCTCAGGTCCTTGTTCGGCTGCTCAGGGGTTGAATAGACCTGTTCCTCTGGGTTAAGTGAGGGTATTGTTGTTAGTTAAATTCCATAAGGGAGTCTAGGACTGGACGTAGGACGGTGCTCCGAACCAGTATAAAATATCTGGTGTCATTTTACTATACTGCTTTTATATTCCGCACTATTTTCTATATAACTATCATCTACACTCTTTTATCTTATATCCATATTACACGGTCCTACATACTTTCATTTGGTATCAGAGCCTGGGATTCTAGAGATCGTAACAACATCCTAGAATAAATGGCTATAAAGAGATCTAGTCAAGGCAATAAGAAGAGGAAGAGCAATAACGAAAAATCAAAGGAGCAAAAAAACAAATGCTTCATGGTTAAACTCAGATCACAATCAGTATGCTTAGATTCTTTATATATAGATCTTCTATTAGCACATGATGAATTATTAAAAGATTGTAAAACTTTGAATAAAGTTAATAGAATTGCTTTAGCTAAGTTAAAAGATTGTGAGCAAGAAATTTCCAATTTAAAAGAGGGAAATAAATTTGTGGTAAAACAAACTAAATGTTTTGAAAATACCTTAGAAGAACTTGTTTTACAAAAAAAATTCTACAAAAAGAAAATGAGCAGTTAGAAGATAAAAACAATGATCTTTTGGAGGAAATCAATGTTCTGCAAAATAAAATATATTTTTGGAAAATTCTTTAAACAATTCTAGTTCTTTAATTTTGTCTCTTGAAAAAGAGAATGAAGCTTTAATTAAAAAGAATCTAGAATTATCTAAAGAATGTGAGATTTTAAAAGTTAACAATAATATTTTTCAAAAAGAAGTTTGTGATTCTAAAGCAAATTTTGAAAGATTAAATACAAAAATCATAAATTTTAACAAAGGTAAAGATATCTTATCTTCCTTAGTTACAAATTCAAAAGCTCACAATGATAAAAGCGGTTTAGGCTATAAACATGCTAAAAGTAAAAATAGTACTAGAAATGCATTCTTGTATACTAATTTTAGTGCTAGTACTAGCAACCAAGATAGTTTTAAAACCAGTTATAGTCATAATAGTACTTTGTTTAGAAATGGTAGAAATTATCTTTCAAGTACTAAGCTAATGACTAATAGTATTAAGATATGGATTCCAGCTAATATGATTGGTCATGATAAACAACTTTATATTAGCAACTATTATAAGAATGTGATTTGTAATGAAAACTATATCTATAAAGGTTCAACCACACCCAAATGGGTATGGTTTCCTAAAAATTAAGAAATTATAAGAACCTTGGGTATCGCATGCTTTAAATATTAATTTTTTTTTCTGATACCATACATTATAAGCAGTATTATTTTGTTTTATATTGTTCTATGTTAACACTTATGTGAAATATAATTTATATCATCATATAAACTCTCCTTTTTGTCGATGATAAAGGAGGAGAAAGATATTGCTCTAACACTATTTGCAGGAATAAACCATGCAAGCACAGATTAAGAGGGAGAAAAGATTAATTATTTACAGGAATATATAGCATAGATTCAGGGGGAGAAATCTATAGCACAATTACAGGAATATATTCAGTAAGAGAGATAAGATCAACAAAGCTTGTCAAAGATTCGTTCGTAGCAAATGGAGTTGTCATCATCAAAAGGGGGGAGAATGTTGGATCATGGGTGTTGATTGCTGACAAGACACAACAATTCACGAATCTACAACTACGAAAACATCCGGACTCAACGACTCAAAGTATGGTTCATATATGTATATAGAGTCTAGTTTAGTGCTTTGTTAAAATCTTTCCTCAAGAATCATCATTCACATTCAAATAAACTTGCATGCATATTTTAATCAAAATCAAGTTTTCAAAAAATGCATGGAGTAGGGCTCGAACACAGGTCACTAGTTTAGAAGGCAAGTGCTCTAACCAAATGAGCTATGGTGATTTTTGATTATCAACAGAATTCAGTCGACTGAACAAGATCGACCAGTCGACTGAATATCTATAAACAGCCTATTAAACTTGTGCACTGCTTTTCTTTTTTGAATTTTTGAATAATTAGTCGGCTGATCCAAATCGACTAGTCGACTGACCTGAACCCAACTGCCATATTTTGAAAAGACATTTCCATTCTACGAAAGGTTGCGATCCTTCTCTGAACGGGAATGGTTGCTTCTTTTGGTCAGAACTCTTCACCAATGGCAGCAACCCTCTGTCTACTATAAATAGATGTTCCCAAACACTTCATACTCACCGAAAATCATTTTAACTTTCTTATACTCTTCCTGTGCTCTCATACTTACATTCAAACAGCAAACAAGCATTTTATTGCCTTTAATCTCCAAATTAACTTTCATAATATTCGATTCTTAGCAACACTTTCTTTTCATATCTTCACATACACTTTATACACTTGAGGATTTGATTATAGGAAGTTTGTACTATCAGAGACAAATCAGTGTTTTCAAGGACACACAGTGTCAGATATTCTTTTGTATTAGTGAAGTCCTGTTCTGCTGCTTAGGCGTGTGAAGTCCTCTTTGGCTGCTGAGCAAAAATCATGTTCTTCTACTCAGGTCCCTGTTCGGCTGCTCAGGGGTTGTATAGACCTGTTCCTCCAGGTTAAGTGAGGGTATTGTTGTTTTAGTGAAATTCCAAAAGGAGTCTGGGACTGGACGTAGGACGGTGCTCTGAACCAGTATAAAAATCTCTAGTGTCATTTTACTATACTGCTTTTATATTCCGCACTATTTTCTATATAACTATCATCTACACTCTGTTTTACCTTATATCTATATTACACGGTCCTACAAACTTTCATTTGGTACCAGAGCCTGGGATTCTAGAGATCGTAACAGCATCCTAGAATAAATGGCTATAAAGAGATCTAGTCAAGGCAATAGGAAGAGGAAGAACAATAAAGAAGAATCAAAGGAGAAAACAAGCAAATGCTTCATGGCTACAAGTGATGATGCAAGTGAACTATGTTTTGAAGATTTGGTTGAAATTAATTCAAAACTAGTGGAATTTGTAAAACAAACTAAAAAGCAAAAAAAGGAGTTACAAGGAAAATTAAATAGATCTGAATTAGAAATTAGTATGCTAAGAGATGAAAAGAAAATCCTAGAAGAAGAACTTGAAATATCTCAAGAATCTAATTCTAATTTAACATCTCAACTATCTATGATCACTCAGAAATTAGAAATTCAGAAGAATAAAAATGATGATTTATTAGTAGAAATTAATGATTTAAAATCTAACACTAAAGTATTAGAGTTAGAAAAATCTAGTCTCAAAACTAAATTAGAAGATATTAATAAAAATGATTTATTACAATCATCTTTAGATAATTCAGAATCTCGAATTTTTATTCTCGAAAATGAGAACTGTACGTTAAAAAAAAGGAGAATTCTGAATTAAACAAGCAAATTGATATTTTGAAAAACAGTAATATTTCTTTTGAAAATAATAATTGTGATTTTAAAGCTAAATTTGATAAACTTAAAACTGAAGTCACAAAATTTAATAAAGGTCAAAACGATTTAAACATGATTTTATCCAGTTCTAGACCTTTACATGATAAAAGTGGTTTAGGATATAATAAAACTGATCGTAGAAATAGCACTAGATACGCTTTCATGTATAGTAAAAATGTTAGTGCTAGTACTAAATTTCGAGTAAAGTCTAAATCCAATTTTAATAGAAATTCAAATACTGCTATGACCAATAATGTATATAATTTCTCTAGAAGTACAAAATCCTTGACGGGAAATATGAATAAAAATTATCTAAGTATTTGGGTTCCTGTTAATTGGAAAAATAGAGAAAAATACATTGATGATTATTTTGACATGGTAGTTAATAATGAAAATTATATTTTTAAAGGTTCAACCACACCCAAATGGGTATGGTTTCCTAAAAATTAGGAAATTATAAGAACCTTGGGTATCACATGCTTTAAATGTTAATTTTTTTTGATACCTTATATTATAAGTAATAGTTATTTTGTTTTATATTGTTCTATGTTAACACTTATGTGGAATATAATTTATGTCATCATATAAACTCTCCTTTTTGTTGATGACAAAGAGGGAGAAAGATATTGCTCTAACACTATTTGCAGGATTAAACGATGCAAGCACAGATTAAGGGGGAGAAAAGATTAATTATTTACAGGAATATATAACATAGATTCAGGGGGAGAAATCTATAGCACAATTACAGGAATATATTCAGGGGGAGAGATAAGTCAACAAAGCTTGTCGAAGATTCATCCGTAGCAAATGGAGTTGTCATCATCAAAAATGGGGAGAATGTTGGATCATAGGTTTTGATTGCTGACAAGACACAACAATTCATGAATCTACGACTACGACAACATCCGGACTCAACGACTCAAAGTATGGTTCATATATGTATATAGAGTCTAGTTTAGTTCTTTGTTAAAATCTTTCCTCAAGAATCATCATTCACATTCAAATAAACTTGCATGCATATTTTAATCAAAATCAAGTTTTCAAAAAATGCATAGAGTGGGGCTCGAACCCGGGTCACTAGTTTAGAAGGCAAGTGCTCTAACCAAATGAGCTATGGTGATTTTTGATTATCAACAGAATTCAGTCGACTGAACAAGATCGACCAATCGACTGAATATCTATAAATAGCCTATTGAACTTGTGCACGAATTTTTTACATAATTTTACTTTTCAGTCGACTGACCATTTTCGACCAGTCGACTAACCTGAACCCAACTGCCATATTTTGAAAAGACATTTTCATTCTGCAAAAGGTTGCGATCCTTCTCTGAACGGAAATGGTTGCTTCTTTTGGTCAGAACTCTTCACCAATGGCAGCAACCCTCTGTTTACTATAAATAGATGTTCCCAAACACTTCATACTTAACTGAAAATATTTCTAACTATCTTGTATTCTTCTTGTGCTCTCATACTCACATTCAAAACAGCATACAAGCATTTTATTGCTTTGAATCTCCAAATTAACTTTCATAATCTTCGATTCTTAGCAACACTTTCTTTTCATATCTTCACATACACTTTATACACTTGAGGATTTGATTATAGGAAGTTTGTACTATCAGAGACAAATCAGTGTTTTCAAGGACACATAGTGTCAGATATTCTTTTGTATTAGTGAAGTCATGTTCTGCTGCTCAGGCGTGTGAAGTCCTCTTCGGCTGCTGAGGCAAAAATCCTGTTCTGCTGCTCAGGTCCCTGTTCGGCTGCTCAGGGGTTGTATAGACCTGTTCCTCCGGGTTAAGTGAGGGTATTGTTGTTAGTTAAATTCCATAAGGGAGTCTGGGACTGGACGTAGGACGGTGCTCCGAACTAGTATAAAATATCTGGTGTCATTTTACTATACTGATTTTATATTCCGCACTATTTACAGTATTACTATCATCAGTATACTCTGTATTATCATATATCCATATTACACGGTCCTACAGACTTTCATGAGGATCGTGGATGGTCGGATCGCATCCACCCTGAGTTAACAAGTGAGGTCGTTAGATGGACGGGTCCACCCTCCTCAAACTTGGTTCAGATACGGGCGAAGTCGTTAGGTGGACGGATCCACCCTCTTCGAAAACGTATTTGTAAGTTTACACTCCAGTTCGCACTCTGGGAATCTGGAGTTAGGTGAAGGATTGTCGTGTATCAATCCTTTTTTGACTTTGGTGTGATGGCTTGTCCCCAAGCTCGGGTTTCACTTAGCGAGTGACCAGTTGCATCACAGTCACTCCCTATTTGAATAAATCCCACTGTATGATGGAACTTAGCTCTCCGTGCATGGTGATGATCATATGAAGTATTTCAAGTAAATCACAGCTCTGGCTTGAAGAGATTGCATTTTATTGCTGAAATAAGAAAATATGGCAAAGTCAGTTGCCTTATTACAAATTCTAATCTTGAAATGCAGAAACAAATTGCAACTGAAAAATAAAATGAATGAATAAACAGAGCCTGTTATGTGTAGTAGCGATGAAGACTCTCGCTGTTCCAGGCTCTTGGAAGAGTGAGACCATCAACGGTTGATAATTTGAATGTGCCATCTCCGAGCTTTCGTTCAATAACATATAGTCCTTCCCAAGTTGGCTTCATATGCGAAGGGACCTGATAAATTCTTTTGAGTATGAGATCACCAATTTCAAAGGTTCAGGGTCAGATCTTGGCATTGTACAGTCGGGCGACTCGACTCCGATATGCGGCTGCCCTCAAATCAGCCTCTTCACGCTTCTCATCCAATAAATCGAGAGATTCGGCAAGTAATATAGCATTTGTCTTCGGATCATAGTATGTAACACGATGAGAAGGTACTTCTAATTCGACTGGAATAACAACTTCTGAACCATAAGAAAGAGAGAATGGAGTATGACCGGTTGCGGACTTGTGGGTTGTACGGTAGGCCCATAAGGCCATAGGAAGTTCATCGACCCATTTGCCCCCGGCCTTTTCCAGTCGTTTCTTCAGAATGGACTTTGTAACTTTATTGACTGCTTCGACCTATCCATTCACTTGAGGGTGCGCAACTGCAGAGAATTTCTTTCGAATGTGAAACCGTTGCCAGAAATCTTTACATTCAACACTGTCGAATTGGGTTCCGTTATCAGTAATAATGGTGTGTGGGAGACCGAATCGACAGATAATGTTGCGGACTACAAAGTTGATCACTTTTTTCGTCGTTATGGTAGCAAGAGGTTCAGCTTCAGCCCACTTTGTAAAGTAATCAGCTGCAACGATGGCGTACTTCGCACCACCTTTTGCCAGAGGTAGAGAACCAATGATGTTGATGCCCCATACTGCAAACGGCCATGGGCTGACCATTTGAGTTGTCTCGGTAGGTGGGGCTCTAGGAATTCGAGCATGCTTTTGACATTTATCACATTTCTTAGCATAATCCGACGCATCGCGATTTACACTCGGCCAAAAATATCCGTATCGAAGTACTTTCTTGGCAAGTGCTTTCCCCCCGGTGTGATTGCCACATTCTCCCTCATGCACATCACGTAATACTCATTTAATTTCATCATGAGCGATACACCAGAGTAAAGGAACATAGTACCCTCTTTTGTACACGACTCCATTCTGGATGGTGAATCGTGAAGCCTTCCGAAGGACTTGTCTTTTTCACTCCTGCGCTCCGGCAGGACTCCATGCTCAAGGTAATTTCTGAATGGAGTCATCCATGACTCATTATCGGGAGCGGCTTCACATACCCAATCTGTTTCTGCCCGGTCAGTACTTGGGGAAGATAACGTCTCTACAGGAACGAGACCCATTTGCTGCGCTTCACCAGTGCTGGCTAGCTTTGCCAATGGATCGGCTTTCTGATTGTGTTCTCGAGGTATACAATAAATGGCATAATAATCAAACTGATTCAGTATTTCCTAAACCCGAGCTAAGTAAGCAGCTAGTCTCCGATCTCTCGCTTGATATTCTCTTCGAACTTGACACACAACTAATTGTGAATCGCAATAAATTTCCACAGCGATAATTCTCAAATCTCTAGCAAGTTTCAATCCAGCTAAGAGGGCTTCATATTCAACTTCATTATTGGTTGCATGAAAATCGAACTTCAAAGCGTAACATATAGATCGGCCTTCGGGGGTTTCAAGTACAATCCCAGTGCCCGAGCACCGGTCATTTGATGCACCATTGGTGTACAGCTTCCAAACGTATTCGGGAGATTCACTGGTTTCGAGCAAGTCCTCTGGGATGGTAAATTCAACTATGAAATCGGCTAGGACTTGTCTTTTAATGGCTCGCCTTGGAGTATAAGTAATATCAAACTGGCTCAGTTCGATATTCCACTTGAGTAACCTACCAGACGTCTCAGGCCGCGTAAGGACCTGTCGTAACGGTTGGTCGGTGTAAACAATAATAGGATGGGCCTGGAAATATGGGCGGAACTTCCTTAAAGCAACAACAAGAAATAAGCCAGCTTCTCTAGTTTCAGATAATTCCTTTCAGCTCCGGCCAATCGTTTGCTGATGTAATATACCAGCTTCTGTATCTTGTCTTCTTCCGGAATTAAGGCAGCGCTGATTGCGTTTTCTGATATTGCTAAGTAAACATACAACTTCTCATGATCAATAGGTTTTGACAGAATAGGTGGTGTGGATAGATGCTGAATTAATGTTCGGAATGCGCCCTCACACTCCGTGGTCCATTCAAAGCTTCGTTTTCCTTTTCGGATCAGATCGAAGAAGGGAATGCATTTGTCAGTGGATTTTGAAATGAACCTGCTCAGTGCTGCTACTTTCCCATTGAGACTCTGGACTTGCTTTATAGTTTTCAGAGTTTCAAGATTTCTGATTGCCCAGATCTTTTCAGGATTAACTTCGATTCCTCGAGCATTGACGATAAACCCAAGGAATTTTCCGGATGCAACTCCAAAGTGACATTTCAATGGGTTGAGCTTCATTCTGTATTCTCGAAGTATATTGAACATTGATTCCAGGTCTTTAATATGGTCAGTGGAAAATCATGACTTCACAAGCATGTCATCTACATACACTTCCATGGTTTTCCCGATTTGATTGGCGAACATCTGATTGACTAGTCATTGATAAGTAGCCCCGGCATTCTTGAGTCCGAATGGCATAACTTTGTAATAGTAAAGTCCCAGATTGGTTACGAAGTTGGTATGTTCCTGATCAGGTAAATGCATTGGTATCTGATTGTAGCCAGAATACGCATCCATGAAGGATAAGTGTTCGTGTCCGGCTGTTGAGTCCACAAGCTGATCAATTCTGGGAAGCGGGAAACTGTCTTTAGGACAGGCTTTATTCAGATCAGAGTAATCAACAAATGTTCTCCATTTTCCGTTTGACTTTCGGACAAGCACGGGATTCGACACCCATTCGGGATATAGCGCATCTCGAATGAACCCATTCATTTTAAGCTTTTCTACCTCTTCTTTAAGGGCGGCAGATCTCTCTGGATCCATACCGTGCCTTTTCTGTTTGACCGGGACATGCCGCGGGTCAATATTCAAAGTGTGGCTCGCGATGTCCGGAGAGATCCCACACATAGCTGAATGCGTCCAGGCGAATATGTGAAGATTCGCCCGTAGAAACTCAACCAATTCCTTTTGAGTCTGCTGGCTTAGCTGAGATCCAATCTTTATCATCTTTGAATCATCATCATCGTCAACTGGGACATCGATCGTCAGTTCGGCCGGGGAAGCTTGACTTTATTTAGACTCTCCTTCACCTTCAGCTTCTCTTGGGTCAAGATCCCTTTGGAATTGGCTGGGGTGCCCGGGCCTAGGCCCAGGCATTAATTGTCAATTATTAGCAAAACAGACGCAGAGAGATTCCTCTACGCCCTTTCCTTTCTCCTTTCGCTGCGCCTCCCGCAGCTCGGCAATGTAACAGGCTCTCCCAACAGCCTGATCTCCTTGAATGACTCCCACTCCACGATCAGTGGGAAACGTCAGAGTCCAACACCATGGGGCAATAGCTGCCCTGAATTCAGCGAGGGCCGGTCGACCCAAGAAAGCATTATAAGGGGAGTCTATGTCCAACACAACGAACTGCAATATCCGGACTCTCCGGCGTTCTCTAACCCCCAACTCCACTGGTAGTTCCACTACTCCAATGGGTATAGTAGCGCTCCCATTGAAACTATGGATTCGAGTTTGGCAAGACTTTAAATCTTTATCCTCCATCTTCATCTGATCATAAGCTCGTTTAAACAAAATATTCACTGAGCTTCCACTGTCAACCAAAATCCTCTTCATCTAGGCTGGACCTACTTGAGTTGAGATGACCAGTGGATTGATAGTGGGGGCTTAGACCTTGTCAGCATCTCTATTTTGGAACATGATGTCGTCAGTCATCGTCTTCTGTTGTTTGGCTGGAGCCCCTTCATCAAAATTACTACAACACTCGAAGTCTGCATGCTTAATAGAGCTGGCATACGACTCCATTTCCCTCCAACTTCGGTCTGCTGGATGAGGACCACCACAAACAGTGTTTATCACCAACCTCCCGCCGGTGCGAGCGGGTTCTTCCTGCCTTTCCTGGTTTGGTGCATGATTCTGATTTGATGGGCCCGCACCTCCTGACTGTGGCGCCCGCACAAACTGATCCAACTTTCGTTCACGTATCAGCTTTTCAATGAGATATTGTAAATGATGACACTCATTTGTATTATGGCCATAACTTTCATGAAATTTGCAAAACTTCCCTGTTTGGATTTGTCTTTCCGACGGCGGCTTCGGAGCAGGTTTCTTGTATTGCATGGTATTACAGGTCTGCAAATACACATTTTCCAGCGACGTATTCAATGGAGTATAATTGTCGAACATGGGAGCTCTACGTCGTGGACCACGATTTTGATCTCATTTTTTACCTTGATTTCCACTGTCCCTCTACTGGTTCTGTTTGTTTTGTATATTCAACTGTACTTTTCCGAAACTCTCCTCGGATTGTTTAACTGCAATGTTACTTTGAATTCCTTCCATGCTGGGCCCTGCGTCACCCTGCTTCCTAGACTGTTTCGCATCCTCCCTTCTCAAGAACTGGGCTGCCTTGGAATAGAAACGGTCCAACGATGCAGGTGGCTTCCCATCTAACCAATTTCCGAACTCGGAATCAGGATCAATCCCCTTAGTTAATGCCATCAGGATAGAGTTGTCATTGGGATTGCTTATTTCTGCACACGCAGCATGAAATCGCTCCAAGTAACGTCTAAGTGTCTCTCCGGGATCTTGAGTGACGCTAGACAAAGTATTAACATCTTTAGGTCTCGCTACGTGCATACAGAATTGTTCAACAAACTTGGTGGCCATCTGGTCGAAACTAGAAATGGATCGTGGCGGCAAACGAGTGAACCACATAGTAGTAATGCCCCCTAAGGAGATAGGGAAACTGCGGCATTTAACTGCATTATCGGCTCTCGCAGCATTCATTAGCCATTCATACTTCAGGATGTGTTGATTGGGGTCAGAATTTCCTTCATAAACTGGCAAAGTTGGCATCCTGAAGCGCCGAGGTGGTTCAACATATAATATGTCATCAGTGAAAGGGGTATGACTTCGGGAAATCCCCCAGTCGTCATTAGTAAGACCCTGACTTTCATGGATCATCTGACGAATCATCGTCGGTATATCTGGCATCTGGATATTTGGAGCATGTTGTGCCAAGGTGTGGTCGGGTTCCATAATGCAAGGCTTGACCGGACGCGGTCGATGGTCCGTGTCTCGCCTCCTTGGTTCAAGATTTTCAGGGACATAAGGTTCTGGGGTGTGTTCTCGTCGGCGACGATGCGTATCGGCTTGATTTCTAGCATCAACTCCCTGTTCGGTAGTAGTGGTGGTAGCAAGGTTGCTTGTGACGTGGTAAGGAACGGTACCCCCTAGGGAGGAGGGTCCGGTCTGATGGCTGGTAGATGGTCCAGCCCGGGGTTGTCCAAGATTTAGGGCACGTTGGTGTCCTATGGCCTGGGTGTAGCTTACGTCCAGCCGTGGGCGTGTAGATCGGTGATGATCATCGAAAGAGGCTGAACTCTCCGTGGAAGTGTAAGAAGCTTGATCTCTCTTGGATCTCCTTCGCCGCTAGCGCTGCAACTGGTTGGTCAATTCCACGTTTGCACGGAGTTGCTGACGACTCTGAGTTAGCTCTTGCATAAGCATTTGGAATTCTTCCCTGGTAACAGGTCCGGTCGGATCTGATGGTCCGACAGCATTCTAGTTGGATGGAGGTAGTTGTACGGGATTCTGTTTATCCCGTCCTTCCTGATCAGCAGCTGTGGAAGCAGTTCGTGTGCTCACCATGATGAATTGACGAAGTCCTTTACTAAATCTGATGCAAATCTGAATAGGATGGATGGGCTTTAAGGCTTGAGATCTGGATCTTCTTCTTGGATTTATGCAATCCAGTATCGATAGTAGATCCAAAGAGCAGGAGAAAAACTGGTTTTCTCAGTGAAAGCACCAAAGTGTTTGTACCAAAATTGGGCACAACACTCTTCGGATGTGTTTGAAGAGATAAAAATGAAGAAATTAAATGGAAAAAGAGGATAATCTAACAAACACTTCAAAAAACAAATAATAAAGGTACGCAGGAACATAGGAATTTAGAGTGGTTCAGCGTATTGCCTACGTCCACTATGGAATTGATGACTTTATTGATATTTCCTTGATGATTACAACTAATTACAGTGGCTAACAGCAGTTTACAATGGATTACAGTCGTGAAATTCGAGTATAGCAGCAGCTTTGAAGTGCAAGAGTGTTTCCGGCAGAGTCTGGACGTCCAAGAGCCAAAAGATCCTTTTTCTGTAGACCCTGGGTCTTTATTTATAGGCGTAGGATGCAAATATCTCGCTCAAATCTCGGGAGACTCCTTTTGGCATGTGGGTGGGCCCACGCAATCGATCCCATGAAGTTTCGGCCCGATCCGTGATCGATACGAATGGATTTCGTATCGATCAGGATTTGACCCAATCGAGTCGAAACTTGGCATGAACATTCCTTTGCTCGTACGTAAGCTCCTGTGAAAATTTCATAGCATTTGAACTTGTGGATTGTGAGATGTGATCGATTCTAATTGGAGTTTTTCGGTGGGCTGTTGCGTTCGAATCGATGCCTTCGTATCGATCTATTCGAATAGATCCTGGCACGTGCTTGCAGGTTGACGTGGCGCGCACACTCCGGATCGATCCACTTTTCGCGGCGCGTTGATCGAGTCGTTCCGCTATTTGCGCCTTGTTCGTATCGAAGAACGTTGCCTCGTTCGCAGCGATGGAAACGACTTAATTCGCATCGATGGAAACAACTTTGTTCGTATCGATGGCGATCGACTCCAGTCGATCGATACGTAGCTGAAAGGCCCGGATGGATGCGAACAGTGATAGCTCGATCGATTCGAATAACTATGACATGAAGGATACGAACAGGGGCTTCTCGATGGTTACGAAGTAACTGGACTTGATGGATGCGAACAGTGATAGCTCGATCGATGCGAAGCACCACTGTTTGATGGATTCGAACAAGAGAGTTGCCGATCGATACAGTGGATTCGTTCACTTATGGATTTGAACTGATCGATACGAATGAGGCCATCTCGGATCGATTCGAACATGATGGATACGAAGTGAAGTTAATTCTTTTGATTTGCGTCGATCATATCTTGGAACGCTGGTTTTCTTAGCTTTGCTTGTCATGTCATATCAATTGTAGCTTGATCCGGACTTGGACAAAATTCATCGACATCCATAGTGAACCCGTGCTTACTCGACATCCGGGATGAGCGATCCTTGGTTTTCAGTCAATTCCTTGACATCTCGGCCTTGCCAAAAGGGGGGATAACAGAGACCTATTACAACGGTTTTCTCAGGCCTGTTGTAATAAATAGCACTTTTCAAAAACTCTTTTACTTTGCACGTTGTAATAGACACCTATTACAACGTTTTTAATTTGATCGTTGTAATATATGCCTATTACAACGATTTTTTGCCCGTTGTAATAGATACTGGTTTTCATCCATGTTTGCTCGTTATAATAGATGCCTATTACAACTATTTTCTTTTGCCCGTTGTAATAGATGCCGATTTTACAACGGCTACAGAATGCTTGTTGTAATAAATGCCCATTGCCGATTTTTTGATAATTAATAATTAATAATTACAATGCTTTCTTCAAAAATATTAATTATTATTATTATTATTTAATAATTAATTATTAATAATATTAATATTAATCATCATTATCTTCGATTATTTATACATACTTACTTAATAATTTATAAATGGTAATTTATAATTAATAATTATAAATGATAACGTACATAGGTCATTATTTATAATTTATCATAATTAATGAGTACTAATAAATAATTTATAATTACTAATTATTATCTAAAATCAATATTTATTTTTTATATTAATAATTTATTATAGTTAATTATTATTAATTAGTAAATTATAGCTAATATTTATGACTTATAATTAATAAATATTATTAATACTTAGTAAAATAATTATATTAAATAATTAATAAATATTATTAATACTTAGTAAAATAATTAATATTAAATAATTAATAACTAATATTAAATAATTAATAACTAATATTAAATAATTAATATTAAATAATTAATAATTAAATTTAATAATTGATATTTTATAATTAATGTTTAATATTTAATATTTAACTAATTTACAATTTTAATAATTAAAATTAAATTATTTAATATAGTTTAATAATCTAGAAATAAATTTTTTCTAAAATTTAAAAAGATCCATAAAATTTAGAAATAATTAATGTTAAATAATTAATGTTAAATAGTTAATAATTAATGTTAAATAACTAATATTCAGTTATAATTAAGAAGTAATAATTAATATTAAATAATTAATATTCAATTATAATTAAGAAGTAATAATTAATAACTAATAAATAAGAAGTAATATTTAATAATTAGTTATTTCTATTAAATAATTAGTAATTACTATTTAATAATTAATAATTAGTAAGTAATCTTTAATGATTAATAAGTAATAAAAATAAGCATGATGTTTTTCAGTTATAATTACTACTTAAAATTGATAATTCTATTAATATTTAAGAATTAATAACTAATAAAATATACATAATAAGTAACACTTAATAATTAATATTCAATTATAATTAAGAAGTAATAAGTAAGAATCAATTAGTAATTGGTAATTAATAATTACTATTAAATAATTAATAATTAACAACCAATACTTGAATAATTCGCTTACGGTGGTCGACCTGGCCGGTCAGGTCGCGGTGGTCCAGGGGGCAGCACCCCGTCCGAAAATGGTACATTTCGTTTACTCCTACAAACAATTAGTTTTTTAAAATTACTATTAATATTTAATCATTACTAATTGGTAACATATAAATAACAAATAATTTTTAATAATTAATATTCAATTATAACTACGAAGTAATAATTAATAATTTATTATGGTTTAATATTTTAGAAATAAAATTTTCTTATATACCTATGATACAAAATATACTTTCGTACACATTTAAAATTTTCTTTTGCAACAGTCTATTTTACATATAAACAATTTTATTTTGTCTCCAAACTCAAAATTTCGGCTCCAGACCAAAATTTTAACTCTAAAGCATCAGACCTTTACCCAATTCCCAATCTAAATCATAAACACTTGCATTTTTTCCCTCTTTCTTATTGTCGCCTTACAGAAATTTCCCCATTCGAATTTAAGCAAACCCCATCTTCTCTTCATCCCCAATCCTCGTAGTTATCATCGCTTTACACTACTGCTATGATTTTCTTGAGCTGCTACCATCTCAATCCTGAGCTTTCACTGTCGTTGTTGTCTGGAGGCGCCGCCGTTAACACTCAGTATTTCATTTTTGGATCTGGCGCCGGTTATTGAGTCGCTGTCATTGGAGATATCATCGTGAAGCTTTCCACAATCAGATCTAAGGTTCGACTTTTGTATGATGGTCGACGCCGCCTGGAATAGATCTACCACCGGGAAGCTTGAACGTCACCTAAAAGTTTGTGCAACTGTCGCCAATAGCTGGAAGCAATGAAGTTTCCAAAGTCAACAAGGCCGAGATCTGACGATTGAGGGAAGCTTGGGATGCATGAAATTGATGATTGAGTGTTGAAATACTAGGTGCGAACTGCGTATCTGAATTGATGTTTGAGGCTAGAAAATCTAAAGGTACTTCCTTAATATGGTTCCTGATGACATTTTAGATTCCTAAGAAATCATGATTAATTTTTATATCTATTTTTTAGTTTTGCTAGCTGCCTGCTTGTTTGTTAGGTGCATGATGATATTGCTACATTGTTGTTGTGCTGAAGCTTTGCCATGATTGTTGATAGTCTAATTTTTTAGGAAATTAAATCTGAAATTAAATCCTAAAATGTTGATAGCTCAATCTTCTTACATACTTTTTTTCCTTCACTACTAGCGTGAAAAACTTATTTAGTCAGAATAAGATACAACAACCAACTTTTGATAGGATGACTGTTATTTACAGGTCGGCTTTTATTATTCTTGATTGAGATGTATTTGCGATATTCAACAGTTCGCCTGTAGGGATTGAGTGCTCATCTACTAGTGTTATTTGAGAAGCCATGATTTGGACATGGTGTAAAATGTAGCATGCGTTATGACCTGCAAGGTTCCAGTATGTGTGATGAGCTAGGTTATTCAATATATTTACTCATAATGTAACTTCTTAATGGCAGTTTATTCGATGTGGTAACATAATTAGTTATTTTCTAGTACAGTATTCACTAGATTTTGTGTACCTAGCAATTGTCATATTGTTCTCATCACGGACAAGTTAAATACACATTTGACTAAACATAATTTTCATCAAATATGCATGGTAACATATGGAATATTAACCGTTGAGCAATATATTGTATTTTAGAGGTGGCATGTTAGATGCATACTGGAGAAAGACAAGCAGAAAAAATAAGATTGGCGTATTTGACATCACTTCTTGATCGGGAGATAAGCCTGTTTGATACTGAAGCTTCTACAGGAGAAGTGATAAATGCCATCACTAATGATGTTCTTGTAGTACAAGATCCTCTATCTGAAAAGGTAAACTATGCATAATATATCAATTTATATATAGTTTATTTTTTCCTTTCTTTTTAGGAACTATTGTTTGTTTGATGGTTAATTTGCTTTTGGAATGTAGTTTAAATTGCAATTTATGGGGTGCATTAAGATAAGTCATAGAAATTCGGTGGGCAATAAATTTGGGCAGTTAGGCATTAATTTTTATGAACGTGTGAGTTGGTAGGTTTGTACCATGATTTTGCTGCCTTTTTTATTTATGATGATCAGTTGAGCTTGTTATAATTTGTTTCCAGTTACTCTAAAAATAACTGGAATTTTGCATTTTTTGTTGTTATCTACCAGAGAAAAAACTCAATAAACACTAAAAGAAAATGTTTAATATATTTGTATGTAGCTTATGAAGAGTGCAATACATCTATTCTAATTATTGCACACTAATATTTTGAGGTACAAAAAATGGAATTACAAGCATTTTGATTTTTAAAAATGAAACTGTAAAAATGGTCATGATATAGAAATAGAAGTTGTAAATTCTAGAGATACATTTAATGAGTAAATAGTAGGTGAGGAATGAGGATGATGTATACTGCTTTTGCCTCATATATTTGTAATTAAATTGAGAATACATGTAGTGTAGAATTTATACAATGGATATCCAAATAGAGATTTGAGTGAAAGTTCGTTTGGTTTCATTTATATTTTGTACAAAAAAAATTTCATCAAATAATGTGATGGTTTGGTGCCATTACTCATGTAACGTGCCAGTCCCTTTCTGTTATCCATTATTTTTGTGTTTCCATGTTATGATTTTTGGCCATTTCTTTGGTTTTACTTCTTTTATGCTTGAATGAATAAATGTTCAAAATGAAATTTACACAGACTGTATATATAGCTAAAATGCTATTAAATTTACACAAACAATATCATTTAAGCAAGAAACATAGGTAATGTTTAGTGACTAAAATGCTATTAAATTATTGTTTGAGAAGGCTCATTCTGTTTTACTAGAATAGTGTAGGAGTTTTACGACGACAAAGAGATTTATTATTATCTTTTTATGTAGGAGTTTGTAAAAGCAGTGATAACTTACAGGAAGAAGCTGGACAATGAGATGGAAAATAGAAGAAAATTCATAATTCCAAGTATTCATGTGCATAAGTACCCAAATTCATTTAAAAAAGAATCTAAAGTTGTAGCTCAGGACCTTCTTCTTGGCGGGTAAATTTCTGTTTTTCCTTCTACATACTTGAGTGAAATTTGATCAAATATATAAACTATTATGATTTTTTTCTATGTAAACCTTTAGTCAAACATGGCATTGATCGAGGAAAATATCGAAGCGAAAGAAGTAGCTGCTCAGATGTGTTGCAGAGGAAAATTTCAGCTTCGTTAGATGTACGACAATGAATTAGTGATTAGTAAAAGGTTGTAGTTTTAAATTTCTATGGTTTGGCATATCTATAAATGATGTGAATTATTTTTGGCTTGAATGACAATGATTTGGATTATATTAAGACTTTATAAATGATCTAAATGTATAACATGTTTTTGCTTTTTAGTGACTGTGAGTACGATCCATATATATTGCACCAATGCTCTAACTTTTTTTTAAAATTTTGTATCTTTTTTAACAACGGGCAAAAACAGTTGTAAAAAAATATATTACAACGGTTAATGTCTGTTGTGGCTAAGGCATATTGCAACGGTCCATGCTTGTTGTAAAAGACTCTATTGCAACAGCTTTGGACCGTTGTAAAAGTGTCTGCTACAACGGGCTTTTACAACAGTTCTGGATCATTGTAAAATCCGTTGAATCTATTACAACATCGCATAATAAGACGGGCGCTGGCCTGTTGCGAAACCCCTATTACAATGGGCATTACCCGTTGTAAAAAGGGTATTTTGTTGCGGTGTATAAGAAATTAAAGACAATTTAAAAAATTGATAATGAAGGTAAGAAGAATAATAAGAAATACAACTTCAAAGCACTACAAGAAAAGTCGTTTATAACAGGAAAGAGGCACAGCGTTCGGATGCTAACTGCAGTTGTCGGCCTGAAAAACCGAACAAAACCTAACGCAACGCTATATTAGATACTGTACAATATTTCCAAACCCGCTTGAGTTCCCTCCTTTGTTTTTCATTCACCACTTAAAACATTTCATCTTCTACCCCAAAATGACATACCCTAAATCTCAAACTACATCTCTAAACCTAAATTCTTCATTGGAATTTTTTCCAAACATCTGGAGTTGCAACTTCATCAAGGCCCATTACCGCACCCTAATACCATGATTTCATTAACTTATTCTAATCAATTTCACGTAGTTTTAGGAATCAATCTCGCACCCTCATTCCACTGCCACACCGTTATGACTTCTTAATCCGAACTTCCAATATTTTTGAAAGCTGCATCCACCTGCCTTTACATCCAATAAAATTGAAACCCTGCATCAACAGGCTACCCAGTGCCCCGATCTACTGTTTGTTGCCCAAACTCCAACGATAACCCAGTACCACATCAGGTTGTGAATTTTCAAGGTAAAAGCTGATATGGAAGCCGATTGTTTTTTTTTGACGTTTGTTAAGGCATTATGTTACTGGAATAACAAGGTGAATCGATATATTATTTGAATGATTTGTATTGAATACCTTGATTGATATATGGTTATTATGAGCAATATGAATTATTGTGTTGCCAACTGAAAGGAGACTTCTTTACCACTTACTCGAATTCTTTTGCAGCTCGGTGATATTTTCTAACTGAGAAGTAGTGGAGATCGATGCCTAAAATAGAACAACAGCAGTATGAGGTATTGTTTTCCATTTATGTTTCTGAGATTGTTATTTTTCGTGTAGCAATTGAGGAGGGCAATTTGATTAGACATATATAAAGTTTAGAATCCATCCCTAGAGTTATAGTTCTATTTGTATCAACTAAAACCACATAAATAATGAAAAATAGAAATAGCTTCATATTTTTATAAATGGGTTCACTTCTATGACTTTAAAAGTTGAAACTTGTGCTTATAATTTAAATTCATTTACTCTACTAAACTAGTAGTGTTTTAGTTGTTAATTATAGTTAAAACGATTAGGTTTTATTTGTCAAAATTAGTTTATGTTAAAACAAGACGTATTTCAAAAATCTTATTATGCCAAACATATTTCAAAAACCATAT
The DNA here is from genome assembly GCA_030737815.1 of Allium fistulosum. Lineage (NCBI taxonomy): Eukaryota > Viridiplantae > Streptophyta > Magnoliopsida > Asparagales > Amaryllidaceae > Allium > Allium fistulosum. The sequence goes on from CM060906.1 coordinate 362,333,693, forward strand.
GCTGTGCCAATAGTACTATAATTCTTGTCTATTCGATTTTATCAATCTGCAATCGTAGTTTTATATGATACATGAAAGTATTTATCAGTAGTAGGTACTAAGGACATCTCCAACGGTGTACATCCCTTAAAGGACATAAATTTAAGGGTCTGATTGGGCAAAAGCGCCGAAAGCTGGGTGTGTATTTAATACACGTTTGGATCCAGGTGTGTATTAAATGTTACGTCTGGATCCGATTACGTTTCCTGAATTATAAACGTAACTTTAAAATGCTTACGTTCCTTAGTTGCTCTGGTGGACAGACAATTCGTGGCAGCCTTATTCAGGGTGCAATGTGCTTTTGTTTGAGATGACCTAACAATAACCCAAGTAATTTGGTAAAACAAAAATTTACAATATTTCATGGTGCAACCATTACAGCTGATTGAAAGATTCAATGGACGACTCCCAGGTTATATTGGTAACGGAAACGACAAGAACTCATTTTGTCATGTCGATGATGTTGTAAATGGTCATATATCAGCCATGCACAATGGAAAACTGGGTGAAAGATATCTTCTTACTGGAGAGAATGCATCATTTAAGCATGTTTTTGATATTGCCGCTATCATGACAAATTCAAAGAGACCTTGGGTTCACATAGCACATATGGTCTGTAGAGTTATATGGCTGGATATTGGTTTTCATTGCTCACATTACATGGAAGCTTCCTCTAATTAGTTATCCGGTAAGGAACCACATGCAGTTTCATTGTAAAATTTGAGAAACTTTGATCTAAGAAATTTGAGTAACACGGTATAATGATGAAAACCCATTGTTTGTCAGATTTAATAGCTAGAAAGCATGATGCACTTTCAGTTGTGCACTTACAGTTTTGCACATGCACTAATGCTGAGGACAAGGGCATATACTTAGGATATTGATAAAAATGCACTGTTGTTTCATGCTTAAAGGTCAAACATGTGGCAAGATTTCTAGGATTTTATCCACTTCAGACGCTTCATACCATCTATAGTAGTTCTTCCTTTGTCTTTCGAATTATGTGACAAATTGGAGTTGTTTATTTGGCTTGCAGACTGTTAAGGTTTTATGGTATCAATAGGCATATTCTTGTGAGAAAGCTAGGAAAGAACTAGGTTACAACCCTAGAAGCTTGAATGAAGGATTAACAGAGATGCTCCAATGGTTAAAGAGTTTAGGTTTCATCAAATGTTAAGGTTGGATTTCTTTATTTCATTGTATATTCTTTTGGTTTTCTTAACTGTTTAGTAACTTAACTAGTGAATAGTACTTGTATTTTATTTGGGATGTTACATCAGGTGCAAAATTTACAACCTTCGACCGCCTGAAATCTGATTTGGGTTAAAATGCCACAATGATGAGAATATGGAAACAAATTTAGAGGAAAAAAGCGAAATGTTTGTATTCCCCACTTTGCAAGCATCTAGCATTTGAGAACTAGTGAAACATTTATTGACAATATTAAAAGTGATAGAAATAAGTCTAATCATAAGTTGATTTATGTAATAAGCTAGTGTTGAGTTCTGATTTATGTAATAAGCTAGTGTTGAGTTCTGATTATTAAACATTGCATTATTATTAAACATTGATTTTTATCAAACAATTCATATGTTAATTTGTATTTACTCTTGTTGCAAGTAGAAAAGATATCTATATTGGTTAAAGCTGCTAATATGAAATTGATTAATCTTACTGGCCTGGATGGTTGCTTAGTTTTTTGAAGAGAGCATTGAAGTTCTTACTTTCAGTGTTGGATATACATGGTATGTTTGTTTGGAACACTTTGCTTTCATGAACTGTTTTTTTGTATGTGGCGTTGCATTGTAGCTTGTAATAACATGTTATCATAAAACAAAGAGGCTGCCATAATATGTTATAAGTTTATTGATGCTGAACCCTGATAGTGCACTTCTACACCATTGCAGTTCACAATCTCACAAGGAACTACAACAGTCTAAAACACAACTTAAGTAGTTGGGTTTTTCAAACCGTGCAAAGGAGGTGTTGTTGGATTTCTCAAAATCCAACAATACTAAAATTGCTGTAAAGATTTATATATAACAAAGTAAATAAGTTTATAAAAACTAAATAAATTTATAAAATTAACTAATTTCACCAGTTTTATAAAAATTATACAAATTAACTATGTTTTTAAAAAAAGTTGACTAAGTTGTATTAAACTTAACTAAATTTATAAATTTAACTAAGTTTATAAAAACTAAACAAGTTTATAAAAATTAAACAAGTTTATAAAAATAACTAAGTTTATAAAAAATTATTAAGTTTTAAAAAAATTAAGCAAGTTTATAAAAACAATCAAGTTTATAAAATTAATTAAATTTTAAAAAAATAAACATGTTAAGCAAGTATTACTAAAATCAAACACATATCCAAAAATTAAACATAGTTATAAAAATAAGCACATTTATAAAAACAAGTTTTACAAATTTTTAACTAAATTAACTAAGTTTTATAAAGAAATAACTAACTTTATAAAAAATAATTAAGCTTTATACAAATTTAACTAAGTTGACTAAAAGTTTATAAAATTAACTAACTCTTATAAAATTTAACTAAGTTTATAAAAATTAACTAAGTTAACCAAGTTTTATAGAACTTAACTAAATTTATAAAAATTAACTAAGTCATATGAAAATTTAACCAAGGTAATCGTGTTTTATAAAAATTAATTAATTTTCTAAATATTAATAAAACTTTATAACAACTAAATAAATTTACAAAAACTAACTTTTATAAAAATTAACTAACTTTATAGGTCCACCACAATTAAAGAGAATAGTTGGTAAAATAACCTACTATGTTTACTTTTGTTTTATTTCTCGAGATAAAAGGAAAAAAAAATTGCGTGTGTACTTTAATGTAGATCATTAAATAGGAGGGCTCGACATTTTAGAGGATTGTATATTATTGCGTGTTTACTTTAGTTTGAGAGATGATTATTTGTAAGGCAATCTGTTCATAACACCTCTAAACTTTTAGTATGCAACAAACAATACTGCAAATAATGGTTAGAAACACATTTATATACTAGATACTAACACGAAGTCTAAGACTCTAAAATCACATTAGTGGTACAATGGATAACTGATAAAACAATACACACTAAATTATATACTGATCAAGTACAAATGATACAAGTTTATATTGTAACTGACCTTGCAATTAGTAATAGCAAAAATAAGTATAAAGACTCTAAAATCACATTAATGGTACAATGTATAACCGATAAAACAATACACGTTGAATTATATACTGATTAAATACAAACGATACAAGTTTATATTGTAAATGACCTTGCAATTAATAAATATTAAATAAGTTTATAAAAAGTAACTAAGTGTTATAAAAATTTAACTAAGTTTTATAAAAATTAACAAGTTTAGTATATAAAAATATAAATATAACTAAATCTTCTACAGTAATTATAATTATAATAATTAACTAATATTTATAATAATAATACTAAGTTAACTAAGATTTAAAATTATTAAATAATTTTATAAAAATTAACTAAGTATTATAAAAATTTAAATAAGTAAGTTTTATAAAAATTAAATAAGTATATAAAAATATAAAATATAACTAAATCTTCTATAATACCAATAATAATTAACTAATATTTATAATAATAATATAATAAGTTAGCTAAGATGTATAAATATTAAATAAGTTTATAAAAATTAACTAAGTATTATAAAATTTAACCTAGTTAACTAAGTTTTATAAAAATTGAAAGTTTAGTTTATAAAAATTAAATATGTATGTAAAAATGTAAAATATAACTAAATCTTATATAATAGTAATAGTAACAATAACAACAACAACAACAATTATTATTACTATTGTTGTTATTATTATTAACTTAGATTTATAATAATAATAAGTTAACTAAGGTTTATAAATATTAAATAAGTATATAAATTTTTTAACGAAGTGAACTAAGTTTAATAAAAATTAACAAGTTTAGTTTATACAAATTAACTAAGTATATAAAAATATAAAATATAACTAAATCTTCTATAATATAATAATAATAATAACTAAGATTTATAATAATAATAAATTAACCAAGATTTATAAATATTAAATAAGTGTATCCTACAGCAAGGCTTTTGACTCTGGAAACCATAATAATAATAACTTGATTATGTCGTTATGGCCCAAGAAATCATCTCACACTGTCATTCCCAAAGAGTATCTTGTGTTATCTTCAAACTTGACAACAACAAGGTGTTTGACTCTGTCATTCTCAAAGGATATATTGTTGCTGCTATTGCTGCATATTTAGGTGTTATCGGCCGCCAGGTCCTAGTTCTTGCTGCTTCTTATTCGCCTTTGTCCTTATTCCTAGTATTCTCAGCACAAATCTTGTAAGCTTGCTATATAACATGCCCAAACGATCAAATAGTTGCTCCATACCATGCATTTTGGAATTAAGTGTCGTTTACCATTTTCATATATACAATCAAATTTTTGACTTGCACACTTTGGTTCACTTTCAATCAAAACAAGTCTGAGTGAGACGTAAAATAGTTACTTGTAGAAAGGCGAACATAAACATGTGAAAAGCGTGTTCTGATCGATAAGAACTAAAATTTAACCAAACAAATTTACAACCTCATGCATTTGTTAAGAAGTTTTGAGAAACTATTTTAGAATATGCAACTACAACAAAATTCTACACGCTTCTGAACAGTTTTTAAACTCTTATGAATTTCAGTGTCATTGTTGTATTCCTGTATGGCATCCTTCATCCATCATAAATCAATAAATGTATCTAGTTTAGCATCATAGGTTATCACCTTTAGAGCACCGTAACATTGAAGTAATAATTGTCTCATGAATGTGATGGTTAGATATCAGTATTCAAAGTGCACCTTGCTGATTGAGTCTAAAATAATGGTTAATTTCCAACTTTTGACATGATACAAAATTGAACATGGTATATACAAATACTGATCTTTTTGGGCAGGGTTTTACTGATATTAAAAATAGATCATTGCTATCATATATGGACAATTATGCAACTGTGTTTTCATAGACAGATAGACCAATTTATTCTATACAATAAAAACTTTTCCTTATCTATTCCACTCTTATCTCTTTGCCAGTGTATACGGTTACTTATCGTTTCTTTTTTAATGTTTTAATAGGTTTGTTTTTAATGTGCTGAAGCAGTATGTGCCAGAACTAAAGGTTGAATGGATAAAAAGTCTTTCATTTACGATTGATGGATTAGGTACTGTATTCGATGTACTTGCTGAGGGCGTGAGCTTGTTTACTGATGGTATGTTATGCATATCTATAAAGCAATTTAAATCTGGATATATATAGACTTCCTGATGACAAATTTGATGCCTAATGTGTGCCTTCTACCATATGTCAGTTTGAAGTATCTGCAGTTGCATTTGTTGTCTTGGTTGCCCGTGCAGATATTGTGCTTTTGTCCATTGTTGTATGAAATTGGTTTATAAATATTATCGTTGTTTATGAATTTATGTAAACTTTGTTTATGGATATTGTATTCAACTTAATTAATAGAAATAGTTAATTGTTATGTTTTACATGATATTTTTTAGTTTGATTTGTATATGTGTTATGTATATTATCCGGTTGAAATATAATAAAATGCAATTTAGATTAATGATACATGTGTGTAAATATTGCAATGGTGCAACGCTGTAAAAATAGTAGGAACAAACAACATCGTTCAAACCGTGTTATCAATTCTATGAAAAGATAATGCACATTGCTCCAACAACATAACAAAAATGCTGTGAAAAATTAATTACAGCGTTTATTAACCGCTGATAAAAAAATGTTAAATATAGTACAGCGAATCAGGAAACCTTTGAGGCACGTAATATGTTTTCCTTAAGGAATTATTTGCCCCCACTATTTGCAGTGAACTATGAAGCGAAATCCCTCCAGGATACAACAAATTAGAAATTACAGAAGCAAAGGGAAGAAGAGAGTTTTAATGAATTGAATTTGGCCAGGCAGAAGAAGAAGTATATATAAAGGCTGAAGGGTCATGACCGTTGGAAGTAGTTGCCAAAACGCGACCGTTTGTTTGAAAATACGACTGTTGAAACAGTCGAACCTGTTCCGTACGGTCACGCACGAGCCCTCGTGCCCAAGTGCCCATCTTTGACCTATAATAATATTTTATAGGCCCAAACCCTTTTAAATCAAGCCATGCCATTGTATCCATCTTCAAGTCCAAGTTATTTCACAATATCCAATTCAAATCATTACTATATATGAAGATATAGTTCATAATATTTGCCAATGTGGGACAAATACTATTGCAATCTTCCAATAATCCCCCACAAGATTGTAATATTATTTATTTATGTATTCGAGAAAGTACCTTTTGGTTTAAACTTTTCTCCTTAGTCCATATATTTAAACTTCAACAGAATATTTGGTAGTGAATACTTAAACCAAAATCCTATACGATGAAGCGAAATCTATGAACACATAAATATTATCATGCTTCTGTAAAATTTCATAACCGTAGATTGGTTATTAATTTCTTCCTGGTTTTCATGAACATTTATAAAGCTATATCCAAACTTTATTGAAACATTGTTTCTTATGTTCATATAGGTGTCCATTCTTTCCGTCCTTGTTACTTATGGACAAATGATCACCACAAAACGTAACAATACAAACATTGAGTTCCTCATGTTTGGCAACCACTTAACTGCAACTTGTTGTTACCCATTAAACTTTAGACTTAAGGAGCATAAGGTCGGGTTTCCATTGCAGGTGATTTAAAAAGGTTTTAGACCCATTTGACAACTAGTTGTTCTAATCATTTCTCTTGGTAATCCTTTGGTTAATGGGTCTGCCAAATTTTCCTTTGATCTTACATATGTAATTGTGATGACGCCATCCACAATTAATTCCCTAACATATGCATGTCTCAAGCTTATATGTCTAGACTTTCCGTTATAAATCTTATTATATGCTCTAGACATTGTAGCTTCACTATCACAGTAAACAGAAATGGCTGATGATGGTTGTGGCCACAACTTTATCTCTGTTAACAAATTTCTTAACCATTCTGCTTCTCTTGCTAATGCATCTAAAGCAGTAAATTCTGCTTCCATTGTAGAATGTATGATAATTGTTTGTTTCTTAGAGGCCCATGATATGGCACCTCCTGCAAGAGTAAAAATCCACCCAGTAGTTCCTCTATTTTCGTTTTCAGGAGTCGAACCACTTGCATCCGAGTATCCTTCTAAAAGTGCTGGGAAATTTCCATAGTAGAGTCCTAAATTACTTGTTCTTTTAAGATAACCTAAAACTCTACCGATTGCTTTCCAGTGTGTAATACTAGGATTATTCGTATATCTAGACAGTTTGCATACTGCATAAGAAATATTAGGACGAGTGCAATGCATAGCATACATGAGACTGCCAATTACACTTGCATATTCTAGTTGAGCAACTGCTCTTTCAGAATTTGCAAATATTTTAATAGAAGAATCATAAGGGCTACTTGCTTCTTTAAAATTTAAATGCTTACACTTAACAAGTATCTTTTCAATGTAGTGAGACTGACATAAAGCATATCCCTCACGATGTTTCCTCACTTTTATTCCTAGAATAGTATCAACTTCGTTCAGGTCTTTCATTTTAAAACACGAAGTTAAATATTTCTTTGTCTCATTTATTCCTTCCATATTAGTACCAAATATGAGCATATCATCCACATATAGGCATATTATAATACCATATTTATCTGTGAATTTTGAATAGATGCACTTATCAGCATTATTATGCTTGAAGCCATTAGACAAAATTACAGAGTCAAATTTCTCATGCCATTGTTTTGGTGCTTGTTATAATCCATATAATGATTTGACTAGTTTGCAAACCTTATTTTCATTTCCATTCATGACGAATCCTTCTGGCTGTTCCATATACACTTCTTCGTCTATCTCTCCATTAAGAAAAGCAGTCTTGACATCCATTTGATGTACATATAATCCATGAATAGATGCAAGAGCAAAAAGAATCCTTATTGATGTTAGTCTAGCGACTGGAGCATATGTATCAAAGTAATCAATGCCTTCCTTTTGCCTAAATCCTTTGGCTACTAGCCTTGCTTTGAAAGTTTGAACAGATCCATCTGTGTTGTATTTCTTTCGAAACACCCATTTACATCCAATTGGCTTGGATCCAACCGGTAAATCTGTTAGAAACCAAGTATTGTTAGATAGAATTGAATCCATCTCATCCTGTATTGCTTCTTTCCATAAAATAGCATCTCTTGAAGTAATAGCTTCTTTAAAAGTTTTAGGATCTTCTTCGTTATTCAAAATATAATTTTTCTCATCGAGTAATTTATTTCTATCACCAACAACAAGGTGAACTATGTCATCTGGTGAGACAAAATCTGGATCTAAGCCTTTGGCTTTCCTTGGTCTTTGGCTTCTTCTAGGTTCATCAGGTACATTTTGAAGCCTTCTTTTATTTAGAGAACTATATTCAATGTTTTCATCATTCCTTTTGTAGACGATTTGTGCAGGATCTTGAATCGTCATGGAATCACATAAAAAATTATTTTCGATGAATTCTACATCTCTTGATTCCACAATCACATTAGATTCTACATCTAATAATCTGTATGCTTTAGAATTTTCAGCATATCCTACGAATATACTTTTTAACGCTCTTGGTCCAAGTTTTATTCTTTTCGGATCCGTGACCCTATAAAAAGCTAAACATCCCCAAACCTTTAGATATTTCAAGTTTGGTTTTCTTCCTTTCCATAATTCGTAAGGAGAAGTCTTGGTTTTCTTTGATGGAATTCTGTTATGCAAATGACACGATGTTAAGAGTGCCTCTCCCCACAAATTGACATGTTGTTTAGCATTTAAAATTAGAGCATTAGTCATTTCAACCAAAGTTCTATTTTTCCGTTCAGCCAACCCATTTTGTTGTGGGGTATAAGGTGCGCTCGATTGATGAATGATTCCATTTTCTCCACAGAAGGATGAAAATTCGAAGGAAAAATATTCCCCACCTCTATCACTTCGTAGCACCTTAATCTTCTTTTCCTTTTGATTCTCAACATTGGTTTTGAAACGTTTAAACATTTCAAAAGCTTGATCTTTTGATCTCATTAAATAGACTTGTGTATATCTAGAATAATCATCTATAAATGTAATAAAATATCTATTACCACCTCTAGTTAATATACCATTCAATTCACAAATGTCAGAATGTATTAGTTCAAGTAGTTGAGTATTTCTTTCAGATTTTGGAAACGGCTTTTTGCACATCTTTGCTTCAATACAAATTTCACATTTAGACTAGTTTACATTATCATATGAAATCATTCCTTCTTTATACATAAATTGCAAATTTTTGTAATTTAGATGTGCTAATCTATTATGCCATAAATGAAATGAATCAACAACATAAGCAAATTCGGTCATTTTATTAATACTTAATTTAAACATACCATTACAAGCATATCCTTTCCCAACAAACATACCACCCTTAGACAGAATAAGACTATTACCATCTAGAACTCCCTTAACACCCTTATTACATAGGAGACTTGCAGAAACCAGATTTTTTCTGATTTCTGGAACATGTAAAACGTTAACAAGAACAATCCTTTTGCCAGAAGTGAACTCCAATTCTATGGTTCCTTTTCCAATGACAGTTGAAGCATAATGGTTTCCCATAAGCACCTTGCTATCATCAGAAACCTTCTCATAGGATTTGAACAATGACTGGTTGTTGCATACATGAATAGTAGCACCAGAGTCATACCACCAATCATTGTCTTTGGTAGCATCTGCCATGTTTAATTCTGTGATCATATCGATGTTTAATTTTGAAACCATGGCAACGATCTCTGATTCTTCGTGTTCAACCATGTTTGCCTTGTTGGTGGTGCCTTGATTGTTCTTTTTACCCTGGTTAGTATTCTGTCCTTGCTCCTTTTTCTGCTTTTTGAAAAATCTACAGTCGCGTTTGTAATGCCCAGGTTTGCCACAGAAGTAGCAGTCACCCTTTCCTTTGCCGTTGTTATCACTTTTGCGTTTTCCGGAGGGCTTGTTGTCATTTCCAACATTGTTAATATTGGAAGCAGGAGTAGATTCAAAAACCCTTTTCTCATGAATTCTGGTTTCTTCTTCAATACGAAGATGCTTTTGAATCTGTTCCATTGTGAAATCCTCCGTAGAATGCATAAGCTTTTTTCGATAATCACTCCAATTCTTAGGGAGTTTGCCCATTACAGCCCCAACTTGCAAAGCCTCTGGGATGTTGATTTTTACATCCTTTAATTTGTTGAAGATTACTTGTAGTTCATGCACTTGGTCTAGAACAGAGGCGTTATCAAGCATCTTAAAGTCAAAGAATTCGAAAATTAAAAACTTATCTGCGCCTTGCTTTTCGTTGCTGTATTTTGTCTCCAATGCTTTTCAGATTTCCCGAGGCGATTTGACAGAAGTAAAAAGATCGTACAATCGATCGGACAGGGTATTAAGAATGTGTCCCCTGCATACGACTTCATCTTCCTCCCTTTTCTTTCTTTGCGCAATAAGTTCTGCACTATCCTTATCAGTAGGCGCTGGAATGGGTTGCAGATCAGGGTCGAGGACATACGCAATCTTTAGAGTGGTGAGAAGGAACAGCAGTTTATCCTGCCAGCGAGTGTAGTTAGTGCCGTCAAAACGATCCAGTTTGGTGAACTCCTGATTCATAATTTTGTAAGTGGAATCTGATCCGGTTGCTACTGCCATTGAAATAATTCCTTAAGATTGTTAAATATAGTACAGCGAATCAGGAAACCTTTGAGGCACGTAATACGTTTTCGTTAAGGAATTATTCGCCCCCACTATTTGCAGTTCGTGCCCCAAGTGCCCAAGTGCCCATCTTTGACCTATAATAATATTTTATAGGCCCAAACCCTTTTAGCTCAAGCCATGCCATTGTGTCCATCTTCAAGTCCAAGTTATTTCACAATATCCAATTCAAATCATTACTATATATGAAGATATAGTTCATAATATTTGCCAATGTGGGACAAATACTATTGCAATCTTCCAATAAAAAACACTATTAACATTTTTGAAAGCAAATAAAAAACGCTGCAGAAAATTATATACAGCGGTAAAAGAACGCTGTCCAATACAGTTTTCAACAGCGTTTATTTTTTGCTATTATTAATTTCGTATCTACGACCGCATGTCGTTATACCTGTGCAGTTAAAGCGCTCGGCAGATTCAAAGCGGTGGAGGTGCAAAAATTCATAGCGGGGATACAGCGAGGATATAGCGGGATATAGCGGATGACTCTAAAATAGCATATAAAACTCGTACTTAATGTTTTTACAAATATATAAATGGTAATTAAATGAAAAATTATCATTCAATTGAATTATTATTAATACATAAATAATTTTAAATAAAAACATGTGCGAATATACTTTAAATAAACGTAAAACTGTTATATAACATAATTGAATTTAGTAGAATATTAGAGTATTTTCATTTCTGAAAATATATTAAAAATTAAATCAAATAAATTAGTTTATTAATTTTTATAATGTATAAATGCAATTTTTCAATTCATTTTATTAAAGAAGATATAGCGGAAATAGCGGAATATAGCGGGAATAACGGGATATATCGGAAATAGCGGGGCTTAAAGCGGAAAGGCTATATTTTGGGGCTATATGGAAATATCGTAGCGGTAGAAATCCGCTATGAGATATAGCGGGGTTATAACGGGGTAATAGCGGGGCATTAACTACACATCGTTATACAACGTTTCTAACAACGCTGTTATATCCTATTACACCGTTTTTTAAAAACTGTTAAAAGCTTATTTTGGTATAGTGAAGGATGATTCTAATCTCTATAGAATGACTATTTTTATATAGAGATTATTATATAGGGTTGAAACAATTGATTTATGGTTATAAATCGACATCTGGTCGATTCTTCTATTAATATGGGAAACGTTTATCTATTTGAATTTTTAGTTTCCTCCAATCTGCATGCGCCTGATAAGATTCTTTCTTTAATCGGTTGATTAGGGAATTGTTTGGTTACTTCAATCTTTCAAATTATTCTCCTTCTCATGAAATAATTCGTCGCCCTCTTTAATGCAATAAAAGAGATAATATATTTGAGTCATTGTCTCAAATATCTTTCAAATCTTCTTTACTTGGAAATATAATATCACCGAAATTAATAATATCTTTCAGACCTTCTTTAATATGAAAATATTGTATCACCGAAATCTAATAAAATCAACCATAAATAGCAAAAATCAAGGGAAATATAAAGAGATGTTAGGTCGAAATAAAAAAGAGATAAAAATATAAAAAATACATGACCTTTTGCGCTAATGTATGATATATATATATATACATATATATATATATAATTCATTTGACAGAAAATATGCACATTTATGCAATATCCTTAAATAGATGTAAAATGTTTTTTAGAAAATATAAGAATGTATCTGCAAAAAATGCATAATTTTGCAAATATTTGCAAAATAAATGAAAATAAATAGCACTATATTGGAAATATTTGAAAATGGTTATGAAATTATAAAGATTTTGCAAATATCTGCAAAATAAACGCATAATTTTGCAAATATTTGTGAAATGAAAGAATATAAAGCATTATTTGCAAATATTTGTAAAAATGTTTCTAAAAGAATAATTTGTGTTGCAAATATTTGCAAAATGAGTGAATAGTTCTACATATATTTGCAAAATGAACGCATAATTATACAAATGCTTGCAAGACAAATGTGTAATCTTTCAAATATCCGCAAAATAAATGAAAATATAGAACCACTCAAATATAATAGAAAATATTGAAAATGTATACATATTTTGCCAAAAAATTGCAAATAATTCCATAAAATTATTTTCCGAGAAAATTATATCACTACAAGATAAAACGGCTATTCCAACGGTTCCTAGCCGTTGGCGGCCGTTGGAAACCGTTGGAATAGCCGTTGGAATAAATCCCACGCCTTGCAATGCTTTCCAACGGATCCAACGAATCATTTCCAACGGAATTTCCAACGGCCGCTAACGGCTAGGAACCGTTGGAAACCGTTAGAAACTGTTACAACAAAATGACCAATAAGCCGTTGGAAACCGTTGGAAGCCGTTGGAAATACTGGGTCTATTTTGCTGTATAACAGCAGGTCTATTAACCTTCCATCCATACCATTTCCAATCCATTCAAATTCCATTCCATTTCCAATCAATTCCACACATATATATCAATATCAATACAAACAACACACATAAATCAATAAAACACCAATATAAACAAACCAAACCGATCAAACATCACAAAATATACCATCAACGTACATACCATATACAAATGTCAATGTACCATGTACATGCCATCAAAATATTTCTCACCCACTCCGTACCAATATATACAACATCAAAACATCTCCAAGTCAATATATACATTGTTCAAGCACATATAATCAAAAACATACCTCCTCAAGGATCCTCGTCGCCTCCCGAAGCACCAGACGACGAAGGAAGGGTACCATGATTCTGCAAATACTGCGCAAGCTTTTGATCCAGCTGCTCCACCTGGATGGCTCGTAGACGATTCTCTTCCCGTAGCTGCTCAACCATAGCTCTAAGCTCCTTGATTTCATCTTTGTCTTGGTCTTTTTGAGCTTGTCGAGCCTGTCGAGCCTGCAAATAAAAATAATAGCAAAAGGATTGTCTCATCATATAAAATACTATAACATTATATATCTAAAACGCTGATTTTTTGTAAATACGTAAAAGGATTAATTATTTACCGTTAGGTTCCCGAAGCCAAAACGTCTACTCCGTTGCGCCGGATCCATAACAGCAGTAAAAATGTTATCCTGCTCCTCCTGTGTCAGCGCATCACGACCTGATTGCTGAAGCGCATTAGCCTGTGCCTCCTGCAACCTCGACTAAAATGAAAAAAAAACAATTTCAGTTGAAAAATAGTAGCATGTAATTATTTCGCATAGCTAGAAATTAATAAACTTATCGGTGTAAGTATTAGAAATTTAAAAATGCATACATATGCCTCGGTCGCCCTATCTTGATCACCCCACTGATATATGATATTGCCAGCCTCATCTACTTGCCTAGACGCGTGGGTGTGAGCAAACACGTCCACTAAGCCAACAGAGCCTCCACGAGCACGTTCCTGCAATTGATAATTTGGATAATTTAACTGTACATAATTAACTTATTACTGAACTGATCAATATACATAATAGATAAATTTACCAAATCTTCGCGGTGATGTTGGAAAGATTTGGAGCCTCCACGGTGTGATACAGGATTCCTACTCCTGTTTGCCGAGTTCCTAGCTGACTCCTCCTGCAAATTTACAATGATTAATTATTTATTAAACGGTAAAAAATTGCTGAGATTTATTGTAGAGTTACCTTGAACTCCTCAGAGTTCCACCACTCAACCCACTTCTCCCATACAGTCGCGCTCATCCACTTGGGCTTCTTTCCTACTTTTTTAGTCTCCGACATAGTCTCCCTATAGTTCTTCGCGATCCTGGAGTTCCAGTGTCGTTGAACTAAATTGACATCAGGCTCTTGCAAATTTATGGCGCCCTATACAATGAGAAAATATTACTAATTATTTATTTGTATTTAATTAATCATCTTGTAAAGCGGTATACACTTACCAGAAAATCTTGCCAAATCGTCTCTCTCACGTCGTCGGGGATCTTGCCCCACTTGGGCCAGCAATCGGTCATCCTAGCCATGTACGCCTGCTTCGAAATGTTCAGAACCACTTTGGATGGCTCCAACTCAAATCCACTGCGTTAAATATAAAATTGAACTTTAGACAATTATAGATATATCATGTACAATTAAAAAATTAAAATGTTATGCTTGCTAATTATGATACTTACGTCTCATCAGCCTTAAGCTGCAAGTAAACAAGTGGCCGAGCTGGTTGCTCACCACTACCCTCTCCAACATGACGTGAAGAGCCACGTCGCCGAGACCCAGAACCAGAACCAGAACCAGAACCGGACATAATAAATATACCTGCCATATATACATACATATACAATTCATAATAATCATGATATGATGAACCATTAAAAAATGTAATACACTTATTGTCATTAAAATTGTGTAAATTGGATAAATGCATTATTAATCAGAGATCAATGTAATGTGAATACTTTTAAAAATTACCGGATATTACTCAATCGTCCTCATCGTTTTCTGATTCAAACTCAGTTTCGTGCTCTATGTCGTTTTCCTCTACACTCTCAAATGCTTCGACTAATACATGTGTCTCATCATTTAAAGGTCCAAAATCAGTTTGATCGTCTGTAATTGCTATTTCAGCATTTTCCTCCAGATCTGCTTGATAGGCTTGTTCGTCTGGAATATTTTGTCCATCGAACGTAAATCTTGCTTTGGATTTAAAAACCGCAGACCAATCTGCTTTATCCCTTTTTAGAGATGGATAAGGGGCATAGTAAGCTTGTAGGGCTTGTTTGGCTAGTATAAATGGGTCGTACTTTTGATAACGCGAGGTATGTTTAATTTCTATAAGATTATATTGTGGATGCACGTTAATACCAGAACCTGGAACATTGCTGAACCAGTTGCATCTAAACAAATAAACATCTTCCACGGGTCTTGTAAAATATATCAACTGCAATATCTGAGTTAACACGCCATAAAAATCATTTATATGATTATTAGGGTCATCACTGCCTTTAACAAATACACCAGTATTGTTTGTTAATTTTTCAGCACCGTATTCTTTGGTGTTGAATTTATATCCGTTAACAAAAAATATTGGATACGTATTAACTTTTCTTTTCGGTCCAAACGCCAAATGTTTCAGTCCTTTATCGAGCACATTATTTGTGGGATCAGAAACGTATTTCGAAAACCAAGTACTGAAATCTTTGCTTAAATCGCCGCTTGGATTTTGTGATTCATAAATACTGCAAACACAAACATGATATATTACATTATTATTTATTCACACGTGTAGTATTAAATTTAACAAAACTTGGAATGTGCTAATTACCTAACAAATGGTGCAACTTCAGGACAATTAAGAAGAATATATGTGTGTGCTACATGGTATTCTTTATCATCTAGCCATACTTCCTCACATTTTCCAGCATGTCGGCCATGTTGTTTAAAAATAGATAATACTGTTTCAGAAGAAGAATCTTGTTCA
This sequence comes from Allium fistulosum, assembly GCA_030737815.1. NCBI lineage: Eukaryota > Viridiplantae > Streptophyta > Magnoliopsida > Asparagales > Amaryllidaceae > Allium > Allium fistulosum. The sequence goes on from CM060906.1 coordinate 362,349,984, forward strand.
ACGGCCTCATCGTCATTACGCAGAACACTTACAAATGATAAGTTCACATGGTCTTTAAAATAATGAGAGAAAAAGAAAGAAGCTTCTTCTTCGATATATGATTTGCAAATAGAGCCTTCAACTCGAGCTTTTTGTCTCACTTTTTTCTTTAAATGATTTAAGTACCTAATAAAAATTATTTGGGTTAAGTATTAACTACTATATTTATACTTAAATCAACATTTGCATACTCAATATAGTAACATACCTTTCGAAAGGATACATCCATCCATATTGCACAGGACCTCGAAGACGTGCTTCATATGGAAGATGAACAGGTAAATGCTCCATTACATTAAAGAAACCCGGAGGAAATATTTTCTCCAGTTTGCAGAGCAGTATAGGAATTTCTTCTTCAAGTTTAAGTAGACGGTTAACTTTTAACGTAGTTGAACAAAGCTCCTTATAAAATAAACTAAGTTCTGTTATTACCGTCCAAACTTTTACCGGTAACAATTCTTTGAAAGCGATGGGTAATAAATTTTCCATCATTACATGACAATCATGGCTTTTCATTCCACTCAGTCTCCCATTTTTATAGTCGACACATCTACGAAGATTAGAGGAAATTCCATCGGGAAATCGTAATCCTTCCACCCATTGTAACAGTACTTTAACTTGGTTGCTGTCTAGTTCATAGCATGCTTTGGGTTTTTTATTGTCGGGAGTCATATGAAGCTCGGGACAATTGCATATTTGCTTTATATCACGTCTAGATTTCAGATCGTCCTTAGTCTTGCCCTTCACATTCAAAACTGTATAAAACACATTATCAAATACGTTTTTTTCGTTATGCATCACGTCAATGTTATGACGGATTAATAGATTTTTCCAATAAGGTAATTCCCAGAATATACTTTGTTTGCACCAATTATGAAACGTCGATTTACCTTGAATTTCTTCTTGTTGTCCGGTCTCGTGTATCTTTGGATAATCTTTTACAAGTTCATATATATCCTCGCTTGACCATACCGCTGGTGGTCGTAGAGTCTCATGTCTATTAGCTATGAAGTTTTTTTTGTCTCTTCTAAAAGGGTGATTAATATGAAGAAAACATCGATGACAATCAAACCATGAAATTTTCTTTCCATTTGGCAAAGAAAATGCTCGTGTTTCTTCCATGCAATAAGGACAAGCAAAACGACCGGCCGTACTCCAACCCGAAAGCATTGCATATGCAGGAAAATCGCTAATAGTCCATAACAAAGAAGCGAACATCCGAAAATTTTTCTTTTTTGATATGTCGTATGTTTCAACTCCTTCATACCATAATATTTTCAACTCTTCAATTAACGGTTGTAAGTAAACATCAATGCCTTGTGTCGGATCATCAGGACCAGGGACAACAATCGTGAGAAACATATATGGAGTTTTCATACACATCCACGGAGGTAGATTGTAAGGTGTGATTATTATAGGCCAAGATGAATATTTAGAACCAAACTGAGAAAACGGTGAGAAGCCGTCTGTACATAAACCTAGTCTAACATTTCGGCTCTCCGCTGCGAAATCGGGATATTTCTTGTCAAAATGTTTCCATGCTTCTCCATCGGATGGGTGTGTCAACGTACCTTCTTGAGGTGTTCTCACACCGTGCCATCTCATATGATGCGCTGTTACAGATGATGCATATAATCGTTGAAGTCTAGGGGTGAGGGGAAAATAATGCATACGCTTGTACGGAACTTCTTTTCCCTTCTTTTTCCTCGATTTGTATCTTTCCTGATTACATATTTTACAATTTCTAAGATTGATGTCTTCTTTCCAATACAACATGCAACCTTTTAAACATGTATCTATTTTTTGATATGGCAAACCGAAAGATGACATAAGTTTTTTCACTTCATAATAATTTTCGCATATTAAATTATCGGATGGCATATGACGTTTAGCAGCTTGAACAACAGCCGTAAATCCAGCTTCTGTAAGGTTGTATTTTGATTTCATTGCAATGTATTCTACAGTTACCGATAATTGAGAGCCGCTTAAACATCCATTCCAAAGGGGTTTTTTAGCATGATCCAATAAATCATATATATTTTTAGCTCCAACATTTGGTTCCTCTTCGATGTTAACATCGTCGTTATCAATTACAACGGTAGGGAACATTGATCGTGCTGCATCTTCGACCATATGTTCTATGAGATTCGTACTACCTTCTTCGTTGATGACCTCCACCGACTGTTCTTGATTATTAGGGGCTACAATTTCTCCATGACGATCCCACAGCAAATAATTGGGTACGAAACCGAATTGGCGCAAATGAACCTTAGCCATATTCGGTTCTAAATAGTTCAACAATTTGCATCTACTACACGGACAACGAATTTCTTCATCGTTTCCAATATTACTTATAGCAAATTCGATGAACACTTGTACCCCTTTTAGAAAATGTTCGCTTATTGCGCCACTAATTTCCCTTCTTTGATACATCCAGCTCCGATCATTAAAGTAATTGACCATGTTTCCCTACTAGAAAACCTATGATAGAGTAAAAATGTTATAAATCATTTGTTTTATATTTTACAGGAAATTTTCAAACGGCTTCCAACGGACGCAAACTGCTAATTTCACAAACTTTATTTTAAATAAGCAACTATTGTTTCATTACCACTAATGTGTCTTTCTTTGATGGTCGGTCATCCTACTTCCCATTACAAACACAATAGTAATTATATTCCGTAAATCATATCATTTTAAACGATTTACAAAATTTCGGCAGCATTTCCCCCGTGTTCCTTGTATCGTACACAAATGCGTGTACACAAGGAACGTAAAGAAAATGCCGTCGAAATTTTGGGAACCGTTTAAAATGATATGATTTACGGAATATAATTACTTTATAGTGTTTGTAACTTGTCCAATACTGGGACAAATCCGACAAATGATGTATCAGATGAATAGAGTTGTCCGTTTTGTGGAAAAACGGATAACCCTAAAACGATCATATACAACACTTGTCAGACGGGGCCGAATAATATCTAAGGATTTAAATATTTGTTTATATTAAATTTTAATATATAACTCATTTAATTAATATTGGTTCTAACGGCTTCCAAATGTTCGCGTGTTCGCACAAATACAAAGCTCGTGTTCGCACAAATGCAATATCCGTTCTAACGGCTTCCAAATGCAATAAACTCTATCACACACATACATTTAATATACTTATAACCAAATAAACATAAACTAATGTAATATCCTAAATTACAAAATTTTCAATCAATTATAATAACTTGTTCATTATGTTATAATAGTAGCAATTAGGGGATAACATAATGTAATATGCATACACTAACAATTAGGAATCAATCAACATTCGAATTAAACCCTAAATCTAAAAAAACCTAAATATTAGGTTTAGAAAAATTACCGATTTGGAGAGCTAGAAGGGTGGAGATTGGCCGGAGCAGCTTGTAGATGGCGTCGGAGGCTGTCGGGTTGGTGCTTGGGGCGGCAGCAGTTGGGTAGGAGGTGGGGGAATTGGAGATTTGGGGAAAAGGTAAGTTGGGGAAGAGATAATGAATTGCAGGTCTGGTCTCGGTCTGTTATCTCAGGAAAATTTCCAACGGCTACCAACGGCCGCAAACGGCTTATTTCCAATGGATTCCAACGGTTTCCAACGGCTACGTAAAAAATTAACGGACCGTTGGAAACCGTTGGAATAGCCGTTGGCGGCCGTTGGAAATGAGGCGTTGGAATTTACTGTTTTCCTAGTAGTGTATACCACTTATAAAATCACAACGGAGAGAAGAAGGGATCACTAGAAGCAGTAAAAAACCTAAAACTAAAGAAAATACAAATCAAATCAAATTATTTGATAAATCAATCAAGATAGGGGTTCGCGTATGGGAAGAAACACGCCACATATGAGAAAATAAGAAAATTCGGGAAATGGCATTTCGAAAATAATTGTAGGCAATGACCGTACAAAATTTTGACTATGAGAGTTTCTAAAGACGATGTCTAAAAATAAGGACGTGAACCAAATTTCCACGTAGAATTTCGTTCATTGATTCTTTGCAGCATATAGGCAATCAAGGAAAAATGGTAGGTGCTACGAATTGAACCTTGGTTGTCTGGGTCTTTAAGTAAATACTTTAAACCATTACACTACAAGCCTCTCTCTCATATTTGTTATTCTGCTACCTTTCTATGCTAATATTTTAAAAAACATCTAAAACATTTTGTTGCCCTCTTGGTCATCTTCGACGGTATTGCCCTAGACGATGATCTTGTTTGCCTTGCCTTTGGGCCGGGTCTGCATATAAGATATCTGAGCACTGTGCTACTATGTCCCTAAGGTATGTATCCCTCATGTTGTGTATAATTTATAAATAGTTCCTTTTAAAAGTATTATTAAAAATGCAAGACAAGACAACCATCATTTCTATTTTAGCATAATGTAAACAGTATAGTAAGAATTGATTTTATGCAGGCGGCGGGATTTTTCTTAGTATACTGGTTGGGGAATCGTTATATTCGTTATAAAATATAACTTGAATAACTCCAAAATTGTGAATATTCCATCCTAATATGTTGTTTAGTACATCTAACAATGCATATCTTTAATTCAAAAAAAAAAAAAACAATGCATATCTTTATATCTTTATTTCTTTTGCATATCGATGTTGTTACGTTCATTTGTAAATTTGTGTTTAAACTCTATCTGCATGTGATCAATGTTTTACCTAAACTCTATTTTCTCCTATATATTACTTCATGTAATCAGTGCATTGTTAAATTCTTTTGCTTCAAAATATCCTTATGATTACTCGATATAACATTATGATAATGTATATTTGACCAGTTAATGTCGAACTAACTATATTATAGATCAATATTCATAATCCACAATTTGCAACTCATTTATCAAACGTCATAAACATACCAACTGCTAATGAGTCCTCATTCTCATTGACAATAGGATCTCAACAACTGTTATTCTAGTTGTTTGATTCAATATTGTAAAGATAATTGTACCTAAAACTGTGAGAATCACAATCCCACGTCACTTCAATACACATGAAATTTTCAGCGCAAAATTCTTAAAAATAAATAAAAAATAATTGCTTTCTCTTTTACTCCTCTCGTCGACCATGACCAGTTTTTCCAATAAAATTATATATATCTACAAGCAAAGCGGGCAAAACATATGCATTCAATTCAGACTTCCGCAACACATTTCAGTTGCACGGCCTGTGAATGATAAGAAACTGTGAACTGAATGAATATTATCAAAGTGCATCTTGGACAAGACAAACACCTTGGACTTCTCGTGAGTGTGTGTGTACACAAGAAATAAATGAACTAATTTAGTTTACCAACTTAACTTTGTTATTCAACTATTTCTACTCTTATCTCAGCCATTTCTATCTCATCTTCCTCATGCCCCACTCCATCCCCTTCCTCTTCATTTTCGTCATAAGTGAAGTCTGTAAAATTCGACATTACACTGATTGGACTCTGCATTCCTTCGCTTGCGTTGCTCGGCCCAACATCAACAGCTCGAGCACCAGGGCTTGATCCAGCATTATTCATGCTCGTAGCATAGTCCTTGAAGGTTCTTGAACTTAGGTCCTTTCCATCAAAATGCTTCGCCCATCTCACTATCTTCCTCCAGAATGTCGTCTGAGAAGCTGCTTTCTGCAACTCCTCCCTCTCTTTGTACAGGAAGGTGATCAAGAAAGCGGTAAGGGCGAGAAAAGAAACACATCCAGTTATGAGAAAGAGACCGCCAAAACTTCTAAAATTGAGGCTGTTGGATGTGAAGGGCGTATCGGTTGGGCAAATGGTTTGATTTCCAAACCATTTCCTTTCTATGCTCGACATTCTGTCACCTTCTGTTACATTCAGGATGGCTCTTGATATGTCGGGTACTAGCGGTGATCCCAGTGGGAAAACCTAAACAATTGAAGTATATAACATGTAAACATATTTAATTGATATCTTTGAAAAAAACTTACGATATAACATGTTTTATATATCGATATTTAATTGATATCTTAAAAAAAAAAGAAAAAAAGGAAAAGAAACTTACGAATCCAAATCCATCTGTTTTGTAAATCCTTCCAACCATGGTATAATCATCGCAATGATCGGACAAAAAGACCTTGAGATAAGGAATCTCATCGAGTATAGCTTCAACTCCATCTGGACTTCCAGCCTTCAATGCTTGACCGTACTCCTGACTAGTGTTGTAACGCTTAACCAGGTTGCTGTTGAAGTTCGGTTGCTTGCTCAAAATCCCAATAGCCACATTTGACCCTTGTTGATATGTCCGCCTTTTTTCACGATACCACTCAAATCAATTGATGTTGGCTGAAGTTGTTGTACTGTCAGCATCGATGTCAAGCTAGCAGTGTAACTTGATGTCAATATGAGCACCACAAACACCCATATGATCACTGTAAACCTTGATAAGTTGCTTTCCAGTCTCTCCTCTGGGTACCAACGTAAAATTGTATTAGCAAATTTATCACATATTCAAAGTAGAAAGGAAAAAAATGATGACTTACTATGTGCAAATACAAGAGTGGAGATGGAGAAGGCAAAATAGAAAATAGTGCCTATCTGCTGTGAAGGAGGCCCTCGAAACTCTTCATTGATACGATGCTCGACTACCCAAACAACGAACCCAGTAAAAAAGAAAAATGCAAGGCTGGCCAGCCAAAGATCAGTTGTGAGTGGTTGCAAAAATATCCAAATGTTTGTGTTGTTGTCTTTTTTTACAAGTACAACCATTGATACTCCCGACTCCGTGTATGGCAATGTGAAGTCTACATATTTCGAACGGTTCGCAATTATGGTTGTGTCCCCTACTACGCTTCTGCAATTCAATTGAAAGCGCTAGCATTAGTTTTAAGCTTTGCAACAAAAATAAGGAAATAAGACCCAAAATGTGGTTTATCTGACCAAAGCACCGATGTCAATTGAAGTTGCAACAATTGAATCACAACAATTGCAGTAAATTTCTTTAAGTTACCTAAAATATGTGTTGCTGGTTAACTGGACAAGATTTATAGTTGTACGATTTACTCAGAAATTTAAAAAATATATGAGTATTACATCCCTTCCACTAAAACAATGCAAGTCGCATACATGTTTTTATGTAAACTAATGTTGAAGTGATGTTAAAACTAATGTCGTGATTTTTAAAGTTACTTATTGTACCTATTAATTTATAAATGCTTTATTAATATTGAATGTTCTATCTAACATACTCAAAATTGCTACTCATATTTCCAAAAAAAAGAGAGAGGAAGAAAGTTGCCATCTGAATACTTGTACTGTGAATAATAGCTTGTTTCTCATTAAAATCACGAACATTAGAACAAATAACAAAAAAAAAAAAATAGTTCTAAAAATATAAGATATGATGACTGTTGAATTGGTGAAATACTCGTATTTTCAAAATTAATACTCGTGCAAATATTCGTGGTTTACAATTTTGAAGGGAAGAAACAGGGACTAGAAAAATAGAAGTAAAATGACATGGACTTGGAAGATATGATTATGGATCAAATTTCCGCTACACACACATGAGAGAGATGTTGGTGTCTAACTAACCTGAGTATGAACCAGATTCACCAGATCATCATACCAATTCACGTCATAAGGAACGTACTCATATGGTATATTATACGGAAGAGAACTCATGACGGCTTCAAATATATCGATACAATATCCGGTCACGGTTACCCTCTTTGTAAACTGATCCGTCTCCACGTTGACAAACTCATTAAATCCATGCTTTATAGGAACTCTGATCCTCAACTTTTTTCCAAGGGTCGGGACCTCCCACCCTCTTGGAACCTCTTCTGAATTCCCAGGCCAGATCACCGATCTCAGACCAGTCATGCTGACGTTCTTCAAGTCTTGCACTAACTTCACCTCCGGTGACCAGAACCCCACTACTCCCGTACCATGTCCATCCAACACATTGACAATTTCGAAGTTTGAAGATAGCATCTGACCGAGATCGCATTTAGGAACTGGGGCCCGCTTTCAGAAATGCCGAGTCGTGAAAGGTCGGTTGAGTTGTCAGTACTAGCAGGTTGGTTGAATGTGTTGGTTAGTTTGTCACCTGCTTTCTTGACAGCAGTAGCTAGGGCCCACAACGCATCGTAGGCCCTGTACTGGTATACGGTAGGGTCCGATGGTCTTGATCCAGTTGGGTGATCACGTGCATATCGGGTGTGCCAGCGTGCTATGAAGTCTGTTATTGCTTTTGTTTTGGGTATGTAGGACCTTACTCCAATTACGCCTTCCATCGACTTCAGGCTTGTCGATCCCATTATGTGTAGGTCATTGGTCATGCTGTCCGTTGTGATCCAGACGTAGCCTTTGTTCATCAGATTTAATTCTTTTGCCTGTAAACATGACATAAAATATATCAATAGTTGATTTTTGTTGTTGCTGCAAAATGACCTATGATTTTCATCAATTGTAAACTTGTAACCATGTATGCTGACGGCACAACATGTATTACATGTATACATAAAAGAAACACTTGAACATATTATGAATTCCAACCAAACTTTAGTCTCATAGCACGTATGGAAACTACTTATGAATATTTAAATTAACTTGTAATAGGAACTCGTTTCTACTTTCGATGCAGATTTCCAACCAACTTCTGATTTCCTCAGTGCAACATTTCAAGATAATGAGGAATTAGGCGTAGTTCAAGCCAGATGATCGTTTGTGAACAAAGACGAAAATTTGTTGACTAGGCTTCAAAACGTTGACTAATGTTTCCAGTTTGAGCTTGATCAACAAGTAAAAGGAGTTTTTCTTAATTTTTTGGGTTAATAACTCATCAACAACAGATACTTACTAATGACTTATTTTCACATTTATCGCTAAAGTTGATTACAGTTTTAACTTATTTATCCAAACATTTCAAACGTTGCACTATCCTTTAAAATTACTTACAATAGCTATTCTAAACTCTCCTTAGGTAGAATAAAATAAGTTTAGTCTTCTGAAAGGTGAAATAGATTGACATTCTAGTGCCCCCAAACAGCGTTGAATACAGCTGACATTCAGTTCAACATCTGATAATTATAATCCAGTGGGAATGTTATGCATATTAAATTACAAACGACAACTTATATTATCAAAACAGTAAAATATCAAATAAGAGGGGTAAAGATAGAATGTCAAAAATGACATAAATTCCTAAGGATGAAGATTATGAACAATATATCCAAAAAAGAAGAAGATGATATCATAAACTAACTGAAGAACAGAAACGTACCTTTTGGAAAAGTCGTTTGCCAAGATTTGTCATCATATGAACAACAAACACTCGAGTTTGCATTGACATAAGTTTATACAATTGTGCTTCAAACCACTCATCGGATGCATTGGAAGGCACAACACACCTATACGGAACGCGAGTGTCGATAGAATTGAAGGCATCAATAAGTGATGGAACAATGCCAGAGCCAAAGTCCGTGTCTTCGTAGACAGGCACAACCTCTTGCCAACCATAGTAATTGACCACAGCAGCAATTGCACCAACTTGTGATGTATCGTTCAGAGTTGCACGTACAAAATAAGGAGTGGTGGCAGAGGAGAGTGAAGGGCTTGAGGCCGTGAAGGACACAATTGGAATTCGAGTTTTGTCGCATAGTTCTGCTACAAATTTAGTTTCTGATGATGTGTTTAGACCGAGTATGGCCTGAATTTTGTTGTTCTCGATGAGGTCGACCACTATCACGTAATGAATAAAGAATGTCATTTTGAGTTTAGACGCCATGGGTTTAAAAAAATAAATTAACCACAACTTAATTCTAAACTGTAATCAATATGGACACATACGAATCTATCAAGACGTGACTTAAAATAAAGATGTGACTAAGAATTCAATTTTAGAATCTAGCAAGCGATAGCGAAATGGTTAGGGGAATTTTGATGGAAGTTGCAAAACTTGGCTAGTTAGTTAGAAGATGGGGAAACAATTTAAAAGAAGCATTTATATCGTAGAAGCTACATTCCAATGGAAATTAGACCCGGCCACTTATTTTTAAACTTTCTACACAAATGAAGCTTATCAAAAACAAACTTTAAATTACAATTCTATGATTATTTTTGATAAACTTTTCCATTCTTTTTCTAGAAAATCAAATCTGCACCTAGTAGTTATTATGACCAAAGTTAAACTATTTTTATTCATTCGATATGTTTTTTGTAAACGCAAATATTGTAGTTTTTTGGGTAAATATTTATAGTTTTAAAAGCTAATTAAACTATATGCATTTTAACTGAAATTTGAAGTAATGTATTTTCAAAATATGTGTTTTATAAGGAATGGCCATGTATTTCAAAACTAAAAACATATGTTTTGTAAAAGTTACATATATTATATCCAAACACACTTCCACTTAGAAGTATGTTATTATTCGAAAATAATATTAAGAAGTTTCAAAATAAGTTTTTTTTTTGAAAACCCAGGTCCCCATACCACCTGGTAAATTTATATAGGATAGGAAAGCGTATGGTAGAGATCGAATCTGGGTCTTTTTAGCAGAACCCAAGCCTTCTTTCCACTGCGCCGCGGACAAATTAGTTGCTGTCAAATGAACTTAAGATATTTGAATGTTTTACTTTTTACCTATCAATCATTTGCATTTTTGCACCTTCCTTACCAAAATCGTTTGCAGGTTTACTTAAAATTAAATAATATAAAAAGCAAAGTTATTACATATGAACAATTTGGGTCATATTTGTAAATATGATATATTTAATGCATTTAAATAATATACACATATTAGATGTTCGAAATATTATTAATTGTGCAATTTTCTTTGTTCATTATATCTTTCTTTTTAAAAAGTTCAAAAGTTATATGATCATAGTTGCATTTTTGATGTTTTGGACTCGGATTTGTGATTTGAATTACAAAATTTTCATTATGTTGAATTTTTATGTGATTTAGTATTGTAATTCTTATGTAGTTAATTTACAATATGAAATGCAATATTTACCTTTTTTGTTAAGAGGGAATTAGGCATAAGAACAAACTTTGAAAAAAATTTAGGCTGAAGGACAATGCTAAATATAGTAGCATTTTGTACAGTGCAAACATTGTACAAAATGCTAATTATAACTAGCATTATATCCAGTTTTACATTGTACAAAATGCTAGTTGTATTTAGCATTGTCCTTCAGCCTAATTACCTTTTAAAGTTTGTCCTTCAGCCTAAAAATGAAACTTGTTGTCCTTCAGCCAAAATTTTTATGAAAATTTGTCCTTGTGCCTATTTTCCACTTTTGTTAATACATTTTTTGATAAATGGTAGGGTGAAAGAAAAAAAGTTGGTCGCTATTAGGAAACAATTGAATTTATCAATCAACTTGAATAAGTGAAATTCAAGTTATGAGTTTAAGTTATATATAGAACTTGGCTTGTAAGGGAGATGTTTAAGATAATGTAGAGAATCGCCAGCAAATTGTACTATTACATTTGAAAATTCCTTTCAAAACCTCAGTAATTGTAATACTAGTTTAAATTTTTATGTATTAATACTAGTTTGTTTTTATTTAGCCTATTCATCGTTTCTTTAGAGATCTTGAACATTTTGACACGTTCAAACTCTAATTATCAGGGAGAGAATGAGCCAGATGACCAAGGCCTTGTAATCACTTGGCAAGTCCTTAAATATTTAGGTATTCAAAATTAAAAGTGTTATATTTGGTACTGATATATCAACTATAATAGTCTCAACACCCCTCTTGATTTCAAGAGGTTGCTACTGCATTACCCATATCAATCATTTTATATCACATGTTATCTATATTATTTCTATGGACCTAAAAGCTTAGAGCAGTTTGAGAAATATATTAAAACAAGTTGGAAGCATCTCTAACTGAATTTATGATCCAATAGTTTGTCCTTTTTTACTCCCATGAGCTGTGAAGGACAATTACTTGTCTGACTTGTTCAAATGTTGAATGTATTCCAGTCACCAACGTAGAATGCCATTAAATACTAGGGAGAGTTTGGCTCACATCCCTAATAAGTTTCAAAATAAACAAAACATCCTTCACATACAAACCCTACATTTCCGATCCCTATTTTCAAATTCGCGCAAGTAAAAATACACAAATACCCTTTACGTTTTTTACAATTCAAACGAGTATAACTTTATGTACAAAAACCGGATCAACAAACCGTTTTCACCAAAAAATCACAAATTTTATGAACTTTGAAATGAGATCCATTGTTGATACCAAAAATTCATATTTGTATTAAAGGTGCAATTATTTCAAATATTTGCAGATAATTCAGCAAATTTTCAACGTTTTTGATTTTTTTGCAAATTTACAAAATTTGTAAATAATTGCATATATTTCTGCAGCTATATGGTATAGTTGCAGAAATGTCTGCAACTATTGGGTATAGTTGCAGAAATTTATGCAACTATACGGTATAGTTGCAGAAATATCTGCAACTATTGCATATAGTTGCAGACATTTCTGCAACTATTGCATATAGTTGCAGAAATACAACTATTGCAAATAGTTGCAGAAATGTCTGCAACTATTGCGTATAGTTGCAGAAATATCTGCAACTATTGCATATAGTTGCAGAAATGCAACTATTGCTAATAGTTGCAGAAATGTCTGCAACTATTGCCTATAGTTGCAGAAATTACTGCAACTATTGCTTATAGTTGCAGACATTTCTACAACTATTGCTAATAGTTGCAGAAATGTCTGCAACTATTGCGTATAGTTGCAGAAATTTCTGCAACTATTGCACATATATTTGCAGAAATTTGTTGCGATTATTCATAACTGCAAATATTAAGAATATCATATTTCATAAAAAAAATTTGATTCGTCTTTAATTTAATTGCAGTTTACCATTTAAATTAAAAAATAAGAAGAAAAAGCGAAGCGCAAGGGTAATTTGGAGAAAGAAATGGCGGAAAACAGAAACAGGGATGTAGAAACTATATATTTTATAACAGGGACCCGCTTTGAATTTAAGTTTCGTTTTAAGGATGTGTGACTAATTTTCACGTAAATATATACCATCGAACTTTTCATACTTTTTGGAGATATTAGTTACAAATAGTATTTAGTGAAAATTAGTCACACATCCTTAAAACGAAACTTAAATTCAAAGCGGGTCCCTGTTATAAAATATATAGTTTCTACATCCCTGTTTCTGTTTTCCGCCATTTCTTTCTCCAAATTACCCTTGCGCTTCGCTTTTTCTTCTTATTTTTTAATTTAAATGGTAAACTGCAATTAAATTAAAGACGAATCAAATTTTTTTTATGAAATATGATATTCTTAATATTTGCAGTTATGAATAATCGCAACAAATTTCTGCAAATATATGTGCAATAGTTGCAGAAATTTCTGCAACTATACGCAATAGTTGCAGACATTTCTGCAACTATTAGCAATAGTTGTAGAAATGTCTGCAACTATAAGCAATAGTTGCAGTAATTTCTGCAACTATAGGCAATAGTTGCAGACATTTCTGCAACTATTAGCAATAGTTGCATTTCTGCAACTATATGCAATAGTTGCAGATATTTCTGCAACTATACGCAATAGTTGCAGACATTTCTGCAACTATTTGCAATAGTTGTATTTCTGCAACTATATGCAATAGTTGCAGAAATGTCTGCAACTATATACAATAGTTGCAGATATTTCTGCAACTATACCGTATAGTTGCATAAATTTCTGCAACTATACCCAATAGTTGCAGACATTTCTGCAACTATACCATATAGCTGCAGAAATATATGCAATTATTTACAAATTTTGTAAATTTGCAAAAAAATCAAAAACGTTGAAAATTTGCTGAATTATCTGCAAATATTTGAAATAATTGCACCTTTAATACAAATATGAATTTTTGGTATCAACAATGGATCTCATTTCAAAGATCATAAAATTTGTGATTTTTTGGTGAAAACGGTTTGTTGATCCGGTTTTTGTACATAAAGTTATACTCGTTTGAATTGTAAAAAACGTAAAGGGTATTTGTGTATTTTTACTTGCGCGAATTTGAAAATAGGGATCGGAAATGTAGGGTTTGTATGTGAAGGATGTTTTGTTTATTTTGAAACTTATTAGGGATGTGAGCCAAACTCTCCCTATATTTTCCTATGACAACGCAACTTAATGCGGTCCCTTGTGTCTGCTATCAAAGATAACCTTATATATGACATTTGACTATGGATGTGTTGCAAAGCTTTACACTAACTTCTGAAAGTAAATAAAACTTATAAAATTTTAGGAGCCATCAATAGTCACTCTAAATAAATATTGGTGTTTAACAACATAAAGCTACCACAAACTAATTAAATTTTACATATGCCCATTGCATCAAATTGCAAAGTAATGACTAAAAGCAATTTTTTTTTTTAAATAATTTCTTTTGCGTATTTTTTATGTATGTATACTTTTTAATATGCAGGTAAACTGGACTTCCATTTTCTTTTCTTTTTTCCTAAAAACATGTAATGATGTGTTTTGTTCATAAAAATAGTTTTTAATATATGGAAACATCTAAGGTCGATGATGTATCCATTCCTAAAAGTATGTTGGGATGCTTTAACCCACCGGCTTCAGAGAAAAATACAATAAAAGTTAAAAGCATTTGACACCTTATAGCTAAGTCTGTAATCTTTGTTTTATTAACACTATTAATTTAGACCTACAAATGTACAAACTACTTTCACCCTTTAATAACAATTAACTACCAATTAACATGTACATAATTAAACAAAATAAGCTAAAAAACAAAGAAATTGAACTAAAAAGTATACACAATCAAACTTCATCTCATAATCATATGATCAAGCAAATAAATCAAGAATCACATACCTGCAGATGCAGCACCAACAATATCGTACATAGAATCTTTAGGATAGAGAACCATCCTTCTCGAATCATTAACATTTTTCGCATAATAATCATCTAATGCCAATGAAATACTTGCCCAGTTTCTCTTCCCAGCAGCACTTTCAAAATCTTGAACAACTCCAATATTGACTACACTATTTTTCTGGGCTAACCCTACTTTGCTATGGAACAGAACGACGAAGAAGAACAACGAACAAAACATGAATGTTTCTCTCACCATTTAGACCTTTAATCTATGGTATATTTATATTGTTACGTTGATTACTATTGAAGAATTTGTAAAGAAAACGAAGGTTATAGAGACATGTTGTTTGGGTTTATGGGAGAAGAGTTGGTTCTTGTCTTGCTTTTTTAATTTCTTAAGTTGACTAAGAAATTCTTCCTTAACTATCAATATTCTTTTTTTTAGATAAAATTTTAGTAAGCTATTTATTCGCTGTTAACTAGACCTGTTAATAGATGCTTTCGGATGCGGATAGTGTCATATCTGCATCCGCATCCGAAATCATTTTTGATATCGGATATCCACATCCGCGGATACGGACGGATATCGGATAATTATCATATCCGCTAACGATCAATAAATCAAGAATTATAAAAGGAAAATTTTAGTTTAATATAAATATTTTCCAATCCCATTGATTATAAAAGTGTTAAAAATTAACAAGTATGATGACAATAAATAGTTTCGAACAGTTAATAAGCATTAAGCGGATATAATAAAAACTACTAATTTAATAAAATCATAAATAAATATCTTCCACTCCCTACAAGACTACAGGGCTATTCCAACGGCAAATAGCCGTCGGCGGCCTTCGAAATAACATCTGCAATTTCTGTCGCCTTTTGACGTAATCGACGACAATCTTCCAACGCCTTTCACTACAAGGGGAAGCACGTTTTCCGACGGCCAGAAACCGTCGGCGGCCGTCGGAAGCCGTCGGCCGCCGTCGAAAAAAGCCGTCGGAAATGCCTATGTCGGGAAGCAGTAATTCCGACAGCTTTCGACGGAAGCTGTCGTTAACGATTCCGACGGATCCCGACGATTTCCGATGTTTTCCGACGGATTCCGACGGACGTCGGTAACCGTCGGAAGCCGTCAGAAATGTTAAGTTACAGGCCGCCGGTATTCGTCGTAAGCCGTCGGAACTTTTGACCTATAAGTCGTCGGAATCCGTCGGAAATCTGCTGTTTTTTTTAAATTTGCTGCAAATAGAGCCTTCCAACCACATTTCTCTTCCAAACACTATAATATCAATATTGTACAATCCAATATACTATAACCCAACCAAATATCCAAACCCAAACTACAAAATATTCAATAAACACACAAATAAATAAAATTACATCAAAATATACATAACCATTCCAACATTAACAATAATCCTAACAATAACTGTTCTACCATGTTGTTAATACACAAATTCATCAATATTCTCATACACGTCCTCATACAACCATAGAATCAAGTGTATCAAACATAATTATACATAAATCAACAATTGCCTACGCCGTCTACCAAATCATTCTAAAGTAAAACAAAACATACCTGAACGAACAAGCAAGCAAGCAAGCAAGCAATGAATCAATCTCCTCCAGATCCAGAGCCAGCCGAGGAAGGAAAGCGACCACCAAACTGCTGCATGTACTCTAACAACTGTGCGGTCTGCATGGCCTGTTGGCGGTTCTGCTCCTCCAACTGGGAAACTCTAGTCCGCAATTCTTCTATATCTGCTAGATCGCTCTAAGATCTACTCCGCCGTCCCCTACTCTGACTACTGGACTGCAATAATTAAAAAATAAATAAAATCCAAGTTTATTGTTTTGAAAAGGTCAAAATATCATATTTTAAGTATTTTAAGAAAAAGTAAATTATTTACCGCTAAATTGTCAAATCCGTATCGTCGACCATGCTCTGCTGGATCCATAACGGACTCAAAAATAACGTCCTCCTCATTGGTCGTCAGCTGATCTCGACTCGTGTCAGCAAGGAGTTTCTGCCGCTGCTCCATAAACTTCTCCTGTATTAACAAATTAATAATATCATAACTTATGTCATCATAGTTTAACAATTACTAATACTGAATAAAATGAAATATGCTTACATGACTTTTGCTGGATTTATCGTCCTGCCATGTGTACGAAACAGTCCCGTCTGGATTAACATGCTCGACAGCATGCGTACGGGTGAACACGTCCATATAGCTGACATGACCATGTGACTCGGCTTCCTGAAGTTGATTGTTACATACAATTATTATACATTTAAAATCATATAGTATAAACTATTTACATTTATTATTCAGTAAATTTACCAACTCCTGCCGATACTGCTGAAACGACTTCGATCCTCCGCGATGAGTGACGGGATTCTTATTTCTAATTGTAGAGTTTCTATCCGACTTTGCCTGTACATTCAAAATTTGATACATTATTTTTCGATCACGTCAAATTAATAATTCAAAAAAAATTAGTATACTTGCCTTCGCCTCGTCTGTCTCCTAGTATCTCAACCAAGCTTGCCACACGCTCTCTCCCATCCACCGTGGTTTCTTACCAGATTTCTTAATCTCAGATATCGTATCCCTGTAGTTCTTGCGCATCTTCTTCATCTAGTATGCTCGTGCCAACATCATATCATCTGTCTGGATGTCTATCTCAGCCTGTGTTAAAAAAAAGATTACACTTTAAACGATATAAACAGTAAAAAAACGACAAAAACGAATTAAAAATGGAAAACAGAAAAATATGCATACTAGGACATCCTGCCATATGCACTCTATGATGTGAGGAGGGATGTTATCCCACTTCGGCCAGCAAGCACTCATCCTACTGCGATAAGAAGCTCTAGAGACATCCAGCACAACCTTAGAGGAAAGTAGATCGAACCCTCTGTTTTTAAGTACGATATAGATAA
Organism: Allium fistulosum; assembly: GCA_030737815.1. Lineage (NCBI taxonomy): Eukaryota > Viridiplantae > Streptophyta > Magnoliopsida > Asparagales > Amaryllidaceae > Allium > Allium fistulosum. The sequence goes on from CM060906.1 coordinate 362,367,841, forward strand.
GTACGTACGTATATCATAGAAAAAATAAGATGCTGAATAAAATTTAATTCTTACCCATCTGCTCTGGGGACTAACGATACAACTGCACGCTGTGGCTCTTGTGATGGGTCACTGCCATCGCCTCCTAACGATCGGGAAGTGCTCCTACCTCTACATGACATATTGATAAACCTGTGACATATACACATCATCATATAAGAGAATAAAAACATGATAATTAATATATTTCATATGAAAATGACATCAACGGTATAAATTGCTTAATTAATGACTGAAATGGAAAAAGAAATAGAAGTGTGTTATACTTGATTCATAATGGGTGTACTCTTCCAACGATAAGCAGAGTTCATTGCGTTTTCAATAAAAATTGCTAAATAAATGACAAATGGAAATAACATAAAACATGCAAACAATAGTAAACGGATTTGGTTTCATAGTTATATCAATTTCATAATACATCAAGAATTCAACATAGTTACATCAATTGCAAAAAAACAGATTCAGATTTATATCAGTCATCATCGTCTTCTGATTCAGATTCGGTCTCGTTTTCGACGATATTTTCCTCTGCACTGTCAAACGCTTCTACCAAAACATTTGATTCATCGATCAAAGGACCAAAATCTGTATGATCGTCTGTAATTATTATTTCGTTATTTTGCTCAAGATCTGCCTGATAAGCTTGTTCGTCCGGAATATTCTTCCCATCGAATGTGAATCTGGCCTTTGTTTTAAAAACTACAGACCAATCTGCTTTATCTCTTTTTAGAGACAGATAAGGAGCATAATAAACTTGCAATGCTTGTTTAGCTAGTACAAAAGGATCATACTTGTGATAGTGCGATGTATGCTTTATTTCAATAAGATTATAATCCTTGTGCACATTAATTCCAGAACCTGGAACATTGCTAAACCAATTGCATCTAAATAGAAACACCTCCTCCGCGGGTCGTGAGAAATATGCCAGTTTCAAAATTTGTGTCAGAACGCCATAAAAATCATTTAAATGATTTTCTGGATCGTCACTACCTTTAACAAATACACCAGTATTATTTGTTAATTTTTCTGCACCATATTCTTTGGTGTTAAATTTATATCCATTGACGAAATATATTGGATATGTCTTGACCACTCTTTTTGGTCCCATCGCAAGATGTTTCAACCCTTCGTCAACAACACAATATCTCGGCTCATAAACGTAATTTGAAAACCAACCGGAAAATTCTTTACTGAGATCTCCGTTCGGATGTTCACGTTCATAAACACTGTTTATATAAATAAATTATTACATTAGGTTATACACGCGCATGCATTATAGAAAAGAATAAAACACAAATTATTATTTCAGATTACCTAACAAATGGTGCAACCTCGGCACAATTTAGAAGAATATAAGTGTGTGCTACATGAAGATCTCTATCGTCTAGCCATATTTCTACACATTTTCCAGAAGGCCGACCATGTTGTCTAAAAATAGATAACATTGCTTGAGAGGACTCTTGTTCGTCGCCTTCGTCATTACGAGGAACACTTTGAAATGAAATATTCACATGGTCACTGAAATAGTGAGAGAAAAAGAACGAAGCTTCTTCTTCGATGTAAGATTTACATATCGAACCTTCAACTCGTGCTTTTTGCCTCACTTTTTTCCTCAGATGATTCAAATATCTATGCAAAATTAATTTATATTAACTTCATCTTTCAAATGCAATTAAATTACATTATAACATATTACATACCTCTCAAATGGATACATCCATCCATATTGGACATGACCTCGAAGTCGTGCTTCAGATGGGAGATGAACAGGTAAATGTTCCATCACATTAAAAAAACCTGGCGGAAATATTTTCTCTAATTTGCAAAGCAATATAGGAATGTCCACTTCTAGTTTACGTAAACGTTGCACTTTTAAAGTAGTCGAACAAAGCTCTTTGTAAAACATACTAAGCTCCGTTACTACCTTCCAAACTTTTAATGGCAGTAGTTCTTTGAACATTACGGGAAATAAATTTTCCATCATTATGTGACAGTCGTGACTTTTTATTCCGCTCAATCTACCATTTTTAAAGTCAACACATCTACGAAGATTTGATGATATCCCATCAGGAAATCTTAACCCTTTCACCCATTTTAACACAGTTTTAACTTGATTATTATCTAATTCGTAACATGCTTTGGGTTTTTTACTGTCATTTGGTTTCATATGAAGCTCAGGACGTTTGCATAATTCTTCTATATCACGTCTTGATTTCAAATCATCCTTCGTCTTCCCTTTCACATTCAAAATTGTGTTAAAAACATTATCAAATACATTTTTCTCATTGTGCATCACATCTATGTTATGGCGAAGCAGAAGATGTTTCCAATACGGCAACTTCCAAAAAATAGTTTGTTTGCACCAGTTATGAACAACTGATTTGCCTTCAATTTCTGTTTGCTCGCCAGTTTCATATATCTTTGGATAGTCCTTAACAAGTTCATATATGTCTTCGCTTGACCATATCGTCGGTAGTTGTCTGGTTTCTACTCTATTAGCTAAAAAGTTTTTCTTGTCTCCTCTGAAGGGATGATTTACATGGAGAAAATATCGATGACAGTCAAACCATGAAATTTTCTTACCATGAGATAAAGAAAACGCTCGTGTTTCATCCATGCAATATGGACATGCTAGACGACCGGCAGTACTCCATCCCGAAAGCATTGCATAGGCAGGAAAATCACTTATAGTCCACAACAAAGAAGCAAACATACGAAAAATTTTCTTCTTGGACACATCGTATGTTTCTACTCCTTCGTTCCACAGTATTTTTAACTCCTCAATCAATGGTTGTAAATATACATTGATTCCTTGTGTCAGATCGTCGAGGCTAGGAACGACAACAGTAAGAAACATATATTGCGTTTTCATACACATCCATGGAGGTAAATTATACGGTGTGACGATAATGGGCCAGGATGAATATTTAGAACCAAATTGAGAAAATGGAGAAAAACCGTCCGTACATAATCCTAATCTAACATTTCGACTCTCCGCTGCAAAATTTAGATACGTTTTATCGAAATGCTTCCATGCTTCTCCATCGGCCGGATGTGTCAACGTACCCTCTTCCTCCGTTCTCACGCTATGCCACCTCATATTAGACGCAGTTACAGAAGATGCATATAATATTTGAAGTCTTGGAGTTATGGGTAAGTAGTGCATACGCTTGTACGGAACTTCCTTCCCCTTCTTTTTTCTTGGTTTGTATCTCTCTTGGTTACAAACTTTACAATTTCTAAGGTTTGCGTATTCTTTCCAAAACAACATGCATCCTTTTAAACATGTATCTATTTTCTGATACGGTAAACCAAAAGCCGACATAAGTTTTTTAACTTCGTAGTGATTTTCACACATTAGATTATCGGGCGGCATATGTCTTTTTGCAGCTTGTACAACAGCCGTAAACACAGCTTCAATGATGTTGTATTTTGATTTTATCGCAATGTATTCTGCGATTACTGACAGCTGAGTGCCGCTTTTACAACCATCCCAAATAGGTTTCTTAGCTGCATCTAGTAAATCATAAATTTTTTTAGCTTCAATATTTGGTTCTTCAACATTTCCATCATCGTCGTCAACTTCAACCATAGGAAACATTGATCGTGCTGCATCTTCGACCATATTTTCTATACGGGTCGTTGAAACTATTTCGTTAACGACACTTTCAGACTCTACAGAAGTATTTGCTACAACTTCTCCATGCCGATCCCAAACATAATATTCGGGTGCGAAACCGTGTTTGCACAAATGAACTTTCACAATATCTGGTAACAAATACTTCAAATGTCTACACCTACTACACGGACAACGAATTTCTGGATCGTTTCCGTTATTACTTAAAGCGAATTCAACAAACACGTTTATACCATTATAAAAATCTTCTTTTATTGAGCCCCTCAGTCCTTTTCTTTGGTACATCCATCTCCTCCGATCAACAAAATAATCAATCATTTTTCCTATTTGACAAAATGAGAAGTTCAAAATTTAATATTTATTTTGAAGAATACAAATTCGAAAAAGATTATTTTCATGGTCAGGCATCCTACTTCCCATTACAAATACAGTAAGCATTTACATTTCGTATATTACTTCATCTCAAATGATTCAACAAAATTTCGGCAGCATTTCCCTTTTGTTCCCTGCATTGTACACAAATGCGTGTACGCAGGAAACAAAAAAGAAAAGTTAGACCGAAATTTTATGAACCGTTTGAGACGAAGTAGTATACAAAATGTAAATGCTTACTGTGTTCATAACTTGTCCAATACAGGGACAAATCCGACAAACATTGTACCAGATGAATATAAATGGTCGTTTTTTGAAAAAACGACTATTTATACAACGATCATGTACAACACTCGTCAGACGGGGCCAAAAACTCTCTAAGGGACATTTGTCAGTTACATGCGCGCATTTTACAAAAAAATACAGTTTTACTCACTGTTCACATTTACAAAAATATATACTAATTTAACACATTTATTCAACGTATTACATCAACTTAAGACTGTTTTAACATTTTTGTCATTTTTCAATACACACAATTATAATTTAGAGTAATGCATTTTTTTTGTTTCATAAGTAAATACACGCACAATATAATACTCCTAGTTCATTCAATCAATTTATCTTATTCCAAATAACGTATACAATCGTCGAATCAAGGCATACACAACAATTTACATATACATGAACAACCACAAATTATACGTGTTTTTCACAATTTCACGATAAAAGATGAAATCGGTATACCATGTGATGCTATAAACCGTTATTACGCTATTGGAAATAATTGCAATCACTAATTCGCCATAATTTATCAATTTATGCAAATCTAGAATTATGATAAAAACTGAATTTTTTATAAAAATAAGAGATTATACCTGAGATTAAGAGTAATGGAGTTTGATTAGGGAGCCTTGGAAGATCCGAAAGCTAGAAATTAGAGATTGGAAGCTTGGAGGTTGAATTTGGGGGTTTTTAGTGGAATTTTCATATGGAGAGGAGGAGGTAGAAAGCTCTCGGTTGGAGCTATAATCGCATATTTCCGACGGCCGCCGACGGCCCGTCGGAAGCCGTCGGAAATAGGCCGTCAGAAACCGTCGCCCCCTTCCGTCGGAATTTAGCATTTTTCTAGTAGTGTTTCCAACGGCAGCTAAGGACGAAATAGCGACGGCTTTCGACGACAAACAAGGTACACATGGATCCACTCGTAACCAATAATCCATTGGTACCCGTCGATAGCCATCGGAAATCTATGACTCATAAGCCGTCGATAGCCATCAGAAATCAGGGTTTATTTTTTATTTATTTCTGCTCCTATTCGACTTCCACCACATCTACATATATATCAATATACTTCTCAACTCCATTCTACACAGATAATTCAAATATATATATATATATATGTGTGTGTGCGTGTGTGTCTATATATATATATATATATATATATATATATAAAACGACCAACATCACATATTATACCAACTATAATATTAACCATAATCTCCAATATATACAAAATCATAAACTCCAATATATAAAAAGTCAAGATCATAAACTTCAATATATACAAAATCAACCATCCAACATCCCCAAATATCCAACAAAACACTGGTCAATCAACGTCAAACATCAAACAACTCCACAAAATGTACCAAATCAACACAACACATCCAATCTCTCATCGAAGTGTATCAAACATACCAAAACAAATCATCCTCACCAACTCCAAGTCAGCATATACAACATTCTAGCACAAACACAGAAAAGCGTACCTATCAAGAGTCGTCCTCGCCTTCGGAAGCACCAGACGACGAAGGAAATGAACCATGTTGTTGCACGTACTCCACCAAGCACTAATTCAACTGCTCATGTAGCTGCTCGACTATGGCTCTCAGCTCTTTTATCTTGGCTTTGTCCTGCTCTTTTTGGTACGCTTGTTGAGATGCCCTAGCCTACGAATAGAAAAAACTATTATACAACTTTTCGATGACTTTTATAACAATTGTATAACTTTTATAAGATAGTTTATTTTCATAAATTACCGCTGGGTTTCCATAACCAAAATGCCGATTTCGCCGCGGATCCATGATGGAGTCAAAAACAGCATCTTCCTCCTCGCGGGGCAACTCATCACGATCCGATCCCTCTAGCATCTGTGCCGGTGCCTTTTGAAACTTTGCCTACAATGCCAAAAAATTACAGTTGAAATTAACACAACATTATTTTAATTCTTCAAAGCTAATTACTTAAACTAATCAATATTAATAACTTAAAATTCAAAATATGCATACATATGCAGACGTCGCCTTATCCTCATCTTCCCATGCATATGTAACGTTGCCAGCTTTGTCCGTTTGCTTTATGGCATGGGTATGAGAAAATACTTCCATGTATAAGACCGGACGTCGACGGGCTCTTTCCTACAGTAAATAATGTATATATATTACTGTTTATATTAACTGTTTATTAATAACTTATAACTTAAACTATATAAATGTAATAATTGTTTACAATCGCAATAAATAAATTTACCAAATCCTCACGATGATGCTGGAATGACTTGGAACCACCACGATGTTTTACTGGGTTCTTATTTCTATTCACAGAGTTCCTCTGTGACTGCGCCTATAAATTTAAATAATTGAACAACATATTTAATAGCTGTAAAACAAAGTAATGAGATATATATGATAGATTAATTACCTTGAACTCATCGTTGTTCCACCAGGCAACCCAAGCATCCCATATACTGGCACCTATCCAGTTCGGTTTCTTCCCAGCTCTTCTAAGGCCCGACATCGTGTCCCAATAATTCTTCGCTATCTTAGAATTCCAATGGCGTTGCACAAGGGAAATGTCCACTTCCTGCAAATCTACGGAACCCTGCATATTGAGAAAATTAAATATAAGTTGTACATTTTTAAGTAGTCAACAAATTGTAAAACGGTAATTTACAAATATGTAAATATAAACTCTCCAAAAAGTCTTGCCAGATGCTCTCTCTGATCGGGTCAGGGATCTTACTCCATCGGGGCCAACAACCAGTCATCCTACTCATATATGCCTGCTTGGAAATACTAAGAACCACTCCCGATGGCTCTAGCTCAAATCCCCTGTGTTAAATTTGACACATAGCTTTAGACTATTATATATATCGTTCACAAAATATTTATAATGCTATGCTACTAATTTTAATACTTACGATCCATCGGCTTTTAGGCTGTAAATACACTAACGGTCGTGCTGCTGGCTCTGAAGGGCCACTGTCATCACCTCTATTCCCTCTTTGAGAAGAAGATGGGGAACCGGAGTGGGAAGAGCTACGACTTCGGAAAAAAGACATAATACATGTCACGTACATATTAATTTATTATGTCAGAACATATAATTCATAATAATTATAAGAAAAGATATCATAATTGATGAGAAAAATGTAACATGAATAATCACATAAATTACCTTATATTAAATTGTATATTAGCAATCAGTCCTCGTCATTTTCTAATTCGGACTCGGTTTCGTACTCTTTATCGTTTTCCTTTGTAGTTTCAAATACTTCTACTAATACATTTGATTCATCATTTAGAGGTCCAAAATCCGTGTGATCATCTGTTATTGTTATTTCAACATTTTCGTCGATATCTGCTTGATAGGCTTGTTCGTCTGGAATATCCTTTCCATCAAACGTAAATCTTGCCTTCGTTTTAAAAACTGCCGACCAGTCTGATTTATCTCTTTTTAGAGATGGATAAGGGGTATAATAAACTTGTAAGGCTTGTTTGGCTAGTACAAAAGGATCGTACTTTTGATAACGCGAGGTATGTTTTATTTCTATAAGATTATAATTTGGATGCACGATAACTCCTGAACTTGGGACATTGCTGAACCAGTTGCATCTAAATAAAAAAAATTCCTCCGCAGGTCTAGTGAAATATGTCAATTGCAGAACCTGGGTTAACACGCCATAAAAATAATTTATATGATCATTTGGATCATCACTGCCTTTAACAAACACACAGTATTGTTAATTGATTTTTCAGCACCATATTCTTTAGTGTTGAATTTATATCCATTAACGAAAAAAATTGGATATGTCTTAACTTTTCTTTTTGGTTCCATCACTAGATGTTTTAATCCTTCATCGACCACACAATTTATCGGATCATAAACGTCGTTCAAAAACCAAGTAGCGAAATCTTTGCTTATATCGCTGCTTGGATGTTGTGATTCATAAACACTGCAAACATAGATAATATATTGCATTATAATTAATGTACACGTATAGTGTTAAATTAAATAAATATATCCAGACTTGTAATTTAATATTACCTTATAAATGGTGCAACTTCAATACAATTAAAAAGAATATATGTGTGTGCTACATGGTAATCTCTATCGTCTAACCATACTTCCACACATTTTCCAGCAAGTCGACCATGTTGTCTAAAAATAGATAACATTGCCTCAGAAGAACAATCTTTTTCAACGGCTTCATCATTACGCTTAGCACTTTCAAATGATAAGTTCACATGATCACTAAAATAATGAGGAAAAAAAGAATGAAGCTTCTTCTTCGATATATGATTTGCAAATTGAACCTTCAACTCGAGCTTTTTGTCTCACTTTTTTCTTTAAATGATTTAAGTACCTAATAGAAAATGTTTCAATTCAAAAATAACTTATATATATGTAATTAAAATAATATTTACCATACTCGATATTAATACCTTACCTCTCGGATGAATACATCCATCCATATTGCACAGGACCTCGAAGACGTGCTTCATAAGGAAGATGAACATGTAATTGCTCCATTACAATAAAGAAACCTGGAGGAAATATTTTCTCCAATTTGCAGAGCAGTACAGGGATTTCTTCCTCAAGTTTACGTAAATGATCAACTTTTAACGTCATTGAACAAAGCTCCTTATAAAACAAACTAGGTTCCGTTATAACCTTCCAAACTTTTCCAGGCAACAGTTCTTTGAAAGCGACAAGCAACAAATTTTCCATCATTATATGACAATCATGGCTTTTCATCCCACTTAGTCTCCTGTTCTTATAGTCAACACATTTACGAAGATTATAGGAAATCCCATCGGGAAATCGTAATCCTTCCACACATTTTAACAGTACTTTAACTTGGTTGTTGTCTAACTCATAGCATGCTTTGGGTTTTTTAGTGTCATTTGGCTTGATATGAAGCTCGAGACGGTTATAAATTTCTTCTATATCACGTCTTGATTTCAAATCGTCCTTAGTCTTGACCTTAACATTCAAAACTGTATTAAACAGATTATCAAATATGTTTTTCTCGTTATGCATCACGTCAATGTTATGACGGATTAAGAGGTTTTTCCAATAAGGCAACTCCCAAAATATACTTTGTTTGCACCAATTATGAATCGTCGATTTACCTTGAATTTCAATTTGTTGTCCGGTTTCATGTATCTTTGAATAATCCTTTACAACTTCATATATATCTTTGCTTGACCGAATTGTTGGTGGTCGCAAAGTCTCATGTCTATTAGCTGTGAAGTTTTTTCATCTCTTTTAAAAGGATGATTAATAGGGAGAAAACACCAATGATAATCAAACCATGAAATTTTCTTCCCATGTGATAAAGGAATTGCTCGTGTTTTTTCCATACAATAAGGACACGGTAAACGACCGGCCGTACTCCAGCCCGAAAGCATTGCATATGCAGAAAAATCGTTAATAGTCCATAACAAAAAAAGAAAACATCCAAAAATATATTTTGATACGTCGTATATTTCAGCTCATTCGTACCACAATGTTTTCAACTCTTCGATTAACAATTGTAAGTAAACATTGATTCCCTGGGTCGGATCGTCTGGGGCCAGGACGACAATTGTGAGAAACATATATAGAGTTTTCATACACATCCACAGAGGTAGATTGCAAGGTGTAACGATTATAGGCCAAGATAAATATTTAGAACCAAATTGGGAAAACGATGTCGTACATAAACCAAGCCTAACGTTACGGCTCTCCGTTGCAAAAGCGGGATATTTCTTATCAAAATGCTTCCATGCTTCTCCATCAACTGGGTGTGTTAATGTACCTTCTTCCTATGTTCTCACATTGTGCCATCTCATATGATGCGCTGTTACAGATGATGCATATAACCTTTGAAGTCTAGGAGCGATAGGTAAGTAATGCATACTCTTGTATGGAACTTCTATTCCCTTCTTTTTTCTTGGTTTGTACCTTTCCTAGTTACATATTCTGCAATTCCTAAGATTGATGTCTTCTTTTGAAAACAACATGCAACCATTTAAACAAGATCTATTTTTTGATACGGCAAACCGAAAGCAAACACAAGTTTTTTTACTTCATAATGATTTTCGCACATTAAATTATCGTGTGGCATATGCCATTTAGCAGTTTGTACAACAACTGTAAATCCGGCTTCTGTGAGGTTGTATTTTGATTTCATCGCAATGTACTCTGCAGTTACTAATAATTGAGTGCCGCTTGTACAACCATTCCATAAGTGTTTCTTAGCCAATAAATCATATATTTTTTCGTTCCAACAGTTGGTTCCTTTTCCATGTTAACATCGTCATTGTCAACTTCAACGGTAGGGAACATTGATCGTGCTGCATCTTCAACCATATGTTCTATGAGATTCGTCGTACTACATCACCAAGCTCCTCCTCTGACTGTACTTTATTAGGTGCTACAATTTCTCCATGACAAAAATAATTCGACACGAAATCGTATTGGCGCAAATGAACTCCAACCATATCCGGTATTAAATGCTTCAACAGTTTGTACCTACTACATGGACAACGAATTTCTTCGTTGTTTCCATTATTACTTAAAGTGAATTCAATAAACACATGTACCCCATTACAAAAATGTTCACTTATTGAGCCTTCAATTTCCCTTCGTCGTTCATATATCTAGCTCCGATCGGTAAAATAATTGACCATTTTTCCTACTTTAAAACCTATGATAGAAATTAAAATTAGTATTAATCATTAAATTTTATGGATTGACATTTTATTTTTCAATTAAAAAGTATTTATTTATAATGTTATTGATTTTGCTAATTTGCGCATTTTTGCGTCTTCTTGCGCCTTTTTGCGCATTGAAATTGCTTTTGCCCCTTTTTTGCGCTTTCTTGCACCTTGAATTGGTTTTACGTCTTGAAATGAATATAATATTAAATTTTTAGCTTATATATTATTTTTTGCTTTGATAGTCGGTCATCCTACTTCCCATTACAAACACAGTAGTAATTATATTTCATAAATCAATTCATTTTAAACGATTTCACAAAATTTTAGTAGCACTTCCCCCGTGTTCCCTGTATCATACACAAATGCTTGTACACAAGGAACAAAAAGGAAGTGTTGTCGAAATTTTGTGAACCGTTTAAAATAAAATGATTTACGAAATGTAATTACGTTATAGTGTTTGTAACTTGTCCAATATAGGGATAAATCCAACAAATATTGTATCAAATGAATATGTATGTCCATTTTGTAATAAAAACGAATATCCATATAACGATCATATACAATACTTGTTAGACGTGACCAAAAACTCTCTAAGGGGTTTATAAAAAATAAGACACATTATGTACATCTACTTTATTCATAGATTATCAATATTAACATTATATATCAATATTATGCATGATTAGTTAATTATATAACATATATTAGCATTTGTACAATAGTTTATTTGCATTTTACTGTTTTATTAAATATATACTATATTATATGATTTTTACTATTTCAAAAATATATATTATTCATGTCTTCAAATTTAACGAATTACGTATGTAGCATTATATTTTATTTAAAATAAAATTAAACTATAGTATACACTATTTTATATCATGCCACACAATTGTACCAAACTTGATTTTATATAAACGGTTAAAGATTCAACTATAATTGATATATTTTAATTATCGTTTTCGGAATTTTATAAACCATAAACACAATCATTCACATCAATCCTAACTAACCAAATGCTAGCTCAAATGCGCATATATACTAAATAATCAACGTATATATACATTAATTGGTTAACGTAAATAAACTAATCAAATGATTAACTTGGGTTTAGGGTTTAGGAAATTACTAATTAGGGTTTAGGGTTTATGTAAACAAACTAATCAAATTACTAATTAGTTAATATAACCCTAAATTAACAAATCAAAATTAATTAGGGTTTAGGAAAAACCTGATTTAGAGAAGGATGGAGAGGCTAGAGTTGTTGGGAGTGACGATTGATAATGTTGGAGATGCTCTGGAAGACCTGGGGGGCTGGCTGTCGCGGGGAGGTGATGAGGGAGTTGGGGATTTTGACTGATTTGGGTGAAAGAGGGGAATGAAGTAGGTCTGTGCCAAACTGGCCTGTAAACACGCATATTTTCGACGGCTATCAACGGCCGCCGACAGTTGTGTTTGTAACGGTTTTTGACGGCTTGTAACGGCTATTATATTTTAATTACAGAAATGACACGAAGATGACGGGCCGTCGCTAGCCGTCGGAAATTTCCGTCGGCGGCCGTTAGAAGCCTGTTGTCGCTATATACTGTTGTTCTTGTAAGGACTGCATTAAAATATACATAATTTCAACTATAATTTTGACAAAAGCCGGATGGATAATTTTCGGATGCGGATGTCTTCGTATCCGCATCCGCATCTCTTTTTCGGACTTCGGATATTTATCCGCATTTTGGATGCAGATGCAGATGGATTTCGAATTTTTGGGATATCCATTGACAGCCCTACTGTTAACCAACTGCTACATACATAATCCATGTGTGTATTCATCGACAAGTTGACATTGACTTTGGATGTGAAGTATATATTTAGAGAATTTCGTCAATTATTTAAAACACTAATACAAAACTTAGCATAAATATGATATTTGCGTTTTGTTAGTTTTAGGTTTGTCAATGATATTTCAATTCGTGTCCCGGGTTAGATAAATCAAATGCGAAAAGGAGAAATTAAATTCATGAATTAAGTATAAAATATGCAATTTTTCATGGTAAAAATGACAAATTTTGTAATAGATTTTTTATATATTCTCCTAAAGTAAATTAGAAACTATTTATACACAATAAAAAGTGAAAAGAAAGTTGCACAGGAAAGGGCATGGAAAATGAACATTTGAAAAGAGAATGAAAAGAGAATGTTTAATAAAACAAGAATACATTCTTGCGTAGTAAAAGGGTATTTGAAAGAGATATTTCATTCTTTCGTTATTAATAATTGTTATATTTATTTTGTTTTGTGTATATTTATATTATGTTGTTAATTGAATTTAAATTATTTTTAAATATTGAAATACTAGAACAATTGCAATAAAAAATGATTTTAAGTACATGCTAGTACACCAGAATTCAAATACAAGTACATTACTGTATGTTTCTCCTAATATTCTCCAATAGATAGATCAACAATACCTAAGCTCCTTAAGCTTGTCCAACAAAAAATGGACAGTTTTGTAGTCTGACTTTCGAATCGTCAGGCCGTAAGTGATTTCCGGTTCGAACAGTGGGTCATCGTGATACTGCACAACCATGCAACTTTCAATTGTGCATGTCATCTTTGCATCATAGGAAGGACGTACACCCATAGCCAACTATCGTCTCCAAGGTGTGGAAGTTATAGTCAATAGATGTTGGTGTGAAGCAGTCTGGGAGGGATAGGAGGGTGTAACTCGACACTTTCACCCAAAAGAAAGTCCACGTACATCTATGTGTTGAAGTGAGCAGGTACAACTAACGACACTATGTACTTTCACTATTCAGTTTCGATACATCCATCAATATCGCATTCAACTTGCTAAACTTTGGAGGCGAGGAATTTTGAACTTATATTTGAATTTGTTGCAAGTATGAATAAAATTATCTAACCAACCCCTAGCTGGAGATGCATGGCAACGGACCACGATGATGATGATCGGCCAGATTGGTTAGGTCGCGTGGTACATGAGGCACACCCAATCCCACAACAGTACATTCTACTAGCAATTGAATTTGAATTCGAAAGCCAACAATTATACCCATTAGCCAAGAGGTATTTGTTGGTATTTGTAGTCACCACCAACACATGTTCACTCTCTATAAAAAAACTACGTTATATCACATGAAGAAAAATGACTTTTTTTTGAAATCCAAAACAAATAAAACATCATTAATATAATTCCAGTGTTCTTATATTTTATGCAAATAATTACAACTTAAATAGATAACCTCTATAACAACCCGTATATTTATCGATTTTATATTTAAATATTTTATCATCAGTCGGATTTTTGTCCGAAAAGCTACTTTTTGCATACGGTCAAATTTGGACTCGAGACCACTTCCATTGAGTTCAAAATGACATTTGCGATTTTTTGAGTGTAAACTTCGATATGTTTGGAGTTAATGGAATTTTCGTCACTTTTTCGCTTGGGACTTTGGTTTGGGCTGAACCACTTGCTAACTCAGTCCCAACCTCCTCTCCTCTTCATTAATTCACTAACACTTCAAGTTTCATCAAAAATGGAGGAGGGAATGGGAAATTAAAATTCCAAGCTCAAGTTCTCTTACAAATCCATCATTCAACTCCAAATTCAAAGAGAAGACATTAGATTCAAGCTTGTGGTTGATTCTTCCATTACTTTTAAGCTTCTCCATCATCAATTTCATGAAAAAGGTGAGATTTTTATCTCACATTCTCGTTTATAACTATCTTGGATTGTTGGGAATGACTCCCTATCACTTGAGCATGTACATTTGCATTTGGTTTGGATTGGACTGGTGAAAAACTCCAATTTTTAGTGTTTTGGCAAAACTGGGCTTAGGTCGTTCGATAGTGGAAAACTCGCACCTGCATATAGCTCGCGCTACCTTAGGTCGTTCGGCATTCGTTAGGTCGCTATACACCTTAGGTCGTTCGGCATTCGTTAGGTCGCTATACACTTTAGGTCGTTCGGTGTTAGGTCGCAACCCCTAGGTCGCTCGGCAAAGAGCGTTCCACACTAGGTCGCATGCCTAGCTCATTTTCTTAAGTCGTTCGGCGTTAGGTCGCGCACGTACTAGGTCGCGCCGTATAGGTCGTAACATGTTAGGTCGTGCCACGTTGGGTCGCTCTGTGCTTAGGTCGCTCGACCTGCTTTCGTTAGGTCGTAAACCCCCCTAGGTCGCTCAGCCTCACCACCCTAAGTCGCTCGACCTGCTTGCGATCTCCTTAGGTCGCGCCACCTTTAGGTCGCTCATAACGTTAAGTCGCATCATGCTTTGGTCGTTCCATCACTTTAGGTCGCTCGACCTGCTTGCACCATAAGTCGCGCCATCTTTTAGTTCGCGTGCTACTCCTAAGCCGTAGCTCCTTAGGTTGCTTGCACCTTAGGTCGGCCACGTTTGGTCGCAGATTCCCTAGGTCGTATGCCGTGGATGTTTTATCTGCGTTTCTACTTTGATGGTTTTGGAAATTGATTTCCTTGGATTTTGTTCACGTCTTCGAATGTGAATTTTTGTGATTTGTCACTTTAAAATATGAAGGTTTCAATACTAGTAGTAAATATCAAAACTCTTTCATCAAAACGATTTCAACTCTATTTTACTAAAAAGCTCTTTTTACTCAACCGTTTTCCAATCTATTAGTATATACAAGCCTTTACCTCACTTGGATTAGAAATCTAATTAAATGGCTTAGTAAAACAAGTGGTATGAAACGCTTGCGTTTACTTCGTCGGTTAATTCTTGGACTAGTTCGATTGAACATCTTGTGACAATTTTCTAGTGAAGAATTACAGTTTGTTCATAAATATTTAAGTTAAGCAAGTGGTTATGGGACATGAAGCTAAACTCATATATTTACTAGCTTGGTGTGATTGACACTTCTTGATGATCATGACGATCATTTTTGTGATTTAGACTAGTAATTGTGCGATTTCTCTTTGTCTACGAGGGAGACTAAACCCCATTTGTGTGATGTTTCTACATCACATATGTGGGGTAGCGCCCCACGGTCTTCGGGCCATTCTTGTGGAGCTTCGGCTCAAAAATTAATGGTTAGCTACCATGAGATAGCGTCTTGTTTTGTGTTACACGTGTTGGTGAGTTTTCATACTCCCGTTTTGTGATAGGCCTCCCCCTTCTTGTGATTTCTGGATTTCTTATGATGATTTCTGGAATTTTGTGCTTCACCCATTTTCGTGATTTCCATTGATAAGTTTTATCAATTTTTGTGCATTGGTGAATTTGTGTGTCATTGACTTGTTATGAATACAAGTTTAGGGTATGATACCCTATTTTATCTTTGAGAAGATTCTTGTGATATTGATTAATCTCATGTTGATTTTCAATTGCATACTTATAGTAGTATGCCACTATGGTTATTACATGTTCATGCCATGTCTTTCATTTTATACCATATCATCTGATATTTATAGCTAGACTGATCCGTTTATTATTTTCTTATAAATAATACTCGGGTCAGACCGAGATGTTACAGGTGCTTCTGCTTGACTTCTCTTCTGGGATTACTCTGACTTTTGGCTAACTACTTAGATTAGTAGTTTTTGTTGTATACATTTGAGATATAGACTCCGTGATGTATACTTACTCTTTTGTGTAGCTTGTAGCTATTCTTTTGTATTATCGTGGATCTTTCAGACCACTACTCTGATGTACACTTTCATGTGTTATATATATATTTATTCATATCTTTTCCGCCTTTGTGATATGGATGTCTATGACTGATTGTGTTATGTTTATTTCTATGTTTGTTTCCGAAGATATTATAGCCACTGTGTGATAGCTTTGAGTTTGTATCGGTATGTCGGACTTCCTCTTTTGCATGTTATTCTATCTGACATATCAGTGCTCACACAAAGCAATTACACGGATGGTCGCTCCTCAACAGCCTTATTCTCCGTGCTAGTTGACAGCATTACACCATAGTGTTCTTGGCTAGCGTGGGTATAGAGGTGGGGCGTCACAGCTTGGTATCAGAGCCAAACTTCGGAACAATGTAGAATAACTTAACAAGGATCATCGTCCTAAGTCCAACTTAGGAGTCGTGCCTTAGGATTTAATTCGAGTCTTCGTACCGATTCATCCTATTTCCTTTTATGTATCCTTGTTTTATCTATCAAGATTTGCTTGATATTTATTTGGAGAATAACTTTTCTTCTTCTCTCTTTCTTAAAGAAGAGAATGTCTAGACCAGGCCGTCCCAGAGCCGGACCATCTACTGTTACTCTCCAGGATGGAGTTTTTATGACTGCTCAACATCTTCTTGATTTGGTAAAGAATGCTCAGGCAGCTGGTCCTAATCAGGAACCTACTCACCCTAAGTCTGGATTTGCACGCTTGTGCAACGATTATACCAACTTGGGTGGGAAACTATTCAAATGCTCTGAAACTATTATTGAAGTCCAGGCTTAGCTAAGAACATGCGATCGAATCTTTTCTCGCATGAACCTTATTGATCTTCACCGAGTTCAGGTGGCCTCCAGTATGCTCCAAGAAAGAGCATTGGACTGGTACGAACTTCTTATTTCTGAAATCAATGAAGCGGATCTCACCTGGGAGCAATTCTGGGAACGCTTCGAGTTAAAATTTGTACCAGAAGCTGAGAAGGTGACATTGGCTCGTCGTTTTATAGACCTTGTTTAAGGTGAATCCTCTGTGACAGATTATGTCGCATCCTTCGAGTCACTGTCTAAATATGGGGTTGAATACATCAACACCCCATTAAAGAAGAATCAAAAATTTGTCTATGGCTTGAATAAAAATCTTAAGAAGCCATTACTTCTAAAATTGGAAGTTTCTTTTGACCAGCTCATTGATATCGCTCTTCGTCTTGAAGAGGCTGATAAGGAGAGTGATGTTGAAGTGGTGGGTGCCAAACCAAACTTCAACAACAAGAAATGGCCAAACAAATTCAAAGGTCCTTATCCCAACAAAAAGGGGAAACCTGCACCTCCGGCAGCAAAGACTTCTACCCCAAGTAGTGGGCAATGCTTTAACTGTGGTTCTAAGGACCATTTTGCGAACAAGTGTTCAAAGCCCCGTTCTTGTCACTATTGTAAAAGCCCGGATCATTATATACATTTATGCCCCAAACTTCAAGGCAAGAAGGAGGGAAAGTTAAATGTGGCTCAAGCCCCTGGCAACACATCTCGCGGTCAAGGTATGTCTCATTCTGTCCTTGATGGCATTATTATATTTCATGATCAACCTATTCGAGTTCTTTTTGATACGGGTGCATCCCATTCTTTTATATCAAAGGAACTTGTTGATACCTTTTCTTTAAGTGTTGTCGCTTTAATGACTTCTTTAAGAATTGCAAATCCGGTTGGTGGATCCGCAACTCTTAGTTTGCTTTGTAAAGATGTGGAGATTATTTTGTGTGATTTTACTTTCCTAACCGATTTGCATGTCATGCGTTATTTAGGCTTTGGAATGATTTTGGGTATGGATTGGCTTAACCATTATGAAGCTCATATCCTATGTCCTGAGCGGACTACTTATCTCCGACATCCGCAATCTGTTAATCAGATTTCTATTGTTCTTAAAGATTCGGATTCCGCTTTGGTTGCATCTTTATATTCTTTAAATCCTCGTGATGATGACAATGATGATGAGGAAGATGTCATTTCTCGTATTCACGTCGTTCGTGAATTTTCCGACATATTTGAGCCCGTTTTAGGATTACCACCTAAGCGAGCAATTGAGTTCAAAATTAATCTTACACCTGGAGCTCAACCTATTACTCGTCCTCCTTATCGCATGTCCAATAAGGAGAATGAAGAGATGCGCAAACAATTATCCGAATTGGAGACGAAGCAATTTATTCGCTCAAGTTCCTCGCCTTGGGGACTTCAGCTATTTTCGTGAAGAAATCCGATGGTACACTTAGGCTTTGCGTCGACTACCGCAAGCTTAATGATCTTACTATTAAGAATAAATATCCTTTACCTCGGATTGATGATCTATTCGATCAGCTTAGTGGTGCTAGAGTCTTTTCACAATTGGACTTGACTACCAGTTTTCATCAGCTTCGCATTACAGAGGACAGTATTCTTTTGACTTCGTTCCGTACTCGTTATGGATCTTATGAATGGCTAGTTATGCCATTTGGTTTAACGAATGCTCCGGCTTATTTCGTTGACCTTATGAATTGAGTTTTTAAAGATTTCCTCGATCGGTTTGTTCTCATCTTTATTGATGATATTCTTGTGTATTCTAAAATCGAAGAGGAACATGAAAAGCATCTTCGAATTGTATTGGAAACTCTTAGGAGCAATCAATTAAAAGCAAAAAATTCTAAATGCCACTTTTGGCAATCTAGTGTGAAGTTTCTCGGTCATATTATTTCCGAATCCAGGATATTAGTGGATCCTTCAAAGATTGAAGCGATTCAAAATTGGAAGAGACCAGAGAGCGTGACTGAAATCCGTAGCTTTCTCGGATTGGCAGGTTATTACCGCCGTTTCATAAAAGACTTTTCTAAGATTGTCGTGCCTCTTACTGGCTTAACAAAGAAAGGTGTTAAATACATTTGGTCGGACAAATGTGAAACTTCTTTTCAGAAATTAAAAGAACTCCTTTCTGATGCTCCTATTCTTGTTATTCCCGAAGGGAATCAATATTTTATTGTTTATACCGATGCTAGTCGCGTTGGTTTGGGTGCCGTTCTTATGCAAAAAGAACGTGTTATTTCTTATGCTTCCAGGCAATTGAAGCCGGCCGAGACTAGATATGCCACACATGATTTAGAACTCGCGGCTATCGTTTTCGCCCTTCGAATTTGGCGACATTATCTTTTGGGAGAGAAGTTTATACTTTATACTGATCATAAGTCTTTGAAATATTTATTTTCTCAAAAGGAACTTAATTTGCGTCAACAGCGTTGGCTCGAATTCCTTACCTCTTATGATCTTGATATTCTTTATACTCCCGGAAAGGGAAATCGAGTTATTGATGCTCTTAGTCGTAAGCAACAAGCGGTTGTTTCTATGATGATATCCGAATGGCATGATCTCGAGGTTTTATCCACTTGTGAGATTAGAGACCGTGTGTCCGATTTATGTTCATCTCTTGTTTTATGTAGCCTTGAGGCTCATCCTTCTCTTTTAGACCGCATTCTTGAAGCTCAAAGGCTAAATCCTGAATTGGCTCTTTTTGGCCAAAATGTTAAGGATAAAATTGATATTGAAGGTTTGAAAGACTTTGATATTGATTCTCGTGGCGGCATTCGAAAATTTGGTAGACTTATCATACCAAATATTAGTGATCTTCGTAAAGATATTTTAGAAGATTCTCATCGTTCCAAATTTTCCATTCATCCCGGTAGCAGTAAAATGTACGCAGATATGAAGTGACTTTATTATTGGGAGGGAATGAAATCTGATATTGCTAACTTTGTTAAGTGTTGCATGACTTGCCAACTTGTCAAGGCCGAACATCAAAGGCCCGATGGGTTATTGCAACCATTGGAAATTCCAGTTTGGAAGTGGGATCAAATTTCCATGGATTTTATTGATGGCCTTCCCCGTTCTCGTTCAGGTCATAATAGCTTATGGGTGATCGTTGATAGACTTACTAAATCTGCCCATTTTATTCCTGTTCGGTCGAACCGAACCGTTCCTCTTCTGGCCAAACTCTTTATCAAAGAAATTGTTAAACTGCATGGAGTTCCTACTTCCATTGTTAGTGATCGTGATCCATTGTTTACTAGTGGATTCTGGAAGAGTCTTCAAAAAGCTTTGGGAACGAAGCTTAATTTTAGCACCGCTTATCACCCCCAGTCCGATGGACAAACTGAGCGTGTGAATCAAACACTTGAAGATCTTCTTCGTGCTTGTGTTCTTGACTTTGGTGGAAGTTGGGAGGATCATATTTCACTTGTTGAATTTTCCTATAATAACAGCTTCCAATCTAGTATTGGTATGACACCTTTCGAGGCACTCTATGGAAGGCCATGCCGATCTCCTTCTTGTTGGCTTGAGGCCGGTGAGAAGCTGGTTTTAGGTCCAGATTTTATTCGGGATTCCACAGAGAAGATTGACCTTATACGACATAGGATGAAAGAAGCCCAAAGTAGACAAAAATCCTATGCCGATAACCGAAGAAAGAAATTAGAATTTTCTGTTGGAGATCTTGTATTCGTTCGTGTTTCACCTATGAAGGGTGTTGTACGCTTCAGTCGATCGGGAAAATTAGTGCCTCGATATATTGGGCCATTTCCTATCACTGAACGTATTGGTTCCATGGCTTATAGCCTTTTGTTACCGGCTCAATTTTCTACTATTCATGACGTGTTTCACGTTTCTCAATTACGGAAGTGCCTTCGGGATTCCGATTCTATTCTTGAGCCCGGTGTTGTGAAAGAGATTGAAGTTTCGCCTAATTTAACTTATGAGCAGCATCCTATTCGAATTATTGCTTCGGAGGTCAAACAACTTTGAAGTAAAGATGTTCCGCTTGTTAAAGTTCAATGGTCCTCAAATCCTAAGGATTGCTCTTAGGAATCTAGAGAATTCATCGAGCGAACACATACGGACATACTTTCTCGTGCTCTTTAAGGTGAACTTCTTATTTTAAATTTCTTTTGTGTTAATATGCTTTTATGGTTGTTACTTTATATTTCCATCTTATATATTGCGAGGACGCAATTTCTTTAAGGAGGGGAGTCTGTAACAACCCGCATATTTATCGATTTTATTTAAATATTTTATCGTCAGTCGGATTTTTGTTCGAAAATCTACTTTTTGCATACGGTCAAATTAGGACTCGAGACCACTTCCATTGAGTTCAAAATGACGTTTGCGATCTTTTTGAGTGTAAACTTCGATATGTTTGGAGTTAATGGAATTTTCGTCACTTTTTTGCTTAGGACTTTGGTTTGGGCTGAACCACTTGCTAACTCAGTCCCAACCTCCTCTCCTCTTCATTAATTCACTAACACTTCAAGCTTCATCAAAAATGGAGGAGGGAATGGGAAATTAAAATTCCAAGCTCAAGTTCTCTTGCAAATCCATCATTCAACTCCAAATTCAAAGAGAAGACACTGGATTCAAGCTTGTGGTTGATTCTTCCATTACTTTTAAGCTTCTCCATCATCAATTTCGTGAAAAAGGTGAGATTTTTATCTCACATTCTCGTCTATAACTATCTTGGATTGTTGGGAATGACTCCCTATCACTTTAGCATGTACATTTGCATTTAGTTTGGATTGGATTGGTGAAAAACTCTAATTTTTAGTGTTTTGCCAAAACCGGGCTTAGGTCGTTCGGCAGTGGAAAACTCACACCTGCATATAGCTCGCGCTACCTTAGGTCGTTTGGCATTCGTTAGGTCGCTATACACCTTAGGTCGTTCGGCATTCGTTAGGTCGCTATACACTTTAGGTCGTTCGGCGTTAGGTCGCAACCCCTAGGTCGCTTGGCAAAGAGCGTTCCACACTAGGTCGCATGCCTAGCTCATTTTCTTAAGTCGTTCGGCGTTAGGTCGCACGCGTACTAGGTCACGCCATTTAGGTCGTAACACGTTAGGTCGCGCCACATTGGGTCGCTCTGTGCTTAGGTCGCTCGGCCTGCTTTCGTTAGGTCGTAAACCCCCCTAGGTCGCTCAGCCTCACTACCCTAAGTTGCTCGATCTGCTTGCGATCTCCTTAGGTCGCTCATAACGTTAAGTCGCATCATGCTTTGGTCGTTCCATCACTTTAGGTCGCTCGACCTGCTTGCACCATAAGTCGCGCCATCTTTTAGTTCGCGTGCTACTCCTAAGCCGTAGCTCCTTAGGTTGCTTGCACCTTAGGTCGGCCACGTTTGGTCGCAGATTCCCTAGGTCGTATGCCGTGGATGTTTTGTCTGCGTTTCTACTTTGATGGTTTTGGAAATTGATTTCCTTGGATTTTGTTCACGTCTTCAAATGTGAATTTTTGTGATTTGTCACTTTAAAATATGAAGGTTTCAATACTAGTAGTAAATATCAAAACTCTTTCATCAAAACGATTTCAACTCTATTTTACTAAAAAGCTCTTTTTACTCAACCGTTTTCCAATCTATTAGTATATACAAGCCTTTACCTCACTTGGATGAGAAATCTAATTAAACGGCTTAGTAAAGCAAGTGGTATGAAACGCTTGCTTTTACTTCGTCGGTTAATTCTTGGACTTGTTCGATTGAACATCTTGTGACAATTTTCTAGTGAAGATCTACAGTTTGTTCGTAAATATTTAAGTTAAGCAAGTGGTTATGGGACATGAAGCTAAACTCATATATTTACTAGCTCGGTGTGATTGACACTTCTTGATGATCATGACGATCATTTTTGTGATTTAGACTAGCAATTGTGCGATGTCTCTTTGTCTACGAGGGAGACTAAACCCCGTTTGTGTGATGTTTCTACATTACATATGTGGGGTAGCGCCCCACGGTCTTCGGGCCATTCTTGTGGAGCTTCGGCTCAAAAATTAATGGTTAGCTACCATGAGATAGTGTCTCGTTTTGTGTTACACGTGTTGGTAAGTTTTCATACTCCTGTTTTGTGATAGGCCTCCCCCTTCTTGTGATTTCTGGATTTCTTATGATGATTTCTGGAATTTTGTGCTTCACCAATTTTCGTGATTTCCATTGATAAGTTTTATCAATTTTTGTGCATTGGTGAATTTGTGTGTCATTGACTTGTTATGAATACAAGTTTAGGGTATGATACCCTATTTTATCTTTGAGAAGATTCTTGTGATATTGATTAATCTCATGTTGATTTTCAATTACATACTTATAGTAGTATGCCACTATGGTTATTACATGTTCATGCCATGTCTTTCATTTTATACCATATCATCTGATATTTATAGCTAGACTGATCCATTTATTATTTTCTTATAAATAATACTCGGGTCAGACCGAGATGTTACAGGTGCTTCTGCTTGACTTCTCTTCTGGGATTACTCTGACTTTTGGCTAACTACTTAGATTAGTAGTTTTTTGTATACATTTGAGTTATAGACTCCGTGATGTATACTTACTCTTTTGTGTAGCTTGTATCTATTCTTTTGTATTATCATGGATCTTTTAGACCACTACTCTGATGTACACTTTCATGTGTTATATATATATTTATTCATATCTTTTCCACCTTTGTGATATGGATGTCTGTGACTGATTGTGTTATGTTTATTTCTATGTTTTTTTCCGAAGATATTATAGCCACTGTGTGATAGCTTTGAGTTTGTATCGGTATGTCGGACTTCCTCTTTTGCATGTTATTCTATCTGACATATCGGTGCTCACACAAAGCAATTACACGGATGGTCGCTCCTCAACAGCCTTATTCTCCGTGCTAGTTGACAGCATTACACCATAGTGTTCTTGGCTAGCGTGGGTATAGAGGTGGGGCGTCACAGCTTGGTATCAGAGCCAAACTTCGGAACAATGTAGAATAACTTAACAAAGATCATCGTCCTAAGTCCAACTTAGGAGTCGTGCCTTAGGATTTAATTCGAGTCTTCGTACCGATTCATCCTATTTCCTTTTATGTATCCTTGTTTTATCTATCAAGATTTGCTTGATATTTATTTGGAGAATAACTTTTCTTCTTCTCTCTTTCTTAAAGAAGAGAATGTCTAGACCAGGCCATCCCAGAGCCGGACCATCTACTGTTACTCTCCAGGATGGAGTTTTTATGACTGCTCAACAGCTTCTTGATTTGGTAAAGAATGCTCAGGCAGCTGGTCCTAATCAGGAACCTACTCACCCTAAGTCTGGATTTGCACGCTTGTGCAACGATTATACCAACTTGGGTGGGAAACTATTCAAATGCTCTGAAACTATTATTGAAGTCCAGGCTTGGCTAAGAACATGCGATCGAATCTTTTCTCGCATGAACCTTATTGATCTTCACCGAGTTCAGGTGGCCTCCAGTATGCTCCAAGAAAGAGCATTGGACTGGTACGAACTTCTTATTTCTGAAATCAATGAAGCGGATCTCACCTGGGAGCAATTCTGGGAACGCTTCGAGTTAAAATTTGTACCAGAAGCTGAGAAGGTGACATTGGCTCGTCGTTTTATAGACCTTGTTTAAGGTGAATCCTCTATGACAGATTATGTCGCATCCTTCGAGTCACTGTCTAAATATGGGGTTGAATACATCAACACCCCATTAAAGAAGAATCAAAAATTTGTCTATGGCTTGAATAAAAATCTTAAGAAGCCATTACTTCTAAAATTGGAAGTTTCTTTTGACCAGCTCATTGATATCGCTCTTCGTCTTGAAGAGGCTGATAAGGAGAGTGATGTTGAAGTGGTGGGTGCCAAACCAAACTTCAACAACAAGAAAAGGCCAAACAAATTCAAAGGTCCTTATCCCAACAAAAAGGGGAAACCTGCACCTCCGGCAGCAAAGACTTCTACCCCAAGTAGTGGGCAATGCTTTAACTGTGGTTCTAAGGACCATTTTGCGAACAAGTGTTCAAAGCCCCGTTCTTGTCACTATTGTAAAAGCTCGGATCATTATATACATTTATGCCCCAAACTTCAAGGCAAGAAGGAGGGAAAGTTAAATATGGCTCAAGCCCCTGGCAACACATCTCGCGGTCAAGGTATGTCTCATTCTGTCCTTGGTGGCATTATTATATTTCATGATCAACCTATTCGAGTTCTTTTTGATACGGGTGCATCCCATTCTTTTATATCAAAGGAACTTGTTGATACCTTTTCTTTAAGTGTTGTCGCTTTAATGACTTCTTTAAGAATTGCAAATCCGGTTGGTGGATCCGCAACTCTTAGTTTGCTTTGTAAAGATGTGGAGATTATTTTGTGTGATTTTACTTTCCTAACCGATTTGCATGTCATGCGTTATTTAGGCTTTGGAATGATTTTGGGTATGGATTGGCTTAACCATTATGAAGCTCATATCCTATGTCCTGAGCGGACTACTTATCTCCGACATCCGCAATCTGTTAATCAGATTTCTATTGTTCTTAAAGATTCGGATTCCGCTTTGGTTGCATCTTTATATTCTTTAAATCCTCGTGATGATGACAATGATGATGAGGAAGATGTCATTTCTCGTATTCACGTCGTTCGTGAATTTTCCGACATATTTGAGCCCGTTTTAGGATTACCACCTAAGCGAGCAATTGAGTTCAAAATTAATCTTACACCTGGAGCTCAACCTATTACTCGTCCTCCTTATCGCATGTCCAATAAGGAGAATGAAGAGATGCGCAAACAATTATCCGAATTGGAGACGAAGCAATTTATTCGCTCAAGTTCCTCGCCTTGGGGACTTCAGCTATTTTCGTGAAGAAATCCGATGGTACACTTAGGCTTTGCGTCGACTACCGCAAGCTTAATGATCTTACTATTAAGAATAAATATCCTTTACCTCGGATTGATGATCTATTCGATCAGCTTAGTGGTGCTAGAGTCTTTTCACAATTGGACTTGACTACCGGTTTTCATCAGCTTCGCATTACAGAGGATAGTATTCCTTTGACTTCGTTCCGTACTCGTTATGGATCTTATGAATGGCTAGTTATGCCATTTGGTTTAACGAATGCTCCGGCTTATTTCGTTGACCTTATGAATCGAGTTTTTAAAGATTTCCTCGATCGGTTTGTTCTCATCTTTATTGATGATATTCTTGTGTATTCTAAAATCGAAGAGGAACATGAAAAGCATCTTCGAATTGTATTGGAAACTCTTAGGAGCAATCAATTAAAAGCAAAATTTTCTAAATGCCACTTTTGGCAATCTAGTGTGAAGTTTCTCGGTCATATTATTTCCGAATCCAGGATATCAGTGGATCCTTCAAAGATTGAAGCGATTCAAAATTGGAAGAGACCAGAGAGCGTGACTGAAATCCGTAGCTTTCTCGGATTGGCAGGTTATTACCGCCGTTTCATAAAAGACTTTTCTAAGATTGTCGTGTCTCTTACTAGCTTAACAAAGAAAGGTGTTAAATACATTTGGTCGGACAAATGTGAAACTTCTTTTCAGAAATTAAAAGAACTCCTTTCTGATGCTCCTATTCTTGTTATTCCCGAAGGGAATCAATATTTTATTGTTTATACCGATGCTAGTCGCGTTGGTTTGGGTGCCGTTCTTATGCAAAAAGAACGTGTTATTTCTTATGCTTCCAGGAAATTGAAGCCGGCCGAGACTAGATATGCCACACATGATTTAGAACTCGCGGCTATCGTTTTCCCCCTTCGAATTTGGCGACATTATCTTTTGGGAGAGAAGTTTATACTTTATATTGATCATAAGTCTTTGAAAAATTTATTTTCTCAAAAGGAACTTAATTTGCGTCAACAGCGTTGGCTCGAATTCCTTACCTCTTATGATCTTGATATTCTTTATACTCCCGGAAAGGAAAATCGAGTTACTGATGCTCTTAGTCGTAAGCAACAAGCGGTTGTTTCTATGATGATATCCGAATGGCATGATCTCGAGGTTTTATCCACTTGTGAGATTAGAGACCGTGTGTCCGATTTATGTTCATCTCTTGTTTTATGTAGCCTTGAGGCTCATCCTTCTCTTTTAGACCGCATTCTTGAAGCTCAAAGGCTAAATCCTGAATTGGCTCTTCTTGGCCAAAATGTTAAGGATAAAATTGATATTGAAGGTTTGAAAGACTTTGATATTGATTCTCGTGGCGGCATTCGAAAATTTGGTAGACTTATCGTACCAAATATTAGTGATCTTCGTAAAGATATTTTAGAAGATTCTCATCGTTCCAAATTTTTCATTCATCCCGGTAGCAGTAAAATGTACGCAGATATGAAGTGACTTTATTATTGGGAGGGAATGAAATCTGATATTGCTAACTTTGTTAAGTGTTGCATGACTTGCCAACTTGTCAAGGCCGAACATCAAAGGCCCGATGGGTTATTGCAACCATTGGAAATTCCAGTTTGGAAGTGGGATTAAATTTCCATGGATTTTATTGATGGCCTTCCCCATTCTCGTTCAGGTCATAATAGCTTATGGGTGATCGTTGATAGACTTACTAAATCTGCCCATTTTATTCCTGTTCGGTCGAACCGAACTGTTCCTCTTCTGGACAAACTCTTTATCAAAGAAATTGTTAAACTGCATGGAGTTCCTACTTCCATTGTTAGTGATCGTGATCCATTGTTTACTAGTGGATTCTGGAAGAGTCTTCAAAAAGCTTTGGGAACGAAGCTTAATTTTAGCACCGCTTATCACCCCCAGTCCGATGGACAAACTGAGCGTGTGAATCAAACACTTGAAGATCTTCTTCGTGCTTGTGTTCTTGACTTTGGTGGAAGTTGGGAGGATCATATTTCACTTGTTGAATTTTCCTATAATAACAGCTTCCAATCTAGTATTGGTATGGCACCTTTCGAGGCACTCTATGGAAGGCCATGCCGATCTCCTTCTTGTTGGCTTGAGGCCGGTGAGAAGCTGGTTTTAGGTCCAAATTTTATTCGAGATTCCACAGAGAAGATTGACCTTATACGACATAGGATGAAAGAAGCCCAAAGTAGACAAAAATCCTATGCCGATAACCGAAGAAAGAAATTAGAATTTTCTGTTGGAGATCTTGTATTCGTTCGTGTTTCACCTATGAAGGGTGTTGTACGCTTCAGTCGATCGGGAAAATTAGTGCCTCGATATATTGGGCTATTTCCTATCACTGAACGTATTGGTTCCATGGCTTATAGCCTTTTGTTACCGGCTCAATTTTCTGCTATTCATGACGTGTTTCACGTTTCTCAATTACGGAAGTGCCTTCGAGATTCCGATTCTATTCTTGAGCCCGGTGTTGTGGAAGAGATTGAAGTTTCGCCTAATTTAACTTATGAGCAGCATCCTATTCGAATTATTGCTTCGGAGGTCAAACGACTTTGAAGTAAAGATGTTCCGCTTGTTAAAGTTCAATGGTCCTCAAATCCTAAGGATTGCTCTTAGGAATCTAGAGAATTCATCGAGCGAACACATACGGACATACTTTCTCGTGCTCTTTAAGGTGAACTTCTTATTTTAAATTTCTTTTGTGTTAATATGCTTTTATGGTTGTTACTTTATATTTCCATCTTATATATTGCAAGGACGCAATTTCTTTAAGGAGGGGAGTCTGTAACAACCCGCATATTTATCGATTTTATATTTAAATATTTTATTTAAATATTTTATCATCAGTCGGATTTTTGTCCGAAAATCTACTTTTTGCATACGGTCAAATTAGGACTCGAGACCACTTCCATTGAGTTCAAAATGACGTTTGCGATCTTTTTGAGTGTAAACTTTGATATGTTTGGAGTTAATGGAATTTTCGTCACTTTTTCGCTTAGGACTTTGGTTTGGGCTGAACCACTTGCTAACTCAGTCCCAACCTCCTCTCCTCTTCATTAATTCACTAACACTTCAAGCTTCATCAAAAATGGAGGAGGGAATGGGAAATTAAAATTCCAAGCTCAAGTTCTCTTGCAAATCCATCATTCAACTCCAAATTCAAAGAGAAGACATTGGATTCAAGCTTGTGGTTGATTCTTCCATTACTTTTAAGCTTCTCCATCATCAATTTCATGAAAAATGTGAGATTTTTATCTCACATTCTCGTCTATAACTATCTTGGATTTTTGGGAATGACTCCCTATCACTTTAGCATGTACATTTGCATTTGGTTTGGATTGGATTGGTGAAAAACTCTAATTTTTAGTGTTTTGCCAAAACCGGGCTTAGGTCGTTCGGCAGTGGAAAACTCACACCTGCATATAGCTCGCGCTACCTTAGGTCGTTCGGCATTCGTTAGGTCGCTATACACCTTAGGTCGTTCGGCATTCGTTAGGTCGCTATACACTTTAGGTCGTTCGGCGTTAGGTCGCAACCCCTAGGTCGCTTGGCAAAGAGCGTTCCACACTAGGTCGCATGCCTAGCTCATTTTCTTAAGTCGTTCGGCGTTAGGTCGCACGCGTACTAGGTCGCGCCATTTAGGTCGTAACACGTTAGGTCGCGCCACGTTGGGTCGCTTTGTGCTTAGGTCGCTCGGCCTGCTTTCGTTAGGTCGTAAACCCCCCTAGGTCGCTCAGCCTCACTACCCTAAGTTGCTCGACCTGCTTGCGATCTCCTTAGGTCGCGCCACCTTTAGGTCGCTCATAACATTAAGTCGCATCATGCTTTGGTCGTTCCATCACTTTAGGTCGCTCGACCTGCTTGCACCATAAGTCGCGCCATCTTTTAGTTCGCGTGCTACTCCTAAGCCGTAGCTCCTTAGGTTGCTTGCACCTTAGGTCGGCCACGTTTGGTCGCAGATTCCCTAGGTCGTATGTCGTGGATGTTTTGTGTGCGTTTCTACTTTGATGGTTTTGGAAATTGATTTCCTTGGATTTTGTTCACGTCTTCAAATGTGAATTTTTGTGATTTGTCACTTTAAAATATGAAGGTTTCAATACTAGTAGTAAATATCAAAACTCTTTCATCAAAACGATTTCAACTCTATTTTACTAAAAAGCTCTTTTTACTCAACCGTTTTCCAATCTATTAGTATATACAAGCCTTTACCTCACTTGGATGAGAAATCTAATTAAACGGCTTAGTAAAGCAAGTGGCATGAAACGCTTGCTTTTACTTCGTCGGTTAATTCTTGGACTTGTTCGATTGAACATCTTGTGACAATTTTCTAGTGAAGATCTACAGTTTGTTCGTAAATATTTAAGTTAAGCAAGTGGTTATCGGACATGAAGCTAAACTCATATATTTACTAGCTCGGTGTGATTGACACTTCTTGATGATCATAACGATCATTTTTGTGATTTAGACTAGCAATTGTGCGATGTCTCTTTGTCTACGAGGGAGACTAAACCCCGTTTGTGTGATGTTTCTACATTACATATGTGGGGTAGCGCCCCACGGTCTTCGGGCCATTCTTGTGGAGCTTCGGCTCAAAAATTAATGGTTAGCTACCATGAGATAGCGTCTCGTTTTGTGTTACACGTGTTGGTAAGTTTTCATACTCCTGTTTTGTGATAGGCCTCCCCCTTCTTGTGATTTCTGGATTTCTTATGATGATTTCTGGAATTTTATGCTTCACCAATTTTCGTGATTTCCATTGATAAGTTTTATCAATTTTTGTGCATTGGTGAATTTGTGTGTCATTGACTTGTTATGAATACAAGTTTAGGGTATGATACCCTATTTTATCTTTGAGAAGATTCTTGTGATATTGATTAATCTCATGTTGATTTTCAATTACATACTTATAGTAGTATGCCACTATGGTTATTACATGTTCATGCCATGTCTTTCATTTTATACCATATCATCTGATATTTATAGCTAGACTGATCCATTTATTATTTTCTTATAAATAATACTCGGGTCAGACCGAGATGTTACAGGTGCTTCTGCTTGACTTCTCTTCTGGGATTACTCTGACTTTTGGCTAACTACTTAGATTAGTAGTTTTTTGTATACATTTGAGATATAAACTCCGTGATGTATACTTACTCTTTTGTGTAGCTTGTATCTATTCTTTTGTATTATCATGGATCTTTTAGACCACTACTCTGATGTACACTTTCATGTGTTATATATATATTTATTCATATCTTTTCCGCCTTTGTGATATGGATGTCTGTGACTGATTGTGTTATGTTTATTTCTATGTTTGTTTCCAAAGATATTATAGCCACTGTGTGATAGCTTTGAGTTTGTATCGGTATGTCGGACTTCCTCTTTTGCATGTTATTCTATCTGACATATCGGTGCTCACACAAAGCAATTACACGGATGGTCGCTCCTCAACAGCCTTATTCTCCGTGCTAGTTGACAGCATTACACTATAGTGTTCTTGGCTAGCGTGGGTATAGAGGTGGGGCGTCACAGCTTGGTATCAGAGCCAAACTTCGGAACAATGTAGAATAACTTAACAAGGATCATCGTCCTAAGTCCAACTTAGGAGTCGTGCCTTAGGATTTAATTCGAGTCTTCGTACCGATTCATCCTATTTCCTTTTATGTATCCTTGTTTTATCTATCAAGATTTGCTTGATATTTATTTGGAGAATAACTTTTCTTCTTCTCTCTTTCTTAAAGAAGAGAATGTCTAGACCAGGCCGTCCCAGAGCCGGACCATCTGCTGTTACTCTCCAGGATGGAGTTTTTATGACTGCTCAACAGCTTCTTGATTTGGTAAAGAATGCTCAGGCAGCTGGTCCTAATCAGGAACCTACTCACCCTAAGTCTGGATTTGCACGCTTGTGCAACGATTATACCAACTTGGGTGGGAAACCATTCAAATGCTCTGAAACTTTTATTGAAGTCCAGGCTTGGCTAAGAACATGCGATCGAATCTTTACTCGCATGAACCTTATTGATCTTCACCGAGTTCAGGTGGCCTCCAGTATGCTCCAAGAAAGAGCATTGGACTGGTACGAACTTCTTATTTCTGAAATCAATGAAGCGGATCTCACCTGGGAGCAATTCTGGGAACGCTTCGAGTTAAAATTTGTACCAAAAGCTGAGAAGGTGACATTGGCTCGTCGTTTTATAGACCTTGTTTAAGGTGAATCCTTTGTGACAGATTATGTCGCATCCTTCGAGTCACTGTCTAAATATGGGGTTGAATACATCAACACCCCATTGAAGAAGAATCAAAGATTTGTCTATGGCTTGAATAAAAATCTTAAGAAGCCATTACTTCTAAAATTGGAAGTTTCTTTTGACCAGCTCATTGATATCGCTCTTCGTCTTGAAGAGGCTGATAAGGAGAGTGATGTTGAAGTGGTGGGTGCCAAACCAAACTTCAATAACAAGAAAAGGCCAAACAAATTCAAAGGTCCTTATCCCAACAAAAAGGGGAAACCTGCACCTCCGGCAGCAAAGACTTCTACCCCCAGTAGTGGGCAATGCTTTAACTGTGGTTCTAAGGACCATTTTGCGAACAAGTGTTCAAAGCCCCGTTCTTGTCGCTATTGTAAAAGCCCGGATCATTATATACATTTATGCCCCAAACTTCAAGGCAAGAAGGAGGGAAAGTTAAATGTAGCTATTCTTTTGTATTATCGTGGATCTTTCAGACCACTACTCTGATGTACACTTTCATGTGTTATATATATATATTTATTCATATCTTTTCCGCCTTTGTGATATGGATGTCTGTGACTGATTGTGTTATGTTTATTTCTATGTTTGTTTCCGAAGATATTATAGCCACTGTGTGATAGCTTTGAGTTTGTATCGGTATGTCGGACTTTCTCTTTTGCATGTTACTCTATCTGACATATCGGTGCTCGCATAAAGCAATTACACGGATGGTCGCTCCTCAATAGCCTTATTCTCCGTGCTAGTTGACAGCATTATACCGTAGTGTTCTTGGTTAGCGTGGGTATAGAGGTGGGGCGTCACAACCTCCATTGTATTTTGTAAGAAAATTTTCTTTGATCCTAGTGAGATTTGTGAAGGAGAAAATGTTCTAGAAATTAAACGATCAAATTGTGCCTTAGAGCGATATTTCTATCCAGTTTATCGATTGATTATGACTAATAAACAATCTTATGTTTTTTTTTCACACACAAAATACCTTTCTTATAAACATAAAACCAAACATCCATTTCACCATAAAATGGTAGATTTTATACATTTTATAATGGTTTGTATGTTATAAATAAACATCTAATCATGCAATAAACACAGAATTCGCTAATTTAAATATTTGAATCTTCACCTTTTAATAAGAAATGTAAACTACGGTACATATTTTCACATAAACCATGTAAAACATAATTTTTTAGTTCATATATTTGTAGTTAAAAGACAAGGATATGGATTTTAGATTGATATCAACTTAATGCTATGAATAATTAATTAGTAACTGGAGTTTCGATTAGAGACCACAAAAATTAATATATATATATATATATATATATATATATATGTTATATTTTCATAGTTAGATTTGTTTTTGAAAATTGATGCTTTATCGATACAAAAACATATAATTCGATGATATGTCTAATCAAAACCTTATGATCCCTTTAATCGATATGGGTTTCCTACAAGGAAAAATAATACATATCATGTCCATATATTAACTTACAACCAGAGAAAAAGGAAAAAAGATGGGGAAAAACCTTTGCTATGTTCCAAAACAAGCGACGTCTGAGCCAAAAAATTCACTTTTGGAACATTGGAAAGATGCTAAAAAGAAGTTATACGAGTGAACAACGAAAGAAAACTTCGAGATAACAAAGTGCACCACAAGAATATGTAACAGAAGCTTCCAGATAACACCGCAAGAAGATGTAATAGAAGCTTCCCGATTCATTTGACTTCATTCAATGCTTGTCTCCACAGACATTCCACCGCAAAGGAAATCAAATCATCAACATTTCTGAGCAACGAATATGGCGAAAGAAAACTTTAGTAACAAGAGAAATGTCTCTATTGTCTTCAATCCACTCTACATAAAGTCGAATCTGAAGCAGATGGACTGAAATTTAGCTGGAATACTAACAAAGCGAGAAGCTTTAACTAATAGAACAAACAAGAAATAATTTAGCTATACAAGCTAGGTGGAGAGTTGATCTAGCTTCTAGAAGGATTACAACTAGCGAGATGCTTTAATTGCTTGCTGCTTACTGCTTCATCTTCAAAGTAAACTGCTTCAACAACATTCAGAAAAGTTTAAACTCTCTACATAGCACTTCTCTATTGTTGCATGCTTCTAAATAATATTTGGATTTGGGAATTATTATGTTGCAGTCTTGAATTGTTAGCTTTGTTTTTATTTGCCAATAGATGCTTGTTCTGAAAAATTTATTGATTACATTCAACCCAAATGCGCAACATGTTGGAAATGAATGGGTCGGAACAAACAAAGAGAAAGTATCGGGAGTTCTGTCATGGATGAGGCTGCTGTCTTGAAATTAAAATTCAGCATGACTATAGTGCAATTGATAATTGTCGTTTGCTCACGATGGTTAACACAACTATTACTCAAACTTGTGCACACAAGATTGAAGGATTTGAGATTTGTATATGTTACTACACAGGAGTTTTCAATATATTTAAAGATAATTTTTATTTGATGAAATCATAGAGAGAAGATGAAAATGATAAGTTTTGTTTAATATAAGTTTAGTGTTCCTTTTTCAACGAAGAAAGAAATGATAGGGAATAAAATTAAACGTAAAAATTATTCTCTCTCTTGGACCCATCAATCCCAATAAATAAGTAATTCATAAATAAAAATATTTTCTCATTAATACAAAATGCAAAAGGTCAAGCAATGAAAAAAATTTGATTTTTGCTGTAATTATACAACAATCCCCCACTAATTAAAACAAAAATCAAAGAGGTTAAATAAAAATAACCCGAGTAAGAAGAAAGTTTCATACGTAAATACCAACGTCTTTTGATTAAATTGGTACATAAAGAGGTGGGTTCAACCTTAATATAAGTAGTAAATTTCTTTTTGAACTACAAAGTTTTGGGATTATCAACTTAGTTTAAGTTGTGAATTTCTCTTGAACTACAAAAATTTGGTTGAGATCTCACAACACATACTACACTTTCAGTTTCTACAAGCTCAAGGATAAATATGCGCTTTTAATGGTCATGTGCTTACCTTGGGAACTCACGAGTTCCTTAGAGAGCTTAAGTCTCTCATAGAAGACGACTTACTTTTACACCCAATTAAGTGAGTCCATCAATTGCTCCACTCTAGCACAACCACTTACAGAGCAAAGGCTCAATCTTAAAAAATAAGTAAACATAATTCATTAAGTGCATCGCAATAGCACCACCAATACTGGTTATAAATTATATATGAGCAATAAGGCATTGCCTTAAATAAATCAAAGAAATCCATCAAGCACATCTCAAAAGCACCACCAATGCTGGCTATGGATTTGAAAAGAGAAAATAGGCTCATGAAAGTCTAGTGGATCGTATCTAATATGACTAGTGTATTAGTATGTGAGTGTATACTAATATATAAACTAAATGTAGTAATATAACAAAATAAAATTTAAAGTATAAACGAGCACGCCAGAGTTTTTATACCGGTTCGGACGTAGTCCCGAAGCTCCCCTTCGGTATTTCACTAAACAATAACCCTCGCTTCGTCCAGAGGAATAGGATGATACAAATAGTATTCCTTTGATAATCTTATGTTTGATATAACATAAATATTGACTGCTAGTACAATTCTTCTTATAATCTCCTTTGACTGATATTGAGTGTGAGTTGCTTGGATTTGTAGAAAATAGTTTAACCAAAATATATAGTTTGGTTGGAAGTGATTGAGAATATTAGGTTAATAATATCACAACAGAATATGAATATAGAAGTTAGAGAATAGTAAAGCAAGTTGAATTAAAATCTCAATCGATTGAAGTATTTATAGAATTAAAGAGTTGTATTTGAAAAGCTATGACTTCTTGAAAGATTACCCTTTGAAGAATGATTGCAACTGTTAAAGGAGGAGGAAGATTTTTCAAAATAGAGAGAAGCATCTATTCAAAAAACGACAGTTGCATTTTGCTGTTTTTAGGCCGAGATAGTTCACAGACGTCTGTCATTCTATCACAGACGTCTATGGATCTCTGGAAATAATAAACAAAGCATTATCATGGACGTCTGTGACTAAGTGACAGATGTCTGTCATACCATGAATTATAAAATTAAAATATTTGTAAGTGAAATTTGTTAATGTAAAATTATGTGTTTTGATCGCTCAAGGAGATTGTACAACATATATATATATATATATATATATATATATATATATTTACAAAAGGACGACCTTACTTTTAAATAGTATGATCCATCTTTCATCAATTGTCTATGAGCTATAATCTTGTTGTGCACGATCTTCTTCTAATATATATATGCAATATGATAAGATATACACTGTATATGCGATTGTATAGTTATTGTCATTGAAATATCACAATAGGGATTCTAACATTCTCCTCCTTTTTAATGATGACAACTATACAATGGTTAGTAATAAGTAATGAAAAGATAACTTCCCTTAAACGTTATCTCCTCCTATATATGTATATGCATATTTATCTCCCCTTTGGCATTATCAAAAACAAGAATTGCATAAACGAACTAAAAACAAAGCCATAAAAATCACGAACAATAAAAATCAAAAAATAGTTAGGGAAATAACAACATCATTACTAGTACGAATGAAAAATAACGAAACGGAAATAAATACTCCTAAAATTTTAAGGAATAATTATTGATAGTTACAATAATTGTGATTAAAGAAATCATCATAATTATCAGAATATTCATGGTAGTTGGATAAAGTAGAATGATAGTTTTCTGGTCATTGCGTATGTTCTTCATTTTCTTAAATAGACAATCCTCAAAATTTTGAAAGATTCATTTGTTGTGGTATTGAAGGATCGGACCAAGACATATCATCGCTATCTTCTTGTTCTTGCTCTGGTTCTTCCTACATTATAGTCTTTCCTCGATCTTGTTGAGAACTGCCTCCATAAGACGATGATCTATGAGGACGATAGACTGGAATTTGTGCTGAAGGAGGTAGTGTTGGAGAAGGAGAGGAGGATGACCTTCCACGAACTTTTCTCATTACTTTTCCCAAAGTGGAAACAACCTTTTTCAAAGTTTTCTCCATTTTAGTCATCCTTTAGAAAAAGATCATTCCAAACCGATAATTTTGGTGTGCAAAGATTTTTGATTTTTCTCCAATGCTCTCTGATTGATCGTGATCAAATTTTGATTTCAAAGAGTTAAATCACGGATGTATTCATTTTGAGTTAGTCCAGTATGAGCTTTGAAAATCTCCGAATTAGAATGATATTTGGTAGTATGATAAGAGGAACCAGTTTGTTGTGGAGGACGAGGTGATTGAGTTTGTTATGGAGGAGGAGGAACTTGAGCCTGTTGAGGAGGGACCGAATGCATTTTTTGTTGTTACAGCGTAGCCTATTGAGCCAGGGACATGATTGGAGGTGGTCTTTCGGGAAGATGCATTAAGGATAAAAACCTTATACCACTTTCTTTGAAAGGAATTTCTTTGAAATGAGAAATATAAGAAGGTACACCGGGACCTTGTAATAGACGCATGATGTATGTTGCATATATAATTGTTCACCGGTGGTGAGACCAAAAGCTTTTAATTTCGTCATGAATAAATTTAGCCCAATTAACTTTAATTCCACCAAATATAGCATATAGGATTTTGAGGTCATTTTCATATATTTGTTCATGACTACCTAAACGAAGAATTATTGTATTAATTATCATACGATTTAATAGCCTAGCTTTTGGTCGTAGATAAATGGATTTCCATTGCTGCATTCTATCTTCCCAAATTTGATGGGTCACTTTGTCACGTGGCAGATTTCGCTGATTGAGAATTTCTTCTAAATCAAGTCCAGTAGAGGAAAAAACTAAACGACCAACTGTGTTTACGCTAATTTTCAAAACACGACCATACACACTAGTCCATAATCAACCATCTTCATTTTTAAGTGTCCAAATATCATTACTACATAAGTTTTCATAAAAAATAAAGATGGCCAATTGATCAATTTGTACCTCATTTTCATCAAAATTAATTAACTCTCGATAACCGGAGGCGATGGTGAGTTCTTGAAGATCATATTCTCCAAATTTGCATAATTGATAGAACAAACCAGGATGAAGTCACTTTTGCTTCAATTCTTCAAATCTTTTGTTTGCAATTGGACTATTTCGAAGCCATTCTTGAATATGGGCATCGATGACAAGATTGGTTTGAGAAGAAGAAGATTGAACCTCTCTTTGATCTCTTGTTAATGGGATTTCTCTTTGGGAGCCATTTTTGATGAATTAGGGTTTTGGGAAGTTAGGGTTTTAGAGTTGGAGTTTTAGATTTGAAGTAGATTGGTGAATAGTTGAAGAGTTGGGTAAAAATATATATATGAAGTGGCTTTTGATGACAGCCAAACTTGGCTCAGATGTCTGAGGAAGAGTGATAGGCGTCTGAGATCATTCAGTATTGTTTTCCCAAGAAATCTGATAGACGTCTGTCTCTTCTTCACAAACGTCCGAGAGAGGCAGAGGTGAATTTTTAAGTTTGTTGTTTGAATTTTTTTATTTTAATTGAATATTTTCATAGAGTCATCATAATAAACGATTATTATAATCAATTAAAATACAAAAATTATATATTATATGGTTTACATATAATATATATATATATATATATGTGTGTGTGTGTGTGTGTGTGTGTGTGTGTGTCTATATATAGGTACATAGAATTAATCATCTGCCGAAGAATTTTTTATTTTAGGTTGATCTCAAGAGTCTGTACTATATTGCTCATTTTGAGGCTTAAGTGAAGACCAACTGGGACGAGCTGGAGTATCTATCCAGTCTTGGTTTGATGGCTCTGCCTTGCATAAATTTCTTGAGGTAATGTTACAAGTTTTTACAGGATTTTCTATTAAACAAGGAGATTTTTAACGTACGTAATTTTTTGTTAGTGAATGACTACAAATTGGTAGAATATATTTTTCGAGAAACTTAAGATGAGATCCTTGACGTCGTTGCTCGTAATACATTTCTCGTTGAACTCCCACCATTTCTTATTGATAGTGATAAATTGCATCAACTTTAGTGTTGAGAGATGTTGATTCTAGATCAATCACTCATTTAGCTTTTTTTTCCTTAGGAGAGAGGCCGGTGTGATATGTAGGTGATGCCATAATATTTATTGAGGTCGATCGAATTGACGGAGGTGTGGCTTTTGTTGGTGATACGTATGTGCTATTTGATAAAGGTGAGCTAAAGTTGATAGTTGAATAAGTGGAGTCGTGATCAGAAGACATGTTTAGTTTTTGTAAATTTATAAATAGTATTTATGTTTTATTTTTCTTTTGTCATGTATAAATAGATTATATAGTCTATTTATAGTTAGAACTTTGCATGGATAGAATTGTTTTAACCATAAATTTGTTAACGGTTTTGTTTTTATGGTTGTTAAAAGTTTGATTGAAATAAATTTAAGTTGAAATTTTATATAGAGAAATAATGTTTAAAATTGTATAATGATGAATAAATGTGGCATATATTAATTCATTAATTGAACATATACCAAGGTCCCGTTGTAGCTTTATAAATGTTGATTCACATAACGGTTTGGTGAAAATATCGACAATTTGATTTTCAGTATTAACAAATTCAAGAGAAATAATTCCTTTTTCTACATTATCTTTTAACAAATCGTGACAAATGTCGATATGTTTTGTACGAGAATGATTAATTGGATTCTTGGATAAATTTATAGCACTAATATTATCATAATAGATAGGAGAGTTAGTTATAATTTTACCGAAATCTTGAAGTGTTTGTTGCATATAAATTACTTGTGCACAGGCAAAGCCAACTGATATATACTTGGCTTCATATGTCGAGAGAGAAACACAATTTTGTTATGATTTATTGATCTTACTTGAGTCGGACCAAATAAATCCAGATGAAGTAATTCAAGCGGTTATTTGGTAGTAATTTCTTTCTTAGATTTAAAAGAGCTTTTCTTTAATTTTCCAACTTGACAAGCACCACATAGATTTTTAGCTTTATAAATTATTTTGGCTAATCCTCTTACTAAATCATTCTTTGCTAATTTATTTATATATTTAAAATTTATGTGACAAAAGCATTTATGCCATTGCCATGGGTCATTATGATTGGCAATCAAGCATAAATCAGTACTATTTTTAATATTTATATTTAAAACATAAATATTTTATTTTCTTAATCCTTTAAAAATTAAATTTTTATTTGATCAAATAACTACATTTATCTTTTTCAAAATCAATTTTAAATCCTTTATCACATAATTGACTTATACTTAGTAAGTTATGTTTTAAATTTTCTACTAATAAAACATTAGTAATAAGAGGAGAAGTGGATGTACCGACATTGATAACATCTCCAATGACGATGACAAATCCTTTTGAGTTATCTTCAAATGTCACAGTGCCACCATCGATATATGTTATATTTGATAACATGTGTGCATTTCCCGTCATATGCTTGGAGTATCCACTGTCGAGTATCCAATTCCTTTTACTTTTAATTTTAATTTTGAGTACCTGCAAAATAGTAAAGATTTAATTAGTACCCACTTCCTCTTGTTAGGGTCATATGTGTTAGTGGGTGAAGGTAGCCATACACAAGTGGGTTTGGGACCTTTAAAAACATAATTTCTATTATAGACAATTTTTTTCAAGTATAATCTATATGTTTTTACCTAATAAATTTGTTATTTGATTTAAGAATCCATATTTTGACACTACTTGTTTCAGGTGTATTAATCTTAAATTTTGAAATAGGTTTCTTGGACTTAGTATTTAGTGTACTATAGTTTCTATGTTTTTGCTTAGGTTTAAATCCTAATCCATTTCGATTTTTGATGGTCTTGATATTTCGATCAAATTTTCTAAGTTTTATTTTTCTTTATTAAATTTTGTTACATTATTAGTTATTTTATCCAACTTGTTCTTAAGATGACAAATTTCAGTATTGTTATAATCTACACTTGCCTTAAGTTCTAGATTTCCTTTTTCAAGTTTGGTGTTTTCTAATCTACTATTTTCTAAATCATGTAATAAAGTAGCATTTTGAAAAGATAACCTTTTCCTTTTTTTTGAGCTATTTTTAGTTCTTCTTCTAATGTTGTCTTTTCATCTTTTAATAAACCAATTTCTATCTCTGCTCTGTTTATCTTTTCTATATATTCTTTGTTTAGTTTGTTGGTGTTATCCGAGTTTTTGACCCAATGGAATTCAAAGGAAATTAGAACATCTATGTCAAGTCAAAACAACTCAAGAATCAACCTAAAGGACTAGAAGAAGGAGCTAAGAAAGGCACAAGAGGAAAAAGGCAAAAATTTCCTAAGGTGATGGATCGCTAGCGATTCATCCCCTATGGATCGCAAGCGATCCATAAGTATTGCTTGTGGGTTGTCCATTCTTCTTTCATCATGAAGCATTACCTTTTCTAGGCACGCCTGCTAAGTTTCACGATGTTCCAAGCTAACTAGATCGAGAAGTGAGCATGCATCCGATTCTAGCAACAGTTCAATATAATCAGAATATGAATCATCATCAAAAAAAGCATCTAGTCATGAAATTACATGGAGTGCGTCTACACAAGGCAGGAAACATGATCCAACTGAAACAAGTGAAAAATACTTTAACCCCATGGATCGCTAGTGATCCATAATATTGGATCGGTTCGCTCTGAAATTTCTTAAGCACCTTCGTACCTTCAAATGTAAATCTCTGGCAAAGCGGCTTTGGCCGAAGTGCTCTTCAGCCCCTATAAAGACAGTCCTACCTTTAACATAAAGGGGATCTTCTGGATTGGCTGCTAAAACTTTGCAGAAACTGTTCTTCACTCTTCTTCTCCCACACAACAGTCATCTAAATGGTTTACTGTGATTCTCCAGTGAACTCTAACACCGGTGACTTGATCTATCTTAGAAAATCCAATCAAATTATAATCATATTCAACTTGTAATTGCAGTCAGTCAATAACAAAAGTTATAAAGTGGACGTAGGCTTCGTTAATAGCCAAACTACTATAAAAATCTCTTGTCTCTTTACTTTAGCTACAAGTTATTATTCCTTGTTTCTATTTTATTTGCCTTGATAAACAGGGCTGGTGCTTTCACACTCAATCCAGGACATTGATCCATTTTTTGGGTTAACACTTGTATTCTCTATATTTATCATCTAATTCTATGCTAATTTCCAAAATTTCATCATATGTCAATTCAAGGCGTACCTCATCAGTATCAACCATACAAACATTAGCTTTTTATTTCATTATCACTATCAAAGGAAGAAGAAGAACTAGAGTCATCCCAAGTTTGTTGAAAGGCTCTTCGCTTCCTTTTGAATTTCTCAAATTTTCTTTTCTTTTTTGCATTATTTAGTTGTGGACAATCTTTCTTCATACGGTCAAACTTGTCGCATCCATAACATTTTATTACTGTTTGATTTGATGAGTTTGAATTGCCACCATTTTGAAATTTTGCCATCCTTTTGAATTTCTTTAATTTGTTGTAGTTATAAGCTATGAATACAATTTCTTCCTCATCCAGGTCGGAACTATCATTATTTGCTTGAAAAGCAATATTCTTCTTTTCTTGATTTTGCTCCCTTTTTGCTCGCAAATTAGCTTCATATGACATCAAATTTCCTATTAGTTCTTTGACTTTGAGTTGACAGAGATCGTTAGCTTCTTCGATGGCTAAAACCTTCATTTCCCATTCGACAATCAAAGAATTTAAGATTCGTGTAACTAAATCAAAATCAGTGAATTTGACCCTAAGTGTCATGAGATCATATTGTATAGTTTGAAATCTAGAATACATATAAATAATATATTCATTTGCATTCATTTTAAATAATGAAAATTGATTTGTAAAATAGAGATTTTGGTTTGCTTGACTTTTGTCGTGCCTTCATGAGTAACTTGCAAAGTGCGCCATATATCATATGTAGTAGTGCAAAGCATAACTCATGAAAATTCATTTTTATCAAGTGAACAAAATAAAACATTCATGGCTTTGGCATTATTAGTTGCCGTGTTTTTTTGTGCATCGGTCCAAGTGCTTATGTCAGTGGTAGGTTCTTTATGTCTAGTTTGAGTAGTTTGCCATATTTCTAAACCATTGGCTTCCATAAAAATTCGCATACGTGTTGACCAATAAGCATAATTAGAACCAGTAAATAGTGGGGGACGAGCAGTTGATTGACCTTCTTGAAATGTACTTGGCATATTAAAAAGTTTTCAATCACGTGTTACGGTAAATTGAAATAACATTGCTCTTATACCAATGAAAGTCTAGTGGATCATATCTGATATGACAAGTGTATTAGTATGTGAGTGCATACCAATATATAAGCTAAATGTAGCAATATAACAAAATAAAAAGTAAAGTATAAAACTAGCACACTAGAGTT
Organism: Allium fistulosum; assembly: GCA_030737815.1. Classification (NCBI taxonomy): domain Eukaryota; kingdom Viridiplantae; phylum Streptophyta; class Magnoliopsida; order Asparagales; family Amaryllidaceae; genus Allium; species Allium fistulosum. The sequence continues at coordinate 362,411,868 of CM060906.1, forward strand.
TTTATACTAATTTGGACCTCTCGTCCTATGTCCAGTCCCGAAGCTCCCCTTCGGTTTTCACTAAACAATAACCCTCACTTTTCCCAGAGGAATAAGCTGATACAAATAATATTCCTTTGATAATATTGTCTTCGATATAACATAAATATTAACTGCTAGTACAATTCTTCCTATAATCTCCTTTGAATGATATTGAGTGTGAGTTGCTTGGATTTGTAGGAAATAGTTTAACCAAAATATATAGATTTTGGGTGGGAGTGATTGAGAATAATAAGTTAATAATAACACAAAAAAATCTAAATATAGAAGTTAGAGAATAGTAAAGCAAGTTGAATTAAAATCTCAATCGATTGAAGTATTTATAGAATCAAAGAGTTGTATTTGAAAAGTTATGACTTCTTGAAAGATTACTCTTTAATGAATGATTGCAACTGTTGAAGGCGGAAGAAGTTTGTTCAAAATAGAGAGAAGCATCTATTCAAAAAATGACAGTTGCAGTTTGCTGTTTTTAGGCTAAGACATTTCACAAACATCTATTATTCTATCATAGATGTCTGTGGATCTCTAGAAATAATAAATAGAGAATTGTCATAAATGTCTGTGACTATGCGACAGATGTCTGTCATACCATGAATTATAAAATTAAAATATTTGTTAGTAAGATTTGCCAATGTGAAATTATATGTGTTTTGATCGCTCAAGGAGACTGTACAACATATATCTATGACTATATACAAAAATATGACCTTACTTTTAAATAGTATGATCCATCTTTCCTCAATTGTCCGTGAGCCATAATCTTGTTGTGCACCATGATCTTCTTCTAATATATATACCTGCAGTATGATAAGATATATCCTGTATATGTGATTGTATAGTTGTTGTCATTGAAATCTCACAGTAGAGGTTCTAACATCCGAACCAAGATAAATCAGTATATCCATCAAGTGCATCTCAAAAGCATCACCAAAAGTTGGCTATGGAATATACAAAGAAAAAAAGCTCAAACTCATAACAAATAGTTGAATCCATTAAGTGCGTCTTAAAAGCACAAATAAAAACTGGTTATGGATTATATAAAAGTAAATAAGCTTAAATTTATATCAAATAGTAGAATCCATTAAGGGCATCTCAAAAGCACCACCGAAAACTGGTAATGTATTATATAAATGAAATAAGTTCAAAATCATATTAAATATAAAAATCCATCAAGTGAGTATCAAAAGCTCTAACGTAAATTAATTATGGATTATATAAAAGGATGAAAGCTTAAAATCCTATCAAATAACAAAATCCATCAAGTGCATTTTAAAAGAACCACCAAAAAAATGGTGATGGGTTATATAAAAGCAAAGAAGCTTAAAATCACATCAAATTGAAAAATCCATCAGGTGCATCTCAAAAGCACTACCAAAAAATGGTTATGGGTTATATAAAAATGGGTTATATAAAAATGGGTTATATCAAATAAAAGAACCTATCAATTGCATCTCAAAAGCACCACCAAAAATTGGTTATGGATTATGTAAAAGCAAAGAAACTTAAAATAATATCAAATAGAAAAAATCATCAAGTGCGTCTCAAAAACACCACCAGTAATTAGTTACGGATTATTATAAGAGCAAGGAATCGTAAAATCATGTCAAATAGCAAAAATCCATCAAATTCATTTTAAAAGCACTACCAATTTGGTTATGGATTATATAAAAGCAATCAAACTCATAAACACAAAAATTAATGGAACTGGGCCAACCATTAGCAGAAGTTATGGGTGAATTGCAAAATTTTGTTACCCTATTGGGTCTTTAACGGGCCTATGAAGTCTATTTCATTTAGAACATTTCTAAATCTTATTTGAATAAAATCACTTTTTTTTAAATTTATAAATTACATAGAGTTTTATTTAGTTTATATTTTATACATATAAATGTGTACACATGTATCATATACATATACATATACGTATGTGTGTGCATGTGTAACATAATAACCCGTGCAAGGTATAACATGCCCATATATAGATGTTTGAATTTACATCACAATGGACATGTTAGCTCATCCGATATGTACTATGTGTTGTTTAAATATATGTATGTATTTAAACTTGTAACTTATATAAATATTGTAAATCCACACACACACAAATATATATATGTATATGTTGATTTTATTTAAATAATTATATATATACGTATATATATAACTTATATATATGTGTAAAATATTAATAATTTATATATATATATATACATACACTATTGTAATAAATATTAAAATAATATAGACACACACACAAAATATATAAAAGTTTTTTTTCAATTATGAACTAATATAGATATATATTACAATAACAAAATAATATTTTTTAATATATATATATATACATATATATATTCATAAGCATATTTATAATATCTAAATATATACATACTTTTATATATATATATATATTTTAACTAATGAAATCAAATAATTTTTAAAGAAATACTTCCAAATCGTATGCACATCACAATAAAATTTTATTTTATTAAACTATACATAAATTGATTAATTAGTCGAAAACAATAAAACATTAACAAAAAATATTTCTAAAACATATTCTTTGAATTTTAAAATTTCAAAAAGTCTAACATGATATTTTGAGGTTTGGAAAAAATTTCCATAATTTTTCTCGACCAATATTTAATTTTTATTAATTAATTATTTTTGGCTGTATATTATAATAATTTTTAAAATAGGTAAAATGATTTTTAGTTCTCATTTTCTAGTCGAGAGCTTATTTCATCATAAAATAATTTTGTAAAATTTAAAAGTTAATTCTCGAAGCATATTTTATTTTATTTGAATTATTTACATAGTATGTTGATTTAAATAATATTAGATAATATAGTAAATAATTATTAAAGATATTTTGTAGCTACCAAAAATTATAATTACCGTAAATGTACATGTATAAAATATATGTTTAATTGTTGGCATGAAATGATGTTATAATTAAATATAAACCATATAAGTATAATTAAATGATATATATATATATATATATATTAATAAAATAATAATTATTATAAATAAAATTACTCTGCTATGCATATCTGACTTATATATGGAAAAAAATTGTTTTTTATTAAATGAATACATACATATAACCAATCTATAATGTGACAACATCCATACATACTCTATGGTTTGAGGTGTTTAAATAATGGATAAGAACGAGAAAATAATGGATCATATCTCATATCAATTCTCACTAAATCTAAGCCATCCAATTCTAACATCCTTAACCTATATTAGCCACCCGATATAGCCCTTATTACAGGCAAAATTATCAACCTATCATCGTGGGCCAATATCCAATTTAGGACTAAAGAAATATTAAAAATTAAATCTAATTTAGTTGCTTATCAATATCGCATATCGATCAATAAATTTATAACTATTATAAATATATTCAATAATATTTATTTCTCAAATCATATTCAAAATTTTAAAGTTAATATTTCATATATATTAATTAATTTATAACAACTATAAACTAATTGAATCGTTTGGTCTAAAGAGAATTCATCATTTCAGTTGTGTGACTCGTCAGATGTAAATTTGGTTAGCGATTAACATCGAACTATTCGAATGTTAACGTTCACACATTTTTTAGCAGGTGGTGTGACATTTTAGCTAAATTTATCTCTTACTTGGTTTTGGTAAAATCCAATTTCACTTTATTAAGCATTGTTGGAGCTGGACTAGTCCGTAGTGGAAATTATGGGTGATTTTAAAAAAATTTACCCTATTGGATCTTTTATTGAGCCTATGAAGTCTAACTGAATTAGAAAATTTCTAAATTTCATTTAAATAAAATAATTTATTTTATTTAAATTCAAGTATATTAAGATATGAAATTAATTATGTAACGACCCACTATTTTGGAGCATTCAAATCGACAATAAATCCACACATGCCGGACTTGAATAATTCAAAACAATATATTGTAAATATAAATTTGGCAAACACAGAATATACAGTAAATAAATCACAGATCACAGACACAGAGTAATATAACAATGCAGCGGAAGCAAGAAATAGTAGTTCATGAAGCTACTATATATATACATCAGAGTTAAACAAGATACAACAGAAGTCTCGAATACATAGGTGTCTCAGTACAATAGTCAAATACAAGATCTGAATACATCATTGGAATCAACTGAATGACTGAAAGCGAAATAGATAGATGGATCTCCAAGAAAAGCTCCAACTCCAAAGGTGAGTCTCGAATGTTGTATCACTCAGTCTGACCCGAGTGTAAAGCAAAACACAAAACACTCAAGTCAGGACATACATACTTATACAATGTAAACCAACTCAAGTGAACTGTAATAGAAAAGTACAAGTAACTTAAAGGATGCTTGGGACCGCCCATCCTCTAAGGATTCGTTAAACTATTTACTATGTAGTAATATTCGCTATTATAATAATGTCTAATAATAAAATAAACTTACTTTTAAATAGCATTAAGGAGTGACCCAATATTCCCCTTAACACATAATAGTCCCAGTAGTCTATCCAGTATCAGCGTACCCCCAGATCGAGAGCTACCCTAAATACTCCACAGGCTATGGCACAAATCCAAACTCGTAGTAAAGCTCGCTATGGTAGGTGACACTGCACAACGAGGCGATGCCAAAGTAGATATACCAATTACGCATACGGGCTGGTGGAAACTCATAGCAGCCACTACCGCCCACCTCGGAACACACTCCCAAATCAAAAATCGAAGGGTGGCCACCAAATCAATCACAAAGTAATAGAATAGTATCGAAGAAATGTGTCCGATCAGAGGTGCTACCTCATTGGCCCGAGATCGCTCCTGTTTTAGCCATCTCAAGCCAACTCACGGGAGTTGGGTCCATGTAAATATACCTTTAGGATCGTCGCCACCATCCTACTTCATTCTGGAATCTCCACCGCATACACGGTTGTCAAAGTGGTTTTCGGTATCGACAGAGAGTATGCCCATATCCGATCCTGGTCTCTTTGCCAACCAATCGTTATTATAACCCATGAATATTTATTTTGAAAAATCATTTATACTTTAAAATCAAAAATATCATATCCATTTCAAAAACCAAAGCCATAATATATCATTTAAATTCCAAAACCAAATCAATATATCATTTAAATAAAACCCAAATTTCCAATCACTGAATATTTCTTTCAATTTATTTAAACTTGAAATATCCCTTTTTAAATCATCTTAAACCAAAACCACTTTATAAAGTCATATTCTTAAATCTTAAATTTCAAATCAATATATTCAAAACAATTCTTAATTAAATACTATTTCAAATAAATTCATTTCCAAAATCATAGTACCTTCAAAGTTATAACACATTTGAAACCAACACTTTGAAACCATAATACTTTGAAACCATATCAATTTAAAATGTTATCATTTGGAAATCATAATATTTAGAAAAATCATAACACCCTTAAAAGTAATATTCATTACCAGAGTTATAGCATTTTTAAGTTCATTCGTTCATTATACCAATTTCAAAACATTGTATTAACTTATAAATTTCAAAAATGGTTTATATTTCACCTCAAAACATATTCATTTAAACCATTTAAATTCAATGTCAAAATCTTCTAAAACAATAGTTATTTTCAAAGTTCATTGAAATTTCAGCAACAACAGCTTATAAAATGTTACGTTAAATATATTAACATTTTAAAACATTGTCAAATTCAAAACAGCAGCACTTATAAAGTGCTACAGTAGATATTTTAGTGTTGCAAACAGTTTGGTTTCAAAACAAAGCACTTATAAAGTGCTATAGTAGTTATTTAGTTATTTTCAGAAATAGTCCAAATTCAGAAACAGCAGCACTTATAAAGTGCTGTAATAGATATTTAGTTATTTTCAGAAATAGTTCAAATTCAGAAGCAGCAGCACTAAAATGCTATAATAGTATTTGGTTATTTCAGAACTTAGTTAAATTTCAGAAATGATAGCACTTAATAAATGCCATCTTAAAACCACAACATTTTATAAATGCTACCAATAAAATTCCAGATTTTATTATAACTTCTCAGAAACATTAAAACTTCAATTTTAGCCATTTTTAGCTTATAAAAATCATATTTCATGCTTCAAAAACATTCATTTGGATATCATTTAACTTATGATTTAATAAAATAAAATTTTATAAATAAATATCCAATTTAAACCATAATTCATTTATTAAGTCAAAATACACTATTTTACTTAACTTTTATTTTTAACCACTAACCTAACACTTTATTTTAAAATACCCATTTCATAAATAAAACTAAATTTCTATTTATTTACTTAACTTAAAAATTTCCATAAAAAAACCAAATTTCCAATTATCAAGTTAGGTCATAATTAAAGTTACATTTTTCCATTTAAAAATCATAACTATTTATTTTACAAAACATAACATTTCATAAAAGAATATTTTATCATAGTTAATATAACAATCAAATTCTTTCTTTTAGATCTATTCATTTAGACATCAATTAACTATGATTTTCTAGTTAAACAAATTTTATTACAAAATGTCCAATTAAAACCGTATTCCGTTTTATCAGTTCAAAATACATTATTTATTGCACAAAACATATCCGTTTCATAAAGTAAAATTCACAACAATTACTAGGTTAGATTTAAAACTTCCATATTAAGTCAAATTCAATCATTAAGTTATTTATCATCAATAAAGATCCTTAATTTAACTTAAAACCAATTATTAACTTATAAAAATTTAACTTATAGAAAAACCAATACACCTTTATAATTTAAAGCATTAAATCAAAATTTAAGTTAAAATTTCATATGTCTATAAAACTCAAAATACTTAATAATCTTTTACGAAAATATTATTTAAAAATACTTAATAAATTTTAGGAAAATATTATTTAAAATATGACCATGGGCCTGTATAATATTTTCTAACCTAGGTCAAGTGATACGGATATGTATCATTTCAATCTGTAGTTTAAAAAGAAAAATCCGGGTTCTATCATTTCAAACCCACAATCCCAAGTAAAACAAATACAATAAAAATCACTCGAGCCTATCATTTCAGCTCATAATGATTTTTCCTTATTCTAATGTCTGTTCGGGTATGTATCATTTCAACCCTTAGTGATAGGGAACTTGCAGTGTGAGAATCAGTAAATAAATGAACAGTGGAACATATAATCATATCAAATGGTGTAACAAATATATAAACAGAATTTAACATCATATATTCTTATCACAGGCATATATGAACATATTAACATAACATATAAATTTTCTACAATTCACATGCCATTGTTTCACAATTATAAAAGTACGTATGTCGAGAGTGATAAACTCACCTTTTAAAACCTAGAAATCAAATTCAAAACACAGATCCAAACTCCGCAAAGCACGAAAAGGCACGACTAGATTTTTGAGTGGATGAAGAGTCAGATCCAAATCTTGTATGTACACAAATATCACCAACATAAGAATATGATTCAATATAAACAACAAATGAATTAAACAATTGAAAAGTGATGAATCAAATGACATAACCTTGGTTTCAACCACCAAGTGGGCTCGGCCATGGCTTCAATGGCTAGACCATCATCATGTGGCTCGGCCATGACTTGTTTTTGGTATGCTAGACTCGGCCAAAGGTCAATAGGTACGGCTATAGTTGTGGAAAAATGAGGAGATGGAAGTTACAAGTGTGGAAGGCAAAGAGGCAATGGGTTTTGGGTCTTATTGGTTCGGCCCTAAGGCAAACATGGTTCGGCCATAGGTTCAAGGGCTTGGCCCTATGTTGGTTCTTGGTCAAGGCATCATCTAGTCACGGTTATGTGGTCCCAAGGCGTGGAGGAGGTGGTGTTGTGGTTTATGGCCGAGGCAAATAGGAGAAGTAGATGCATAGGAAGGCTCCGCTATGGTTGAAACAAGGAGATGGTGATGTTTTGATCTATAGGTCACGACCATGTTTGGTGGATGGTGATGAGGTGATGGAGGTGATCATGGTGGTGGTGAAGAAGGGGAGATGGTCGGTTAGAGGAGGTAGAGGCCGAGCATAGCAAAGAAAACAAAAGGAAAAAGTGAAAACGAGGAGAAAGAGAAGGAGGCCATGGATTTAGATCTTGAAATATTTTCTCTTGAAAGCAAATAAGAAAAATGAGGAGATGAAATGTATTTTGTGCGTGAATGATGGAGTGGTTTGCATGACAAGAAAGTAGAAGTGAATGGTAAGAAAAGGAAAAATCACATTATGTAATAAAGGAAAAGAATCTTGTAAATATTTCATTCTTAAATGCAAATGAAAATAAGAAGTGGGTAATAAATCTTTGTACGTGAATTATGAAGTGGAGTGGACGGCAAGACAAATTTTGAATGGCTAAGAGAGGGGTGAATGTTAGGAAAATAATAAAGAGGCTAGGCAAATAAAAGGCAGAAATTTAAAACAATGTAACACATGTCTCCTTGATTTTCTCCAGCTCTTTATAAAAAGATATAAACAAATAAATTCCAATGAATACAATAAAAGCCTAGACAAATAAATAGAGACATAAACAAAGAGATGGATATAGGAAAATATAGGAATATATATATATATATATATATAATAAAATACAGAACTTTATTGCGTGTAAAACGCTGTAATTTATCCAAATCTAAAAGTATAAATCGGAATTTCACAAAACGAAAAGCAGAACTAATATAAAATTTATATCCAGCTTCAAATAAAAAGGTTAGAATTTTAAAAATTTAAAATTTTCAAATAAAAGTCAAAGTTTGACCAAAATATAAAATTTATAGAAATTGTTTATTTTATTGTATTTGGAAAATAAATTACAAGCACATTCCAAACTTACATTGGAAAATTCTAAAATTTCACCTTTTAATGATTTAAAAATCAAAATTTTCAAATAAAATAAAATTAAAAATATTCACAAAATTATGGGTTGTTACAAATTTTATTTGATTTAGTTAATACATAAATGTATCATATACATATATGTGCGAGTGCATGTGTAACATAATAATCCGTGAAAGGTATAATATGCCCATATGTGGATGTTGGGATTTACATCGCAACAGATATATTAGCTCATTTTGTATGTCATGTATGTTGTCCAAATATGTGCATGTATATGTGTTACAAAACACACACACACACATATGTATATACAAATATATTATATATAATATATGAACATAAAACACTTATATATAGATAAATATATATATATATATAGAAAGAGAGAGAAAAATTATTAAAAATTGTTTATAATTCAAAATTAACTTAGTTTTGCAAACATAATAATTTTAGTATTTTAATTTGCATATCTTATGAATAAAATAATGTTTTCATCCATAAATAATTAACATAAAATAATCTATTAATGAAAATTCAAATTTTACAATTTTTGAAAATCTAAGATCCTAAAATAGAGTTTAGGAAAAATCTGGAGATTTTTCAAAGTTGAAATATTATTTTTAAAAACAAATACATTGATTTCAGCAATAATTATTTAATATAAAATAATATATTATTAAAAAGTCAAATTTTAAAATTTCAAAAATGCTAGGATTATGAATGAAAGGTTACAAAAATTTTGAATAATTTTTCAATTAAATTATTATTTTTAATAAATCATAAACAGTTTTTCTAAAATAATATTAATTATTACAAATAATAAAATTTATTGAAAAATTTCTTAATTTTTTCTATATGTTTCTGAAATGATATAATATTCTAAAAATATAAAATTGAATTTTAAATGTAATAATTATTTTATATATAATAAGCAATTCAAAAATTCAATAAATGTTAATTTATAAATATGAATATATGTATGATAATTAGTTTTTGAATTTTTAAATTCATATTATATATAAATAAGTGTACTAAAATTTTTAAATCACATATATATATATCTTATATATGGATATATGCTATTATGAGAGAGAAATATACACTAATATATATATATATATAATAAATATATATAAAACAATTATTAATGACAAAAATTGATTTTGTACAGCAAACAACATTTTTCTATACATAACTCAAATAGTATAATAAACAAATTATGCACATAACCAAACTGATTTGTGACAACCACATCTACTTACAAAAATATCGCCTAACTAAACATATAGTAGTAATATATTTAAACATATATGGAATTGTTCATTATAGGATCATATAATATAATTTAATTATTGAAATATGAACTAAAATTACCAATTTAATGATGCCTTCGAATCCACGTTGAAGCAATGACTTTCCTTCCTTTTACTGTTCTTGATTCGTCTGATTGCAAGTCTAGAATCATCGACCTCTAACTATCGAATAGTATTATTTTAATTTGAAATATATTTGAGAATTTTGAAGTGGATTGAGAGCTACGTTTTAATCAGCAATGTAGAAGGTAATGGCAGCCAAACAAAGTTCATCATAATTTTTAGAGAAACACACACACACACATCGGGTTGTATTAAAGAAAATCGAGGAAACCTTTTTACCCATTCTCACTTGATCTCAACCCATTATCTCGAAGCCAATTCCCGATGTTTTAGCCACCCCTAGACCTTTCCAAAACCGAAATTTTGCAGCCCTATGATGGGCCTTAAACCCATCTAAGCCCAAGCCATAATACTATTAAATCTAATTTAATCGCTTATCGATATTGTATATCGATCGATATATTTATAACTGTTATAAATATATATAACATATTTATTTCTCAAATCATATTCAAATTTTATAATTAATATTTCATAAATATTAATTAATTTGATTATTATAACAATTATAAACTAATTAAATCGTACGGTCTTAAGGGAATTCATCATTTCGGCTTTGTAACTCTTGGGTGTAAATTTAGTCAACGATTAACATCGAACTATTCTAATGTTAACGTTCACACGTCACTTAACAGGTGGTGTGACATTATGGCCAAATTTATCGCTTACTCATTTTCGGTAAAAATCCAATTTTAGTTTAATAAGCATTACCCGGTTGTGATATTTGTTTAAACCAACTTTCTTCATCAAAACTATATCACTTTGGACTTATGGAATTTGGTAATGGTCAAAATTCCAACCTCATCCACATTAACCTTTATAGTCCAAATACAAAGTCCTTGGTTCAATAATAGAAATTATTATTAACCAAAATGCTCCGGCCAGAGACTATGACTTTTGAGTTGACTGTGATAATAACCGCATATAACCGAGGAGACGAATCCTCTCTTGAATAGTGCTTCACTTCCAATACTTCCACTCGACCCAACTATAGTCATTCGATGGACGCCATGCCATGATTTGGCTATAATCAAAGCGGAGCTTTCATATTGAAGATCCACAGTATTCTCAAGTCGAGAGAACTGTGTAAATCAGTCACATCGATATTTTCTGTTTGACCTTAGTTATATTAACCAACAGAAAACTATCGAGTGAGTCATTCCATAGTTATCCAATAATTATTAGTACGTAACCCCTAAGTTCCCCCAGCAGTCATGAGTAATACACTGCCCAATATTTGGAGAGCGTTACGTACTCCAATCTCAACGGATACATCGATATCCAGTCTCGATGCATCTTGACTAGGACCATTTAAAATGGTATATTTGTTTCATTGTGATAAATTACTCACGGTTACAACACTTTGTAACTACTATCACAAAATATACCATTTATGGAATTTTCTATTAAATATAATTTTAATTAAGTTAATTAATATAATCACATTATATCAAGTATATAATAGGAAGAAACTACCTTTTATTTCGAGCAAGGTTGGTCAACGAGTTAGATATATGTAACAAATTACATAATTGCCCCTAGGGCATACCCCTAACTCTATCAATGTCCCACTTGCACTTGGAGTCAATTATGGAATCTGATTCCAACTTCTCCAATCAGTTTTCTCAAAACCAGTTAGGTCAGTCCCTTAGTGAATGGGTATGCTATTATGTTTTAATTATCTACTTTGTCGATTAACTCTCTATGACACTGATAAACTGCCTTTATCATGTGGAACGATTCGAAGTATGTCTTTCGACTTCTAGTGAGCTTTAAGTTCTATCATGACCAATTTCATGACACTGTTATCTTATAACAATATTATGGGATTCTCAACATTTGGAATCACATTTGGCTCAATTATAAATTTCTGCATTTATATTTATATACATTGGTTTATTGTAGCACTATTCAAGTTAATGTTCTCAACATTTCATTGAATCGACCACAATCACTTTTATTTTGAAACATTTTCAAATTAAAGATTTTAACTTGAATTTTATCTTTGACATGTTATACTCAATATCACCTATAAAATTTTGCATCCAAACATTACATCATAACGAGTTCGTTGTTTCTATAAACAATTCTCTAGTATTTCATAAATATGCGAGAACACCTCAAACAACCATTTAGTGATATCAATTTGGATTTTATATTTGCTCCATGTATCAAATACATAAACAAAACACAATATCATACACAACATTATCTGTATGATAATTCCTATTGCTAATGCATAAAGAATCCAACTTACATGTTCTCTTTTTAATTGGGTGCTCTTGTATATCGTTTTGGGACAATCCATATATCTTTTATACTCACCATAAAAAAAATCATTTACAATCCAAAATTCAGTATTAAAACAACTAAAGTTTATTTTAATACAACCATATTGTTAAAATCAACAACGTGTTGTTTACTTATAGTTTAGAAATATCAATGTACCTTTTAACGTTCTTTCTTATGAACACACGCTTCCTCTGCACTTTGATTGAAAATCAAACTATTTGATATTTCTATCAAAATACTTATTCAATCTTGATGCTTGTAACATGATACATTCGTATCATTTTTTGGATCATATCAAAAGACTCACAAACTCAATATCGCTCCTACTGACTTGGAGGCATTTTTGGTTAACGGCTTACTCTAAATCATTATTTAGAATTTTTTATTTCAATACATAAGTACCAAACACTAAGTCTTATCGAGCGATAATTTTGTAAGTAAATCTGAATTAACTTGAGCATGTTGAATATCGAATCTATTATGCTAATTTCAACAATTGAAATTTGCGATATTATTCTTATCAACATTGCTCATTTAATTCCAACCACATTAGTCTTTCCAATAAAGACACAGTCTCGCCGATGGATTACATCTCTTTGGTTACGACCACCAAAATCATATTTTGATAGCGTACTTGGAATTCTTTTAGATTTGCGCATCATACCATTTAGAGTCAAAAATCTTAATGGTTTAATTGAACAACTGAGAGTAATGTATATTTTCGACATTAATAAGAAACTCATAGTTTCTCTTCGATGTACAAGAATACTTATTAAACATTCTAATGCTATGTGTTCATTTAGCTTAGTTAATTTCACTTCATCTCATATAATCAGTTCTATCTTTGGATCGAATCCAATTCCATTTAACTACCAAAAATTTCTCAAAGAAATTCCTTCACAATGAAGTTGATATATGTTGAAACAACAATTGTTTTTAGTGCAAATAGAATAGGGATTCATAAATGCTTTATGAACCTTTTTATTTATAAAACTGATTTTAGTTTAAAAAATTATGTTTAAAACATAAATATGTCATTTGATGACAGGCCTTTCCAAAAAACTTTTTGGAGATTCATACAATATCCCTCATGAATAATTATTACGTGCAATCTTTCGACTCGCACAACCTGCCAACTCCTTGGTCTAGGATATGTTGGGATTTCTTACAAACCCTTATCTTGTATGATTTTTGTAAATTATTGTTTAGATGAAATAATATCAACCTTGTGTACTACTCTTAAGTACATGACCTTATAGAAAGAAACTAACTTAACTTTACTCACAATTAATCGTAAATTGTCCAACAATGTCTGATTACTCTTTATCGATGCATTATTATGTATCATATGGAGGAGTGACTTATGAGATTGAATCTATATTCATTTTTAGATACATTTGGAACTCTTTCCAATATACTCACTTATTCGACCAAATCAAATCATTTTATTCTATTGCATGTTATTTTATTTACTTTTCTTTTATATTCTATGATTTTATCATAAACTTACTACATGTATATCTAATACACATGTTCATGTTGGTAATAAATCATCGATGAATATAACAAAGTATGTGGAACCCTTTTTGGTATTAATAGACTTGTGATTGCATACGTCAATATGTATTAATTCAAAGAGTTCATCAACTCTTATGATGCTTCCACTGAATGGGTGCATAGCCATTAATTGTTTGAGATATAATTAACCTGTATCATATGATTCATAATCATATAGTAAAATTATTTCTCAAAGCTACAGCTTAGTCTATAATTCCAAAACAACTGTAAATAATATTAGACACATATGTATTTTTGTTGCTTCACTTTTACTATGAAAACAAATTCCATAATATAGTTCTATTTCATAATGAATATTCATAATACACATATTGAAATATAGTTATATCTATTTTTCAGTCAATACCAAAAATAAACATTATTTCACAAATAATGTTCGATACATTTTACAAAAACAATTTTCATAATTTGATGCAATCATTAGGTGCTATATGGCATGCTCCCACTATTTTTTCCATTACTATAATAGCGTACCTAATTTAGAGGTCCACCATTCACTTAATATTGTTAATATTGTTTACTTATTTCATATGCTGCAACTAGTTTACAATGGAGAATTCTTTGATCAAATATCTTGAACTCAAAGAAATAAATGTTATAGAAAACAATTTTCTATATGAAAATATATTTCCGAATAAAATCATATTTCATATTGCAATATTAAGTATCAATTATTATTACAATTCTTGTTTCCAATGTTTCTCTATGAAGTAGAAGTGACTGTTCATTCTCTTCATTCCAACTTTACCTTAAATTACATCTATTCTTATACATTTGTTTTTCTTTCAAATGGTCAAACTATTCAAAAGAAAACCTTACTACAATATCATAACAAACTTTTTACAAAAGCGCATTCGATTTTTCTTAACATTCAAGACATCAAATATGTTGCACTTTATGTAAACCAATCAAGATGACATTTCAACGACCGAGTTCTTAAATGTATCTCGTAGTTTATGGTCTTATGTTATATTAACACAATATGATCCTTTTGAAATCATTCAAGTTTAATACATGATCTTAAAATACTGTTTATTGGCTTACTTCGAATGAACTAACTTCATCGAAATATTGTACCACGCAAACTGTGACTGTGCACCATATAACATTTATATGTGAAAGTACATGGACCAAATATCCATAGTCCTAAATTACATTTAGAGTTTAGAAACTCATAAAATGCAATACACGGTTTAAACCAAATAAACATATAAGTGACCAACTTACGAATGTATTAAGTAGTTGAAATTAGGCACTTGCATGGATATAGAAACATTATATAACATGCAATTAGAATTATTAGTAAGTATATATTATATTTCTATTTGTCAACGTTCAATTCAGTTTGTTTATATCTGTTAATTGACAAACATTTTGTCAATCATATTGAATGCACAAATTTATCATTGTAGATAATTATAACATTATATAGCATATGTTCTTACAATATTAGAAAGTTTAAATGTTACCATTTCATTTTTCTAATAAGGCTTCCATTAGTCTTTTATGTTTCTCCAAACCCTAAGATGAAACATAGAAGTCTTACAACTTCACTAGTGGGTGTTAGGACTCGTTTGTTTTGGTATTCTGACCTTGAGTTTTCTCAACAAAACATAGCCCCACAAACGATGGATAACTCCTTATCGGTTGTATCACATACAACTCCTAACCCATTTTTCCTTGTTCTAATCTCATTTTGACCTTGAGTTTTCTCAACAAATTGAAAGAGATTTTTCACTTATACCTAACATATCGTGATGGCCTAAGTATAGTATATATACCTTGAGTTTGCTCAACAAATACATATAGTTATCTTACCTCATCTGTTCATTATATTAATAATACTACGCTTAACATCTCTAGCTTGAGTTTGCTTAACAACTAAAGAGTAGGTAAGTAATTTATTAATATATATATGGTAGAGGACAACAGTATATTGAAGATTCATAATCTTCAATATATATATTGAGTGATATTGACTTATAGAATAATATATTTCTTATGAAATACCCCAGCGATTCAAGTGTCAAACACATCAGAAATCACGGTATATGTACATTTACATATGTATTTATTTCTCAAGTCTATTTGGGTTTCTTTAATGTTCCATATTTAGTTTATACAGATATCATATAAGTTTTATTGTTATATAACTTTTATATTTCATATTACTTATATGATAGTCTTACGTATAATATTTCATTAATTAAATCTTATCTAATTAATTTTAATCGATTAACTCTTTAATTAATTTTAAATTAGTATTCCAATATAAGTTTTATATTGGACATATCTACTATAACATTTATAGTGTATACTATAACCATTATAGTGTAACACACATATCATATATATGTGTATTTTATTTAATTAATTAACCTTTAATTAATTTATTCAATTAAACAATTTTTATTAAAATTTATTAATTTCAAAATTTATCTTGTATACATACATATATACTTATGTTATCTTAAACATTTTAAAATAACATAACATATATAAACATATATAATACACACATATATACATTAATTAATTAACATATTTTATTAATTTATTTTATTAATCTTATTAATAAATTTGAAATTTGAAATTATTATATAAATATTTTCAAACATATTAAAAATATCATTATCCTTTCAAACATAATTTTTATAATAAACACGTTTCATTTTAAATTTAACTATTAAATTTAAAATCTTTAACATTAATTTTCAAAATGATTTTGAAAATTAGCCCAAGGCCCAAATTAAGTTGGGCCTTTTTTATTAGGAGCAACCTTTGGGCTCACTTCATCTTTCGGGCCAGGCCGGTAACCAGGTAGGACAGGGTACTTGATTACCCAATTCCAATCCTAGACATTACCTTTCTAGTCACCGTACTAAGTGGACAAGCTTAATTATTTAACCCTAATATGACTAAATTAGACCACATTGGCTATTGGGCTCTAATAGCATTGTTGGAATTGGACTAGCCCGTGATGGAAATTATGGGTGAATTTCAAAAATTTTACCCTATTGGATCTTTTATTGGGCCTTGAAGTCTAACTGAATTAGAACATTTCTAAATTTCATTTAAATAAAATCATTTATTTTATTTAAATTCAAATATATTAAGATATGAAATTAATTTTATTTGATTTAGTTTATACATATATGTATCATATACATATAGGTGTGAGTGCATGTGTAACATAATAATCCGTGAAAGGCATAATATGCCCATATGTTGATGTTGGAATTTACATCACAACAGACATATTAGCTTATTTTGTATGTCATGTATGTTGTCCAAATATGTGCATGTATATGTGTTACAATACACACACATATATGTATAAATACATTATATATAATATATGAACATAAAACATTTATATGTAGATAAATATATACATAGAAAGAGAGAGAACAATTATTAAAAATTATTTATATTTCAAAATTAACTTAGTTTTGCAAACATAATAATTTTAGTATTTTAATTTGTATATATTATGAATAAAATAATGTTTTCATCCATAAATAATTAACATAAAATAATCTATTGATGAAAATTCAAATTTTACAATTTTCAAAAATCTAGGATCATAAAATAGAGCTTAGGAAAAATCTGGAGTTGTTTCGAAGTTGAAATATTATTTTTAAAATCAAATACATCGATTTCGGCAATAATTATTTAATATAAAATAATATATTATTAAAAATTCAAATTTAAAATTTCAAAAATTCTAGATCATATAGTACCAATATATTTAAACAAATATGAAATTTCTCATCATAGGATCAAAGAATATAATTTAGTTACTGTAATATGAATTAAAATTACCAATTTAATGATGCCTTTGAACTCACGTTGAAGCAATGGCTTCCCTTCCTTTTATTATTCTTGATTCGTCAAATTGCAAGTCCGGAATCACCGACCTCTAACTATCGAATGGTATTATTTTAATTTGAAATATATTTGATAATTTTGAAGTGGATTGAGAGCTATGTTTTAATCAGCAATGTAGAAGGTAATGGCGGCCAAAAAAAGTTCATCATTATTTTTAGATATATATATATATATATATATAAAAGGTTGTATTAGAGAAAAACGAGGAAAACCTTTTTACCCATTCTCACTTGATCTCGACCCATTATCTCCAAGCCAATTCCCTATGTTTTAGCCACCCCTAGACATTCCCAAAATCGAAATTTTGCAGCCCTATGTTGGGCCTTAAACCCATCTAATTTAATCGCTTGTCGATATTGTATATCGATTGATATATTCATAATTGTTATAAATATATAAAAAATTATTTATTTCTCAAATCATATTTAAATTTTATAATTAATATTTCATAAATATTAATTAATTTAATTAATTTATAACAATTATAAACGAATTAAATCGTTTAGTCTTAAGGGAATTCATCAATTCGGCTGTGTAACTCTTGGGTGTAAATTTGGTCAGCGATTAACATCGAACTATTCTAATGTTAACGTTCACACGTCACTTAGCAGGTGGTGTGACATTATGGCAAATTTATTACTCATTTTTGGTAAAATCCAATTTTAGTTTAATAAGCATTACTCGGTTGTGACATTTGTTTACACCAATTCTCTTCGTCAAAACTATATCTCTTTGGACTTATGGAATTTGGTAACGGTCAAAATTCCAACCTCATCCACATTCAAATTTATAGTCCAAATACAAAGTCCTTGGTTCAATAATAGCAATTATTATTAACCGAAATGCTCTGGCCAGAGACTTTGACTTTGAGTTGATTGTGATACTAACCGCATATAACCGAGGAGACGAATCCTCTCTTGAATAGTGCTTCACTTCCAATACTTCCACTCGATCCAACTATAGTCACTCGATGGACACCATGCCATGATTTGGCTATAATCAAAGCGGAGCTTTCATATTGAAGATCCACAGTATTCTCAAGTCGAGAGAACTATGTAAATCAGTCACATCGATATTTTCTGTTTGACCTTAGTTATATTAACCAACAGAAAACTATCGAGTGAGTCGTTCCATAATTATCCAATAATTATTAGTACGTAACCCCTAGGTGCCCCCAGCAGTCATGAGTAATACACTGCCCAACATTTGGAAAGCGTTACGTACTCCGATCTCATCGGATACATCGATATCCAGTCTCGATGCATCTTGACTAGGAACATTTAAAATGGTATATTTGTTTCATTGTGATAAATTAGTCACGGTTACAACACTTTATAACTACTATCACAAAATATACCATTTATGGATTTTTCTATTAAACATACTTTTAATTAAGTTAATTAATTAATATAATCACATTAGATCAAGTATATAATAGGAAGAAAATACCTTTTATTTCGAACAAGATTAGTCAACGAGTTAGATATATGTAACAAATTACATAATTGCCCCTAGGGCATACTCCTAACTGTATCAAGCATTACCCGGTTGTGACTTTTATTTACACTAGTTCTCTTCATCAAAACTATATCACTTTGGACTTGTTGAATTTGGTAATGGTCAAATTCCAATATCATCCATATTCAACTCTATAGTCCAAATACAAAGTCTTTGGTTCAATAATAACAATTATTATTAGCCGAACTACTCTAGCCAGAGACTTTGACTTTGAGTTGACTTGAGCTGACTGTGATACTTACCTCATATAACTAAGGAGATTAATCCTCTCTTGAATAGTGCTTCCAATACTTCCACTCGACTTAACTGTAGTCAGTCGATGGACACCCTGTCATGATTTGACTATAATCAAAGTGGAGCTTTCATATTGAAGATCCATAGTCTTCTCAACTCGGGTGAATTGTGTAAACTAGTCATATTGATATTTTCTATTTGACCTTAGTTATATTAACCAACTGAAAACTATCAAGTGAGTCATCCATTGTTATCCAATAACTATCAGTACGTAACCCCTAGGTGCCATTAGCAGTCATGAGTAATACACTGTCGAATATTTAAAGCACATTACATACTCTAGTCTCAACGGATACATCAATATCCAGTCTCGATGCATCTTGACTAGGAACATTTAAAATGGTATATTTGTTTTCATTATGAGAAATTACTCATGATTGCAACACTTTATAACTACTATCACAAAACATATCATTTATGGATTTTCTATGAAGTATAATTTTAATTAAATTAATTAATTAATTTAACACATTATATCAGGTATATAATAGAAAGAAATACCTTTTATTTCGAACAAGATTGATTTTCGAGTTAGATATATGTAACAAATTACATAATTTCCCTTAGGGCATACCTCTAACTCTACCAATCTCCCACTTGCACTTGGGGTCAATTATGGAATCTTATTACAACTTCTCCAATCGGTTTTCTCAAAACCAATCGAGTCTGTCCCTTAGTAAACGAGTATGCTATTATGCTTTAGTTATCTATTCTGTCAATTTATTCTCTTTGTTGCAGATAAACTACCTATATCATGTGGAACAATTCAGAGTATGTCTTTCGACTTCCAATAAGCACTATGTTCTGCTATGAACTATATCGTGACATTATTATCATATAACAATGTTATGGGATCCTCAACATTTGGAATTACCCTCGACTCAGTTATAAATTTGTGCATTTATATTTATGTACATTGATTTTATTATGGTGCTAACCAAGGCGATGCACTTAGCCTTTTTCATTGAATTGGTTACAGCCTTACATTTGGAATATTTCCAACTTTAAAAATTAAAAACCTGAATTTATTATTCACACATTATACTCAATATCACTTATAAAGTTTGAGTCTAAACACTCCTTCAAAATGGGTTCATTGTTTTGTAAATAATTCTCTAGTATTTCGTAAATACACAAGAACTATAACAACCCGAATTCCAGTGGAACGGGATTTTTCGCAAAAATGCTAAAACCCAAGCCCACCGAAGCCCGAGTTGGGTATCTGGTATCTTGCAAATAGGCAAAGACAAATATATCAGAGCTCAAACAAATATCTCATGGTAGAACTGACTAAAATATAATAGTAAGTATATACTCACCAATAAAATAACACTTTCTAAACAAGTGTCTCAAAGCTGGAAAGTCTCTGCCATCTACCTAGCCTGTAGGATATTATGAGGAGAGGGTCAGAACTAAAGTTCTGGTGAATGGACAAATTATACACTTCTAAGCTTAATTCTACATATATCGTTTTACTTCCATTTTCTGTTATATTAGGTTTATTAGGTTTATAATACTCTTGCCCTTATGCGAGAATCGTACCCATCTACCCCCTAGTAGATCAAAACATAATAACTAGCATATATGTAGCTATATGCCCAATGACCGTATCGGTCCTAGGTGCTACCCTTAGTACATTCCGTATCCTCCTCGAAAAGGACTCGATTGTCTCGCTGCTAGGGCATGTTGTGACTACATCTGTAAAGGACTGCCTCGTAAGGCCTACAATACAGATGTTCCTCCGTCTGCTATGAAAACGTAAAACAGCATTCTCACTAGCCTATACTAATGCTCGGACATCCACAATGTATCACCCAGTGCGTACCTTGAGGACTATACGTAATCATTCTGTCTACTCCCTGAATCTCGCTAAACATGGTCTATCTCGTACGGAACTCAGTCAGAGATTTTCTATATATGTAAAGGACTGCCTCATTAGGCCTACAATATAGATATTCTACTTCGTCTTTCCCTTTTCTTATCATGGCTATGGCCCCACACAGCCACCCCTCAACTAATTGAAAGACCTTTAAAGAGCTAAGTGGCTGTGCCCTACTACTAATAATCTAAACATCCAATTGGCTGCGCCACTCATCCAATGTCTCGATAGTGAAAGAATCATTGGACTGATGGTTTAACTCTAGTCTTTCTCGAACTCGCTTCTTGGTTTTGATGCTGGCCCGAAATCTGCATGCGACTATCCTTTTGGGTCTTGCCCATTAAAACTTACTTGCAAGTACTGGGACATACGAATATTCTACTCTAAACATTAACCCCTTTTGACTGCCTACAATGGTCCTGCCATGCAAAAAGCAATCAAGGCATACTCTTTTGATGGAACACCTACAGACCTGCCTCTAGAGGACTGCTTCATTATGCCTACCCCAGAGGGCCATTCTAGAGTACCCTCGCATCCGGTTGAAGTCTCGTACTTCCTTCTAGCCCAAAATAACTAAATTGGACGTGCTTCTTCTATGTTGAAATCTGTGATGAACTGCTTCGTTAGGCTCTTCATCCTTTGGGCTGCTCCAAACGCATCTCACTCTTTTATTAGACCCTAAGTCTAATCTTTTATTTTACATTTAGTTTACTTTTATTATTCTGTTGGCTACTTATTTACCCTAATTAGCATAATCTTGTCCCAGCCTCACCTAACTATTGTGAGACCATTAGTTCCTGACTGAAAGGGAATATTGTTGGTATGGGCCACTTCTATTATCTTGCTTATTGACTTAATTTAAGTCTTAAGTTTATTAAAACAAGCCTCTTCTATTATTTTTGCTCTATTTGCTTATTAACTTAATTTAAGTTTTAAAATAAGCCTTTCTGTTCTTTCTATTTAATTATAACCTATGTTATAATTTTACTTGCAATTGTCACTTTTATTCTCTTTTATAATCTATATATTATAAATATAATTACATGCGTCTCTTTTCTATTCTAATCTTTCTTCTTTTATTATGATATTGAATTCTCTTATATTATATGACAATCTTGGCTTGGGACTACGTCCGACTGTCACAAATTTACTTATCATAATAACTGCTTAGCTTTTTATTCTATTATCTGTGAAATAAATGCAGATCTAGGTGTATTTCTGTTCATTGCTTCTAGTCTTTGTCTAATAATTAACTTGATTTCTCCTTTACTTCTTTTAATTCTTCACTTTATTTCTTATATTCTAGGAAATAGTTCTATTCTATTTGGTTGGTTACAAAAAGAAAACTGTGCTAAAAATCCATTTCCATGTTTTAATACTAAATAATGCTATAAACTATAATCCGTAACTGCAAGATATTTCTTTTATTATTTCTTTACTTATTGGATAGTGCAAAATACAGTAATTTTTGTATTTTATACTAATACCCTTTTTCTTTCTTTTTATTCTTGCAATTACGTTTATCATCATCTTTTAAATATTAAACTAGAGAAATGTATTCTCTTTTCTAAACCAACCAATTAATCTATCACTAACTTTCCTATCAAGTTATTAAATTTTCTTTAATTTATTACTCCCGTCTTAGCAAAATTACTACAAACATCTACCTTTCTCTTTTTTATTTCAGATTTTCTTATTTTACATCTAATTTCTGTAAATCTAGTGTTCTTCTATTTTAGTATGTATTTGCGAATTCTTCTCTTTACTATTTTATTCACGTAAAAAGGAATAAAAAAAGAAACTAACATTTACAGGCTAAATTTCAACTTTTAAAATAGATGGAAATAACTGTAATTTTCTTACTTTTAGGCTTACGCCTTTCTCTAACTGTCAAGCCTAATATTAATTAAATATAAGCTCTCTTATACAATTTACAGTCTTAGCATAACTAATTAACAGAATTAATTACTGAAATAAATACTAAATAAAATTATTTAATGGAAATCTAACGATAATATATCATAAACGTCAAAGATATATGATTAAATTCACTCACTTGTCGTCCTTAGCTTTACTTGTGCTCAGCTTGGCTCCATAATCCTTCTGGATCCCCTTCTAAGGTGTAAAATATTTATATTGTAAAGATCCCCTCCCTAGAAATATTTTCTTTTTAGGGTCCAGCCTCAGGCAATGAACCCATTGAGAGAAAATCTAATTGTGAGAAAGTAGCTAGGCCTATGGTTCTATTTATAGTAGAGTTTGGGGATCTCAGACCGTTGGATTCTTGGATTGAATCTGGAGACACCACGTCATAGGGTCCTTTGGAGCCATCAAATCATCAACGTATGGCTCGGATTGAATAAAAATTGATTTTATTTCGTTCGGCACGTACCTGGACGAAATTACGTCTAGGTGGCAACGCGGGTCGACCTCTGTTCTCCTTGGGTCGACCTGGCGGTCGACCTAGGAGTGCTCTGTGTCGACCTATGGGTCGACCCATTTTTTTTTCATTTCTCTTGATTTTTGTTTCCTTCGTAACTTCTCTGTATTAACTCGGGTTTTGACAAGTTATATATGGAAATTGATCATAAAATCGCCACGAACACAATGGTATAAGTTTTGAGGCCATATTCTGAAAATTACAAAAATGTTTATTTTCACTACTCATCGTTATTTGATTATTTAATTATATAAAAATATGGGGTGTTACATTCTCCCACCCTTTAAGAACTTTCATCCTCGAAATTTGACAAGGGTAAAATTATGTAATTCCTCGCATCAATTATATCCATTTTGTGTACATCCAATTTTGCGACCATCCGTGTTCTTGTGCAAAAGTGTTATTCAATACAAAATATATGCATGTACATGAATTTCTAAGCGGTACCTCCTATATGAATGATTTTCTTCTTTAAAAATTTAAAATATGATGTACACATCCTAAATATATTTGCAAATTCTATATGAATGCAATTTTTTTTTGAAAACTCAAAACATTTTACATCCAATTTTTCCCACACTCCTACTGAATAAGTGTGTAGTTCAACGAATTTTTCATCTAAATCCTACCACACAGTTTTTAATATTTGAATTTCAGAAAAATCTAATTTTCCGAACTCGATTTCTTATGTCAGAAAGAAGCTAGAAAACGGAAAAACTTCACATTTCTCCATTTTACTTTTGCGTACCTCTCTCTCCGTACTTGGAACTTATGCCGCTATCCTATAAAATGTCTATTTTCTTTCCCAAGCATGGTTTCCATAAGAATTTTTCTTTTCAAACTTTTTCCCAAGCTTAATTTATGGGAAAGATGTATTTTTCTTTTGCAGTTCTCATTTATTTCTATTGACGTTTCTGTTGCTTCCTTTAGATCTTACTGTTTTTCTTTTAGTTACCTTTTATTTGCTTTTACTCTTTTTTTTATATAGCAACTAAACACAGCTATCATCTAGGGCTAGGAGGTCTAGGACCATGTTCACTCTGACACAGAAAGATCCTACTCTAGGAATCCAAGTAACTCATATGCTCCTTCAGCCGTCTATTATTTATCACCAACTTTCGCTGTATTACTCATGACGAATAAGATCTATTCATCTCTTCTATTTCATGCTCAAAAATGAATAACTAAGTTTCATTTACTGCATGGATAAGGATTTCAATCTATGCAGTCTCTATCTAAAAAGACAACTAAGCTTGGGGAGATTCTCTCTTTAGCTTTCATTTTTCCCCAACTAAGGTCTACTTATCCCAACCACGTGTGTCTTATCATCTTACTAATATCATTTCACTATTCTTTTATAGTCTACACACAGGAAGCAACATTTCTAGGTTTTCACTAGTGTCCTATACACCTTACGGGAACTTTTATTATTATTATTAGGAGTAATTACTGCTATAGCCTTACACCTTTCCCATTACACCTAGGAAATGATTCCTATCTACTCCATATTCAAAAGTCTGGTTTGGTTTGATATTTATCATTTTACTTCAAAAATTAAAGCTTTTGAACTTTTGAAACATCAAATCCTAAAATCTTGCCTTTGAAAGTGTTATTTTGAAGTTTTCTGTTAAATTCAAAGGTACTTAGTTACTTAAAAATTTTATCTTCCCAAAAACTTGTTTACTTTTCCACCAAACCATTTTTCTTTAAAACATGTCTTGCTTGTTCTTAAAACATTTTTCTTTTTTTTCCTTGACTAAAAAAAATGTCCTCACATGTTTTCAAAATACCTTCTTTTCATAGAATTTCAAATTTACTAAAACCGGAGTAGATAAGAACAATTATTTTATCAAAAATCTCCTAACTTTTCTACTCATCCAATCACTTAACCTCGGAGGAGTTTCTAACTTACTACACTTAATGGTTTTATACCTTAATGTATTGGAATTACTTTCTCTTATGAGAAACCATTAACGCTAAATCCTTCTACGAATCCTTTAAAGGAGTATTTCATGTTTATGTGAAATTATAAGGAATTTATTTTATATTTTTTCAAAATAGGCTATACAAAATATGGTGGTTTCCATACCTTGTACATCTCTTTCACGTATTCCTTATAACTTGCACAAAACATCTTTATTTGTGATTCATAGAAAATTATATCATTATTCATGTCATTCCAATAGATTAATGTATGTTTACTCTATATTCACTTACATAAAATATTTCCTATTAAATTCATTAATTTAACGTACATTATTTTTTTAAAGAACTCATTTTTCAAAACTGCTTTAATATTTTTATAACTAGAAAATACTCTCATATACTTATTTAAATAATAAGTGTACATACAAACTACTTTAGAAATTATTTTCAAAACTCATTTGGGTCAAAACAGATGTGGCGTAAAACACTGTTACTACAACCCAAAAATACTGGTTTATGGATTCAATTAAAATAAATATCAATAAATCTCATATGCTATGCAAAAACATTTCCTTTGGGAGTTACCTACTATAACAATAGTGTTATAGTCTATGCTTCCTTTGTTTTTACCGAAAACATCTATTACAACAATAAATGTTGTAACCTATGTTTTCGATACTTAACACACTCTAGGTTTTTATATTTAAAATCTTTGTTTACATACAAAGAAACTAGCGAGCTATACGCGCTCTATAATTCTTCAAAAAGAATTTCACTTTTAACAAAATTTACGTCATAAAAAAACCAATTTAAATTTTGTACCGCTTATTTTTTTTCAAAAACCCAATATTTACTTTCTCAAATTTATTAATATATTTTTCAACTTTTCAATTCCAAAAGTTTCATTTTATTGGGCTAGACATAAAGTGGATTTTCTTCTTACTAAAACCTCTTATTCCTTCCAAAAGAAAAACACTCTCCATACTATACCTAGGGAACTTCCCCACTTCTTATAACATATGGATACCAATCTTCTTTCAAAACACGGCTTATCTGTACGCTATAAATCAGTAATAACATAGGGCTCAACATACTTGGGTCATCCCAAACCCAACTGGCAAACTATGCATAAATATACTTCTAATTTTTTTTCATATGTTAAAATCTATAATTGAGGACTATTTGGCTTTTAGTACATAATATACTTATATTTTACTCAAAAATACAAATACATTCACTCACTATCTACCTAGGAATCCTAAACCTAGGCTCTGATACCAAATGTAACAACCCGAATTCTAGTGGGTTTGGATTTTTCGCAAAAATGCTAAAACCCAAGCCCACCGAAGCCCGAGTTGGGTATCTAGTATCCTGCAAATAAGCAAAGACAAATATATCAGAGCTCAAATAAATATCTCATAGCGGAACTGACTAAAATATAATAGTAAGTAAGTACTCCTCAATAAAATAACACTTTCTAAACAAGTGTCTCAAAGCTGGAAAGTCTCTGCCATCTACCTAACCTGTAGGATTTTATGAGGAGGGGGTCAGAACTAAAGTTCTGGTGAATGGAAAAATTATACACTTCTAAGCTTAATTCTACATATACCATTTTACTTCCATGTTTTGTTATATTAGGTTTATTGGGTTTATAATACTCTCGCCCCTATACGTGAATCATACCCATCTACCCCATAGTAGATCAAAACCTAATAACTATTATATATGTAGCTATATGCCTAATAACCGTATCAGTCCTAGGTACTACCCTTAGTACCTTCTTTATCATCCTTGAAAAGGACTCCATCGTCTCGCTGCTAAGGCGTGCCGTGACTACATCTGTAAAGGACTACCTCGTAAGGCCTACAATATAGATGTTCCGTTGTGTGCTATGAAAATGTAAAACTGCGTCCGCAATAACCTATATGAATGCTCGGACATCCACAATGCACGACCCAATGCGTACCTTGAGGACTATACGTAATCGTTCTGTCTGCTCCCTGAATCCCGCTAAACAAGGTCTACCTTGTACGGAACTCGGTCGGGGATTTTCTATATCTGTAAAGGATAGCCTCGTTAGACCTTCAATACAGATATTCTACTTGGTCTGTCCATTTTCTTATCGTGGCTATGTCCCCAAGCAGCCACCCCTCAACTAAACGAAAGACCTCTAAAGAGCTAAGTGGCTGTGCCCTACTGCAAACAAACTAAACATCCAATTGGCTGTGCCCCTCATCCAATATCTCGATAGTGAAAGAATCATTGGACTGATGGTTTAACTCTAGTCTTTCCCGAAATCGCTTCTTGGTTTTGATGCTGGCCCGATATCCGCATGCGACTATCCTTTTGGGTCCTGCCCACTAAAACTTACTTACAAGTACTGGGACATACGAATATCCTACTCCAAACATCAATCCCTTTTGACTGCCTACAATGGTCCTGCCATGTAAAAAGCAGTCAAGGCATACTCTTTTGATGGAACACCTACAGACCTGTCTCTAGAGGACTGCTTCATTATGCCTACCTCAGAGGACCATCCTAGAGTACCCTTACGTCCCGTTGAAGTCTCGTACTTCCTTCTAGTCCAAAATAACTAAATTGGACGTGCTTCTTCTGTGCTGAAATCTGTGATGAACAACGTCATTAGGCTCTTCATCCTTTGGGCTGCTCCAAATGCATCTCACTCTTTTATTAGACCCTAAGTCTAATCTTTTATTTTGCGTTTAGTTTACTTTTCTTATTATGTTGGCTACTTATTTACCCTAATTAGCATAATCTTATCCCAGCCTCACCTAACTATTATGAGACCATCAGTTCCTAACTGAAAGGGATGCTGTTGGTATGGGCGACTTCTATTATCCATCTTATTAACTTAATTTAAGTCTTAAATTTATTAAAATAAGCCTCTTCTATTATTTCTGCTCTATTTACTTATTAACTTAATTTAAGTTTTAAAATAAGCCTTTCTGTTCTTTCTATTTAATTATAACCTATGTTATAATTTTACTTGCAATTGTCACTTTTATTCTCTTTTATAATCTATATATTATAAATATAATTACAAGCGTCTCTTTTCTATTCTAACCTGTCTTCTTTTATAATGATATTGAATTCTCTTGAATTCTCTTATATTATATGACAATCTTGGCTTGGGACTACGTTCGACTGTCACAAATTTACTTATCATAATAACTGCTTTGCTTTTTATTCTATTATCTGCGCAGTACATGCAGATCTAGGTATATTTCTGTTCATTGCTTCTAGTCTTTGTCTAATAATTAACTTGATTTCTCCTTTACTTCTTTTAATTCTTCACTTTATTTTCTTATATTCTAGGAAGTAGTTCTATTCTATTTGGTTGGTTACAAAAAAAACTGTGCTAAAATCCATTTCCATGTTTTAATACTAAATAATGCTATAAACAATAATCTGTAACTGTAAGGTATTTCTTTTATTATTTCTTTACTTATTGGATAGTGCAAAATATAGTAATTTCTCTATTTTATACTAATTTCCTTTTTCTTTCTTTTTATTCTTGCAATTACTTTTATCGTCATTTTTAAATATTAAACTATAGAAATGTATTCTCTTTTCTAAACCAACTAATTAATCTATCACTAACTTCCCTATGAAGTTATTAAATTTTCTTTAATTTATTACTCCCGTCTTAGCATAATTACTACAAATATCTACCTTTCTCTTTTTTATTTTAGCTTTTCTTATTTTATATCTAATTTCTGTAAATCTAGTGTTCTTCTATTTTAGTCCGTATTTGCGAATTCTTCTCTTTACTATTTTATTGGTGTAAAAAGGAATTAAAAAGAAACTAACATTTACAGGCTAAATTTCAACTTTTAAAATAGATGTAAATAACTGTAATTTTCTTACTTTTAGGCTTACGCCTTTCTCTAACTGTCAAGCCTAATATTAATTAAATATAAGCTCTCTTATAAAATTTGCAGTCTTAGCATAACTAATTAATATAATTAATTACTGAAATAAATACTAAAATAAATTATTTAACAGGAATTTAACGATAATATATCATAAACGTAAAAGATATATAATTAAATCCACTCACCTATCGTCCTTAGCTTTGCTTGTGCTCAGCTTGGCTCCATGGTCCTTCTGGATCCCCTTCTAAGGTGTAAATTTTTATTGAGAAGACCCTTCCATAGAAATATTTTCTTTTTAGGGTCCAGCCTCAAGTAATGAACCCATTGGGAGAAAAATCTGATTGTGAGAAAGTAGCTAGGCCTAGGGTTCTATTTATAGTGGAGTTTGGGGATCTTAGACTGTTGGATTCTTGGATTGAATCTAGAGCCACCACGTCACAGGGTCCTTCAGAGCCATCAGATGCATCAGCGTATGGCTCGGATTGAATAAAAATTGATTTTATTTCGTTCGGCACATACCTGGACGTAATTACGTCCAAGTGGCAACGCGGGTCGACCCTTGGGTCGACCTCTGTTCTCCTTGGGTCGACCTATTGGTCGACCCATATATTTATTTTATTTTTTCGTTTCTCTTGATTTTTTTCCCTTCGTAACTTCTCTGTATTAACTCGGGTTTTGACAAGTTATATATGGAAATTGATCAGAAAATCGCCACGAACACAATGGTATAAGTTTCAAGGCCAAATTCTAACAATTACAAAAATGTTTATTTTCACTATTCATCATTATTTGATTATTTAATTATATAAAAATGCGGGGTATTACAAGAACACTTCAAATAACCATTTAGTGATATCAATTTGGATTTGATATTTGTTTTATGTATCAAATACATAAATGAATCACAATATTGTAGACAACATAAAATGTATGATAATTCCTATTGCCAATGCATAAGAAATCTATCTTATATATTCCGTAATAAACATTTTAATAAAGTGTCCTTACATATCGATTTGGGACATTCCCATTATCTTTTACACTTACTATAAAACACATCATTTACTAAGCTTGATTTTAACACAAGTACATCATTAAAAATCAACAGCATGTTGTTTACTTAGTTCAGAAATATCAATGTACCTTTGAAGGTTCTTTCTTATGAACACACATTTCCTCTGCATTTCGATTGATAATCAAACTACTTGATATTTCTATCATAATATTTATTCAATTCTGACGTTGATAAAATGGTAATTTCTATCATTTATTGGATTATATCCGAAACCCCACAAACTTAATATTGCTTCCGCTGACTTCGAGACACTTTGGTTGTTATGTGTAAATGGTCTATTCTAAATCATTATTTAGAATTTTCCATTCTAGCATATATGTACCAAATACAAAGTCATACTAAGTAATAGTTTTGTGAGTAATCCAAATTAACTTGAGCAACGAATCTATTATATTGATTTCAACAATTGAAATTCATGGTATTATTCTTATCAACGTGGCTCACTATATTTCAGTTGCATTTGTTTTTCTCTTAAAGACACCTTTGTGGCCAATAGATCATATCCTTTAGGGTACAACTATCAAAATCACATTTTGATAAAGTACTTGGAATTTATTTCGAATCTACGCATCGTACCATATCATAGTGTCAATATTGTTTATGGCTTAATTGACAATTAAGGATTATATATTTTCGACATTGATAAGAAACTCATAGTTTTCCTTCAATACGCGAGAATACTCTCTAACGCGATGTGTTCGTTTTGGTTATTTAAATTCATTTCATCTCACGTAATCAGTTTTATCTTTGGATCTACCCAATTCCATTTTACGGCTAATAATTTCTCATAGAAATTCCTTCACTATGAAGTTGGTATTTCTTGAAACAACAATTGTTTCTTAGTGCAATGGAATAGGTATACATAAATAATTTATGAATTTCTTATACATAAAACTGATTTGGTTTTAATTTAGAAAACTTATGTTCAAAACATAAATATGTCATCCAATGTCCCAAACTCCTTTTGGGGAGATTCATACAAGATCTCTCATGAACAATTATTAGATGTAGACTTTCAACTTGCACAACCTGCCAACTCCTTGGCCTAGGATATGTTAGGGTTTCTTATAAACTCTTATCTTGTATAATTTTGTAAACTATTATTTAGATGAAATAATATTAACCTTGTGTACTACTCTTAAGTACATGACCTTCTAGAAAGAAATTAACTCAACTTCACTCACTATTAATCGTATTTTGTCCTACAAAGTTTGATTACCACTTATCGATACATCATTATGTATCATATGGAGAGTGACTTTTGAAATTGAATCTTTATTTAATTTTTAGGTATGTATAGAACTCTTTCCAATATACTCACTCAGTCGATCAAATCGAATCATTTCTGTCTCATATTACATTATTTACTTCCGTTGTATATTCTATAGGCTTACCAAAGACTTATACATGTGTATCAAATACACATGTCCATGCCTGTGATAACTCATCGGTGAATATGATGAAGTACATGGAACCTTATTGGTATTAATAATCTTATGATTACATACGTCTATATGTATCAATCCGAAGAGTTCATCAACTCTTATGATGCTCCTACTAAATAGGTGCATAACCCTTAGTTGTTTGAGATATAATTAACCAATATCATATGATTCATAATCATGTAATAAAATTATTTCTCAAAACTACGACCCAATCTATAATTCCAAAATAATTGTAAATAATTTTTAGATACTTTTGTATTTTCTAATGCATCACCTTTGTTATTAAGACAAATAACATATTGTAGTTGTCTTTCATTATGAATATTCATAATATTCATATTGAAATATAACTATCTATTTTTCAGTTGGCATTGAACAATAGTCATTATTTCATAAATATGTTTAGTATGTTTTACGAAAATATTTTTTGTAACTTGATGCAATCAATAAGTGTTACATGGCATGCTCCCGCTATTTCTGCCATTACTATAATAGCATACTAAATTCGAAGGTCCATCATTTACTTAATACAAATTATTTATTTCATATACAATATCTAGTTTACGATGGTGAGTTCTTTGATCAAATATCTTGAACTCAAAGAAATAATCTCATAGAAAACAATTTTCTATTTGAAAATACATTTTGGAATAGAAATAGTATTTCTCATTCCAATATTAAGTATCAATTATTATTATTACAATTCTCGTTTTCGATATTTCTTTATGAAGAAGAAGTGACTATTCACTCTCTTCATCCCAAATGTACCTTAAATTACATCTACTCATACACATTCATTTTTCTAAATGGTTGAACCATTAAAAAATACTCTTACTGCAACATCATAATGAACTCTGTACAAAAGTGCACTCGATTATCCTTAACATTTAAGGACATAAAATATGCTGCACTTTTCGTAAACTAATCAAACTGACATATAAACAATGGAAACCTTAGATCTACATTATAGTTTTGGTCTTATGTTACTTTTAACACAATGTGATCTTTATCATGATCAATTAAATTGAATATCGATCTTGCACTACTGTTTATCTGCTTATTTCAGATGAAATAATTTCATCGAAGAATCGTATGTTACGAACTTTGACCGTTCCCTATATAATATTTATATACGGTTGTAAATGGATCAAATATCCATAGTACTACTTTTGAGTTTGGAACTAATAGAACACAATACATGGTCTTGACCAAATAAACACGTAAGCGACCAAATTACAAATGTATTTAGTAGTTGTAAAATCTAGTGCTTGCATGGGTATTGAAACATTAACATGTAAGGAGCACTTATTATTAAGTATTTGTTATATTTCTATTTGTCAATCTTCAATTCAGTTCATTTATATATCTTAACTGATAAACATTTTATCAATCATATTAAATGCACAAATTTATCAATATAGATTATTATAACATTATATAGAATATGTTCTTACAATATTAGAATGGTTAAATGTTATCATTTCATTTTTCTAACAGGCTTCCACTAGACTTTTATGTTCTCAAAACTCTAATATGAAACATAGAAATCTTTTAACTTCACTAGTGGGTGTTAGGACTCGTTTATCTTGGGATTCTAACTTTGAGTTTGCTAAAAAATCATAGCCCTACAAATGATGGATAACTCCTTATCTGTTGTATCATATACAACTCCTAACCTATGGTTCCTTGTCCTCATCTCATTTCGACTGTTACACCCCGTAAATTTTATGACTAGTTGTTTAATCAATTAATTAGTTTATTAGGCTCCAAAAATTAATTTGTGCAAATGATGGAATTTGACCACGAAATTTGCACCATCGCATTCGTGGTGAAATTCCGAGAAACTTTCATATTTAGAGTCTTCTGATCGAAGTACAAACGAAGAAGTTATGGACGAAAAACGAATTCAGAACATAAATAATTAAATTAGAAAAAGTTGGCATTTATATAATAAATACTAGGACCCACCAGTCAGCCTCCTTTATTGAGCAAGTCGGCCAGTAGCGGTCGACCCCCTTAAGGGGAGCGGTCGACCGGTCGAACCATAGGTGGCTAGGGTTTGCCTTGGCCATACGGTCCGGATTTTATATAATTAAATCTAATGCCGTGGTTGATTCTAGTGCCTATAAATTTAGGCCGAACCCTCTCTTCTCTTCTCATATTTTCCTTGAAATGATAATGAAGCTCTGTCATCTTCTCTTCTCCACTATTTTCTAAATTATAAAATATAACATTTATATTTGTATATGTACAAATTGGAGAAGAATAGAAATCAAATAAGAGAAGAAGAGAAGTGAATCAAAACTACGCAATAACGAGGTTATATATATATATATTTCCCTTCAACCCCAAATCTCTTCTCAGGACTGTAATTCAATATATGCATATACCCTTTTTATACATATTTCTTGGAATAAGAAGGAAATGGAGTTGAATCTAAGGCTTTACTTCAGATTTGGAGATCTGGAATACTTTTAGAATGTGAGTGAAAAATTTATAAATTGTTTATGATATTGAATCTATCCTGTTGGCATACATTTGAATGTTATGCCTAAATGTGTAGCCTAAAATTGAATGTGTTGAACATCGCCCACATATTCTTAGGAGATCTGATTAGATTTATTGTTACACACTAATTTATAAATCAGTCCTAGAAGTTATAGATATGAATATTGAATAGATATGAAACTTATTTCAGATCTGAAATTGGATTGTAAATTATTAGTATGATTTTGATCATTACCCAAATTATGTTGAATTGGAGATTTTCCGTGGTTTAATTTGTTGGAAGAATATCCATCTGATTTTTATAAATTTGTTTATGTTTCCAAATTGCATAGAAAATGCAGTGCTTTATTTAACAAGGAATATATGCAAATGAAAAGGAAGAGATGTATGAAGTACAGATTTATTCTCCGTAGTTTACACTGTCTATTCCAATATAAAGAAAATAATCATTCCTTGTAATTTCATATGAGGCAAATCTTTCCTTTTATTCTTGATCTTTTGTTTTAAACTAAATTATGAAAATCACAATGGAGAATCTTCCTAAGAAATGTAATTTCAACAAATTAAATATGGAAAAGAATATTCTAGTTAAAGATTTATGACTAGAATATATTTGGTAGAAGTATGTATTTATACGTATTAATATACGCTAATAAATACTTAACTAATAATGACGATTTATGTGTAACGATTGCTTAGGATATTAGTTATACATAGAAATAGGGTTTAATAATGGATAGGAAATTGGAAGAAAGTTTGGAAAGGTTGTAACTCCAATTAATGGGTAATAAATATGAAATGAATTTGAGAGTTACAAGTAATTAATAGGGTAAATGGATTAATGGGACCGATAAATAGGAAGTTAGGTTAATAAATATGGAATAGTTAGAAAAGGCTACTAATTGGAAATTAGTAAATATACATAAATATCGTAGGAAATGTCCATTAGGATGATATTATTTTATCATGGGCTTATTGACACTTATGGAAGGAGTAAATAAATGGGATCTACGGGTAATTAAATATTTAAGGTAAATTATATTGCCTTAAATAAATAAAAGGAGGTCAGTAGAATTACACAATAGAAGTCTGCCCTTCACTTTAAGGCTACCGGCAGTTGTGTACATTTCCTGCTGATGTGAGTCATCTTTAACCATAGGACCCATAGAATAATTAATTGGGCTTAGAAGATTGAGATGCGAGGTCAGTAAAGTGATACAACAGAAGTCTGCCCTTCACTTAAAGGCTACATGAAGTTGTGTACACTTATTACTGATGTAGGATATCACCAATCATAGGACCTATCAGATTCGCTTAAAGATTAGAGGATTAAGTGGCTATTTGAGGGCCCGCCTCTTTCCTAATTAAAAAGTATTAAATGGTCTAAATTAACAATTAGGAGCGATAATGGATATCTCGGAAAGGGTCCGTGCTGGGTTCGTGGTATTAAGTGTTGATATAGGGTCCGTCTCTCTTCCATAAAAAAGTATAAAGTGTTCCAGTGAGACTCCAAATGATGTCAGCTTGATAGTACTAGTGAGGAGTCTGCATTGGAGTTGGTTATTAAATGACAAAGGCCTACCTAGAATACAGGTATTAAATGATCATGAGTCTGCCTAGTCCTTATTAATAGGGTATTAAGTGGCTTGGGTACTGTCTCCCACATGGCTAAGATTTTAATGACGATGGAGACATTAGTAGTATGGTTATTATGTATTATAAAGCCATAAATGGTGGTTAAAGGTCTTTGTAGCTTGAACCAATAGATCAACGATGATGATGCTAGTATTCTGCTTCATATTTGGGAGTATTAAGTGGCTGATTGACTTACATTAGTATTTTATACCTTGGGAAGGGTAGGTAGGTGAATCATGCTAAGTAGGAATATCGTGTGTGCAATATTAGGTCAATTTGGTTAACCTTAAAATAGTAGATAAATAATTAAATGAAAACCAATCGGTATAAATTTATGTTATGGACACTATAGATTTTCCAGTCACTGGAACGTTGTTCTAACTCCCTCCTCATTACAACTTACATGATAGATTTATAGAAACGGGTCACTGAAGCTGGATGTGACTGGTTGTTAGAGAAGTCTTCTTATCTCTCATGCTCAATGTTGGTGTGGCAATCTGTTATCTATGGTTGTAGCCATAGTCAATATTTATATCCTATTATTGTTCCCATTGTGAGTTTATGTTTTTATAAACTCTGAAAATGCTCATGCTTATTTTCAGGTACCAAAGCCAACGATCTCTTCTTTGATGGACTTGAGTTTCGATTTTTGCCGAGATTTGGGCTCATTAAAGTGCGGGTTGTTACATTTGGTATTAGAGTCTAGGCTAGCTGAAATTTGGTTCTAGTGTTTTTAGTAATCCCTATCGATACCATGACGTCTCACATACCAACCAAAATTCTTAAACCAGGCAACTGACAAGTAAACACAACTTCATCTCTAAAATATCCATAAATATCACTTCCAACAAATCATTCAATATACTTATTCAATAAATCTTTTATTAATTCACTTTAAAACTTATTTCAATACCAACTTATAATATATATATATATATATATTTCAAAAATTTCTTCTTTATACCTAGTCTCCAAAATCATCCAATAATAATAATTCTATATCTGCACATATAAAAAGTCTTTACTTTTATCAAACCTTTAATACCTTCAAAACAATTTTTAAACTATCTTTAAACACATACAAATTCCAAAAAATAAATTCAATACCAATAACTTCAAATAGCCAAATAAACATAAAACACCAAAATAATCGTACTAAACAGAAACAAATAAATAGATTTTCTTCTACGCACTCTAATCAAAAATCATATCAAATTAAAAATCAACTACAACATCAAACCAAACACCACAATTCAACACAAAACCATTCAAAATCATAAATACAAATGCTACTAGTTGGAGTAACTTCTTTCATCCTTGCTTCTCCAACTATTTTATATTTCATACTTAAAAGGGAAGAAATTTATTATTTATTTAAATACATATATTTATAAAATGAAAAATACGTCCCTTGATAATCACCCTAGTAATCATCCTATATATATATATATGTGTGTGTGTGTGTGTTTGTGTGTTATGTGTATATATATATGTATATATATATATAATATACTATCTTCTATTATGAAAAATTACCCAACACTCCCAAGGATCAGGGACACTAAGTCTCGTCTAAGGTCTTGACTCTTGTTTCTACTATAAATTATATTGTCCTGAACCTTACTCTGATACCAAATGAAACACCCCACCTCTATTCCCGTACTATCCAAGGATATTATAGAGTAATAATGTCAGATAACACGGAGAATGAAGCTAAATGGGTATACACGTGAATATTCTTTTGGACTAACATTGGTACAAATTAAAACATCAAATATCTAACTCAATTATACGTACACAACCTCATTACAAAACAATAAACATGTGTGCCTCCAGGATAGAACAATACATAATATATAGTGAATAGCAGAGAAAACAGAGCTAGTCGCAGTGATAATATATAATATAATATATAATACAGTTTAAATATGAAATTTTCCAAT
The DNA here is from genome assembly GCA_030737815.1 of Allium fistulosum. Taxonomy (NCBI): domain Eukaryota; kingdom Viridiplantae; phylum Streptophyta; class Magnoliopsida; order Asparagales; family Amaryllidaceae; genus Allium; species Allium fistulosum. The sequence continues at coordinate 362,450,527 of CM060906.1, forward strand.
GCCATTTATTTCAATATAATGAGAATGACAATCAATATACAACTTAGAATCTAATATATACATGAATCAATCACTACACCAAACATCGTATTTTGTATCACTTTTTCGCTTTCAATTTGTTACAGTAATAACCGTTATAAATTTGTAACAGATATTTCCATTGTGAATGTTTGTCACGGTTATTACCATTACTAAATCCAGTAATATGGTAAATAGTTGAAAGTAACATGGGCATGAGTGTAATTTAATTTCTATTACACTTATCCCATTCTTACGCATAAAATTTCATTATTTCAGTTTATTTACTCTTTCGTTAGGTTATCGCCCGTCCGATTTTCCTACCACCACCTTCGCCGGTCTGCCACTGCCTTCACCGTTCTGGCATTGCCTCCGCCGTTCTTCCAGTACCATCTGTCACTGCCTCCGTCGTTCTTCCACAGCCTTGGTTGTTTATTTTCCACGAATTTGAGGAAGACAAAGGAAGATTAGGGTTTGCATTTGCAACCAATTGCAGCCTAATTTCGATCTCAGATTAGGTAATTACTTCAATTTAACTTATTTTTTGAAATTAGGTCTTCTGTGCCTCCGTCGTTTTTGTTTCAAATTTTTTTTAACTATGATGTTTTTTGCTGTTGCAGATATGGAATTGTTGATTATTTGGATGAAAGACACCGCCTAGATATGTGGTTTGTCTTTAATATTATCTCCCTTTTTTTATATAAAGATGGTAATCTACTGAAGTCGTTGCCAGATTGAACTGAGCATTAGTAGTCTGTTAGGTGAAATCAGAAATTAATCTTTTCCATTAGATATCTTGGATTGCAAAAGTTAGTAAAATGTCACATTCCAACGTTCCTTTATTAATGTCAGTCCATGTTAACTATCAAAGTGAATTATTGCTTTAGTTGCCATGTGTGTCAGCATTGTGTTTCTAGAAAATAAAGGATAACTTAGAGGGGTTGAAGCTGAATTTTACAAATGAGTTATGTAAATTGATACATGTACTTCTAATTTTGGTAGGTAAATCCTGATTTGATAATGAAATTCGACTAGCCTTAAATTTATTGGTAAAGCTGAATCTGGGAAAAGAATGGAGCCCTGTCTTGTTATTTAATTAGTTTTACATGCACACGATATTCATGAACTTATTTTGATTTTGACCATGAAATATATTAGTATTGTAGACAATTGAATTGCCCAATCATCTCTACTATGTTGGTGCTCAGTTTCATCCAGAGTTCAAGTCGCAATCATGAATTTTACTCTACTATGTTCGAACAAATAACCATTTGATATAGTTATAAACATTACTGTCTCCAGCAGCTGCAACCGAGCTGATGCACTAATCAGTAATTGTTGTTAAAGGGTATTATAGTAATTATATCCAGTTTGTTTTGGTGAATAGCCTTATGCTAAGGACATGATATCGAGTGTAGCAGTGGCTACTACTGCTACATTTTTCATGGGTGATCCCATATCGACAGTTCAGATGGTGATTGGTACCTCTTTTGTAAGTATTCAGTTAATATTGTCTAAATCCTCATTTGGTTCAATTAGAAAATCTAGTACATATAGTGAAGTGTAGATAATTGATGGCATGAACAAGATAAAAAGATAATATGTAAAGCAAGCATACTCCAACTATATAGTATTCACATGGGTGTAAAAGCATGATTTCTACTTACCAAATAACAAAATAGGAGCCCAACTGATACCTGAAGTGCCATGCCCTTTTCTTTTACTCCAAAGGTAAAAGACATAACAATGTACGTAAAACAAGTTGTTAGTATAATTGTTCTATTATGCTTATGGTCAAAGATATTATCAATAATTTATTACTTAAAAGCTCTTTATATCCATTCTACAATCATTTAGGAATAAACCAACATTTGTAGTTGAATAAAATATCATGGTAAGCATCATTAGAGAGTACCATATAATGGCTGGCCAAATATCTAATAATTCACTAAGAGATGTCTATTATATATTGATGTTTGATAAGCTTTAAAATAAATGACAAGCAGGAACCAAATACTTAAATATCAATCTTATATCAACCCATTATGTTAACTTATCATATCTAATTCATCCATATAAGATGCGATTCATAAAACAAAGACGTGGATTATGAGATATGAGTGGACTAGGACTGATCTGATGAACATAATCCCTTCATTGGTGCAATAATAACTATTACTTTGTATCTATTGATTCATACTTGATGAATAGTATAGACTATGAGTAACATACTTGCGTACCACTATATTCATATTTATACCATGTTACTTCATTTCAAGTCAGCGGTATACTTAATAGTGAGAGATTTGCTCCATTTGTTGCCTGATGCAATTATTTATACCATGTTACTTCATTTCAAGGCTGCATTGCATGTTAATAACCAAATTCTATTATTCCTCATGGTTAGGTGCATAAAAGAAAAGGTAAGGATTTAACTGGGATGCAGAAGGAAAAGCTATCGCGGTCCTTTCTGCATTTTTGTAAAAGCCGAAGAGGAATTATTTGGGAGTACGTGTAAAAGTAACTGAACCAGCGAGAAAGCGAATTATTTGAGATACCTATCAAATATTTTTCAGGGAATCTTCTTGGAGGAAATTAACTACATACCAGTAAATTATTCCCGAGCTGCTAGGTATATTTTTTTATCGTCTTAATACATATTTCTTGAGTTTTATTGGTTGTCAAAGAAATAGCCACTTATATTTTATTGATATCGTCTAAAAGGAATTAAATGGAAGTCTTTAAATATGGGATGTCAACTTGTATGTTATATCTTAACTTTTTCGTGAAACCTACGTATAAACTCAAGCGAAACACCAAATACACACACAGCCGTAAACTCTCTCTCACCTCACCTGACACACATTTGGACAAAAGAAACTATAAAACTGTTTGTGATACTGAGGATGTGTGTGTGTACTATGATTTTATTGAGCATGGTATGACTTTTTATAACATAGAAGGATGATATCTGTGACGACCCGTAATTTTTGGATATTTGAAATTAGGATATTTAATTGATTTTAAATATTTCAAGGTTAATTTCTAACTTGAATTTCAAATACCACCATTTATTGAGTGATTTAATTATTTAATTAAATAATTGGAAATTGGGTAAATGGTTGAATCTGAAATTTTAAGCTTGTTAAAAATATTTCGGAGGCTTATAAAATTCATATTAATAATACTGAAGGTGATAGAACTTTTAAAATTGAATTTAAAGGTGTTTTGTTCAGTTTTAAAAATATATTGTTTAAATTGAATTTAAAATAGCCTTCCGAGGCATAGTCTCGGAATTTGACGAAACCAGTTCCATTGGATCCGTAATAGTGTATTATTATCGGATTTCAATTTTCGTAGTGATTGGAATTGTCGTATGATCGTACGATATATAAACGCATTGAAATCTGTATCGAAATTTAATATAATAACTGGGTCCAAAAAGCTATCTTCCCCATACGATCGAATTAGGACTCGAAACCTTTTCCATTGCGTTCGGAATAGGGTTATAACATTGCAAACGCCTAGCGGCACACCTCGGTAGGAGGTCGAGATTTTGAGCTACGATTTTCAAGACGATTCAAATTTAGATTTAAATATAAAATACTGACAGGTCAAAATCCTCTCACATCAAAACTTTTTCCCTTCTTTTCAGAGTCACTGTAGCTTATCCATTACATGCAACCATCTCTTCATGTCCCCCTTTTCTTTTTCTTTCTAAATCACGCTTCTTCCTTTAATTCAAAATCAAAGCAGAACGAGAAAAAGGGCCGAATAAAAATGATCCTCTCTCGTTCAAACAAGTCCATTCTTCCTCTTTCCTTTAAAATCGAAACCCATCTTTTCCTCAGTTCGAACGGAGAAAAAAAAGGGAAATCGGGGCCGAACGAAAACGAATTCGAGGCGTTCACAAGAAAGAAAAAAAGAAGAAGTAACTCGTATCGCGATATATTTTTCTCTCCCTTCCGCCGATTTTCAGTGCTATATCGAAGTCGATTTTTTTTTCAAATAAAAAAAAGAGAGCGGCGAGTTCTTTTTTTCTTCTCCTCCGATTCGAGCTCGAGGGTGCCTCGAAGAACAAGAAGCAAGTGGCGCGCGCTTGCGCGAAGGGAGGGATGTCAGAATCTGCTAAGTCCATCGGCGATGCTTATGTCTTGGTGAGGCGGCGCGTTTGATTTAGTGGTGCGCGCTCGCGTACGCGCACGCATTGGAGCAGAGGTTCGAGACCGGCGGCTCGTGCTCGAGCACAGTATTGAATGTCGGAGGCTGCGATCTGGTGGTTTCTGCAGTAAGGTGTTCTTTTTTTATTATTTATTTAAAATTTCTGCATATATGTATATGTTCAGGGAGGAATTTTAAATACTAATATATATAAATACACATACATTTTAAATCCTACTGTTTAAATTTAAATAGGTTGGGGTGTTATTTATATATTATAAAACAGAAAAAAAGGGAAATTAGCAGTAAGACATGATGCAGTTTTGTTTTAAAATCATTCAGCTATATACATAAAGCAGAAAGTGTATATAGACAAGATTTAAATGTACAGCAAGGTATAAAACAATTTATTATTTCAGTTTGAAGGTTTGTATATATATATATATATATATATATGTTTACAGTAAAGAAAAGTACAATCTAAATGTAGATGTACATATACACATGCCTATTTAATTGTAGGTAGACAGAAAAATATATATATATATACAGAAAGATTTTGAAATATATATATATATATATATATATATATATATGGGAATTTTAAACGTTGAAAAGTTTATATAAAGATTAGACTTTTGAATCGATATAAATAAAGTTTCTAAGTAAATGTAGTTTCAAAGAAAATAAATATACATTTACACATTTTTATTTTATTTACTAGATTATTTTAAAATAATGTATTTTGGTGATTAACTTGTCCGACTAACTTATTTACTTATTTTAGTAACTTAAAAATTATTTATCATAGGAAAATTAGTTAAAAAGTTAAATTATTTGTTTAAATTAAATTAATAGATGGTTATTTATTTTTCGATTAGTTCAAATATTAATAAACCATATAATGTTTATTCAAGGTCTGAAATCGTGAAGGAAATAGTAGGTTTGGATCAGATTGCAAATTAAAGGGCAAAGGTGAGTTAATCTCACTCTTCTGGATTGCTATTTAAATTTAAATAGTTAAAATTTAAATAATTGTTTGAATGATTGAATTGATTTGATGTGCTATATTATATATAGTAGTATATAGTATATATTGGAGTGATTGATTTCCCGCATTATATAGCGGATGAGACCCTATGCGCCGCATAATAGCGGATGATATTATTAAAACCCATATACTGCGATATTCCACCTCGAAGTGGAATTGGTATTGTGCTAACATCTGTGGATGCAGGGAAACAGGTTGGAGGGATCCAACTGGATTCCTCAAAATTATTTAGATTGTTCAATATTCTGTGATATTTGTTTATGTGATAATCTGTGATAGATTATACTGGTGATTGGAAATATTGAATGCTATGTTTGATTGGGAATATTTGGGGATACTGAATTATCAAAAATATATAGGTTATAATTTTGAAAAGAAAATAAAAGAGAATTTTTAAGAAAAATAGTTATTGAGAATTTGGATAAATTAAAGGAATGAATTAGGAAAGGATAAAAGTTGTTTTTAGATTCAAATAGAAAATTCCAAGTATGCAGAATGAGATTTTTGAATAAGTGGAAATGAATGAATTTTTAAACTCAAGTGTTCTTTTTCAAAGGAATGAAGAATTTATTTTAAATTTCAAGGTTTGAATATATTGGGAAGAATAAAAAGAGAATTTGGGAAAAATATGAAATTGGTAATTTCAGTTAAAAGATTTTGAATTATAATTAAGAAATAAATCTAAAGTTAATGAATTTCGAAAAAATGGAGTAAGGGGATTTATTTAAAAGTGAAGTAAATTGGAAATCAATTTGAGAATTGATTTAAGGGTTTAAAACCGGGATTTTTAAAGGGAAGTGAGACTTTGGAATTTATAAACTGGGTTTGTAAAAGTAAGAGAAATATATCAGTGGATATTTGAAAGGATAAATTCATAGTGGAATTTATTAAAGGAATGAGTAAATTTGGTTAAAAATAAATAGTGATTTATTTTTAAAAGATGTGAAAGAGAAGTGTATTTCACAGGATAGCCAAGTACGTTTTCAAAGCAAATTTTTAAGTATAAGTAAAAAAAAAGTTTAAGGATTGTTTTAAAAAGCATATTTTAGAAAATTTATTATTTTTAAACATTTAAGTTTTAAAGTAATTATTTTCCAAATTTATTTAGTAGTAATTATTTAAAGGTGACTAGGTATTATGCTTTAAAAGATAAAAAGTTAGTTTTATATTTTAGAAAATAGTTTTATTTTAAATATTCTTAAAGTATATAGTTTTGAATAAAGTATTAAAGTAGTCTTTAATTTAAATTTTTTAAAGTGTATTTTATAATATAGTGTTTTAAATTTCTTTGAAAATCTAAAGTGTTTTGTACTTGGATCAGTGGAAATTAAAATATCTGGGAAATTTATTCCGTGAAGAGAAAGATGGGTTTGAACTGTTTTCAAAAAGGTTTGAAAGTGAAAATATATCTTGCGAAGATATTTATGAGGTAAATAAATAATTTGGGAAATTATTTATTGTTTGATGGTTGTTGTGAATGTTAATTGATAGTTAAATAACCGACTATCAATATTGGCCAATGCGCTGATCGTTTCGAAGAGACCGGGATCGGGATTAATTTCTCGAAAACCACTTTGATCCGGTTTGTACGTTTTCGTGGGGAAAACGAGTTTGGAGGTGAAAATGGAGCAGTGAAGTGCAAGGGCTAATCGCTACTAATCCTGAGGATTATTCCAAAATGGATGTAGTAAGAGTAGTGCCTTCGGTTCCATTCGAACCCGGGATGGACTTGTATGGACAAATGCTTTCGGAACATCGTCAGGTGGACGATGGGCATTCTAAGGGATATGTTCTATAAAGGTAACGCTTAGCCTCAAGCCTCATCAACCGGGAATGACTGAAAATCAGGGGATATGCAGTAAGGCTTCGTGGGTAGCCCCCACTTGAGAGTAAGGTCATCCTTGTCTAGATGTCCCTTTATTTCGGCTTAGTGGTGCGGTAGCTGATCACAACCGTGGGGTGATTTTACTCGGAATTATCTAGTAAGGGATGGTTCCAACCTTATGTTGCAGGGGAGCGGGCGTACTCCTCGGTACTGTGATATAGGCCACGTACTGTGACAGGTGGTACCCCAATGCCTAGTCATTGATGGAAATCCATTTTCCCTACGTGCTTTTACGGTTTTTGTTTGTATAACCCACTTTGTGGCTAGTATGCTGGAATTTAATAGATGTAACAATTTCGGCTATTTGAATAAGTATTTGTATATAGACACTATTATAATATCAGACGGATTTGATAAAAAGTGTTTTGGCTATCGTAAGGTAAAAACCCGACATGTTTATTTGTGGCGTGGTCTTACGAGATGCTTTTGATTTCAAAGGGTTTGGAAAACTTTAATAATCCAATTGAGTGTGTTTTCTCAAGCTGGTTTTCCAGACTGACTCGGGTGTTATTTTATTATAATGCTTGGGTCAGACTGAGTATTATAGGATACAGGTTATGATGCTGTGGAGCTCAGGAGACGAGCTAGATGTCGATACGTACTTACGTACTTGCTTAAATATTCCGCTGTGTATCATAAGTTGTATAGTCAGATTTGTGAGGATAGGTTATTATAACTGTCCGGAAATTGAGATGTTGATTGTATTGAACTCTGATGTTGTATTCTGATGATGTATATATGTAAACAGATAAAATTTCTTTCTGTAAAGCTCTGTTATTATCTATTATATTTGATTCCGCTGCGATGGTTAGATTCTATTGTTATTTTGTTTCTTCTTCTACCTCTTTCTTCTTTAACCCAAATGGTTCGTATTTCCATTCACTTTGAATCGATGTTTGAAAAATAGTGTTGATTTTAAAGGGTACGGAACTGTGGGCTATTACATACCAACTGAAACGACCCGACCTTCTATTACCAGAAAGTCGCATCATCTATAAGAAAGAAAGGGATAGAAAAGAGAAAAGATAGAGAAGAAAGAACTAAACAACATCGAAATCTCACAGCGGAACGAATAAATTATATTAATCACATAAGATATTACATAGTATACAACTTCAATCAAAGTTACACAGATTATACATCACATACTAGACAGTTATAAACGCATGTCTAGTTATTACAATTCAATATACAATATATATACAGATAAACACTAACACAGTGGAACCACTATATATCTATACGCTGAAGCCTCCTACTCCATCGCTCCTCCAAAATTCGTCAAAGCTAACCTGAATCCCTTGGCTACTCGTAAAAATTTGAGTACCCGAGAGTTTAAGAAAAACAGAAATAAACTCCGGGTCAGACATGGGTCTGGTATGAGTAAACGGTTAAAGTTGCTTAATTTTAAAAACCTTTTGAAAACAAAGGTATCACGTAAGACTTCCCACACATAAACATGGGTAAGTTTTTACCTTACGCTAACCAAACATTTGATAGGAAATCCAGTGATATTATAATAGGTCTAGGGTTTTCAAGTAAATAAGAAATAGCTGAAATTGTTACATCTATTAAATTCCAGCATACTAGCCACAAAGTGGGTAATACAATCAAGTCCGCGATCACTTATTGGAGTTTGGATTCCAAACAATGGCAGGGCTACTGGGGTACCGCCCGTCATAGTACGTGGCCTAGATCACCGTACCGAGGATCCACCCTAAATCCCCTGCAACACAAAGCTGGAACCATCCCTTACTGGACAGTCCCGAACAAGACAACCCCGACGGTTGTAGCTATTCAACCGCCCACACAGCCGAATAAAAGGGGACACTAGACAGGGGTATATCTTGCTCTCAAGTGGGTGCTACCCACGAAGCCTTGCTACACCTCCCCTGTTTTAGCCATTCACGGTTGATGAGGCTTGAGGCTACGATTACCTTTATAGAACACATCTATCTTAAAATGCTCATCGTCCACCTGACGACGTGCTGAAAGCATTCAATCCATACACATTCATTCCAGGTTCGAACGAAACCGAAGGCATTATCTCGTTACACTCATTTTGGAATCACCCTCAGAGTTAACGACAATAACCCTTGCACTCTGAATCTTCATCTTCACTTGAGATTCACGACCTATCGTTAATTTGGATCGATGTGGTTTTCGGATATCCAAATCTGGAAACCCGATCCCGGTCTCATCGAAATCCAAATCGCCATCTTTTAGGTCCAAGTTGTTTTAAAGTTAAAACAATTCAATTCTATTATCTATATACACAGAGATAGATAATTCATATCATCACAATAGATAATTCATATTATCGTCACAAACAGATAATTCACATTATCATCATATTCAACCAAAACATCCATATCACACATCATCACTTATCTCATATCTGAGATCTCAAACCATTCAAGACAATCAATATCATTCAACATCCATAAGCAATGATTTATTAATCACCATCTATAATTAATTTAAAGTGAATTAAATTAATTACTTCCATCTCTAATTAATTTAAATAAATTAAATTAATTACTTTCATCTTATAAATCTTGCTTACTTAATCATTAATTAATTACAAATCAATTAAATGATCATCCTCTAATTATCCATCTTAATTAATCATCCTGATTAGTTATGCTTAATTACCTTAAGTAATTAGCCTTTAATTAATTATACAAATTAATTATTCTTAACCATTCACGGTAATTAACCATTTCTTACTTAATCAATTACATTAATCAATGATCCTTAATTAATTACTTCCATTAATTAATTAACTATAATTAATTACATTAATCCTTAATTAATTACATTAATCCTTAATTAATTACATTAATTAATTAAACTTTTAATTAATCACTTCTATTAATCAACCTTAATCATAAACAGTAATTATCATCCTGTAATTACTTACCTTAATTAATTAACTTCCTAATTAATTATATAAATCTTTTGATTAATTACACCAAGTAATAAATCTTTAATTACTTCTTCCAAGTAATTACCCTTTAATTACTTCCCATTAAGTACTTCCCTTTAATTAATTACATCTAGTAATTATACATTAATTACTTACACTATGTAATTATACTATTCAAATCTCATTAAGTAATTTTACTAAATCAACCATCAAATGATTATCTTTAATTAATCAATCAATTAATTATCTTAAATTAATCACATTCATTTGATTAATTACAATTGGGTAATTCATTCCTTAATTACCCCTTAAAACAAATTAATTAATCTTTAATTATAGATTAATTACCCTTTAACTATTAATTAATAAATCTTAATTATCAATTAATAAAACTTAATAACAAATTAATTACTTCTTAATTAATCAGTTAATCAATCCTTAATAACCATTAATTAACCCTAAATAATAGTTAATTAATTCTTAATTAAGTTTAATTATAGATTAGTTATTTCTTAATTATTAATTAATAAAGCCTAATTATTAGTTAATACAACTTAATTACAAATTAAGTACTTCTAACTATAAGTTAATTAATCTTCTAATTACTAATTAATCAACCTTAATTACTTAACTAATTAATCTCAAATTAATTAACTTATATCACTTAATTATTAATTAATAAATTAATTAAATCAATTAATTACTCTTAATTAATTCCTTAATTAATCCTTAATCATTATTAATTAAATTAACTAATTACCCTTAATTAATTCCTTAATTAATCCTTAATCATTATTAATTAAATTAACCAATTACCCTTAATTACATCATTTTATTAATTAGACATTAATTATTAAAAACTAAATTTAACTTTTAAGATAAATCTTTATCTTTATTTAATGACTCACTTATCATTAACATAATTTAAATACATTTAAAACATTCCACTTTTAAATTTAACTTTTAAATTTAAGGTAAAGAAATAACTTACAATTTAACTTAACAAATTTTAAGTAAAACAATTTATAAAACTTCTAAATCAAATGTTAAAAGAAACATTTTGTTTACATAATAGTTTAGAATTAGATTCAATTTAAAACTTAAAAGTTGTTTTAAAAAACTGTTAAAATCTGCATTTTAAACCACTTCGGGTTCTACCCGACACTAGCTCGAGTTCAGACTCGAGTTTTCTCCAACTTCTTCCATTTTGAAAAAAACTTAGAAAAATTTTAAGTTAAAAACTGTTTGCCAAAAACACTTACACCTACCCGAGTTCCCTCTCAAGTCACAAACCCAAAAACCCGATCACCTCTTCGAGTCATCCCACAGCAATGCCCACAACAACCACAGACACAAACCAAACAACCCCGTGCACATGCACCATCGCTGGAGTCGCTCTTCACCTCCGATGAACTCTCCTGCATATCGAACACCAATGCAGCAACCATCTCCAATCCTTGAAACACCATTACCAATCTCGAATCAAAATCGAGCTATGCATTTGAAACTGGAAACAACACCATGGCCAAAACCTCCCTCGAGCTCACGTCTCCGACCACCGGATGACACGCAACTCTAGCCACGCCTCCGCTAGCTTCCCATGCAGCCACTCCCCAAATTCGATGAAACTCGATGCATCAAAGACGTCGCCACGATCAAAATTCCAGTCTCGCCCAAATTAGGTTTAAAAACCTAAATCTCCTCCTCAACGTCGCCTCGACGATCTGGGACACTTCCAGACATTTTTCCCAAGCACCCCGTAGCTTCTTCCATCTCCAGTTAAAACCCCGAGACTCCTCTACCCCTTGATCGCCATAGGTTGCCTCAAATTCAATTTCTAGTCATTCCCAAATTGCAAACTCAATGCATTATTAAAATTTGTGATTTTAGTTTTAAAAATCTTAACTTTCCAAGTGGATTCAAGTTAAAATCTTATCAATATTAAATAAGTATAAAACAAATATATGGTTAAACGTAAGTATTAATATATAAACATATTAAACATAAGTTAAAATAAATAAATAATTATTAAAAGAAGAGTTTGGTAGTTTAAGTTTAAAATAGAAACAAATACATTAGTTAAATATATTAAGTGATAAAAATAGAAATAAAATAGCTCAAATAAATAAATGGTTATGTAAAAATAACTATAACAACTTTAAGGTAAACACATAAGATAATTCTAACTTTATAAAAGCATAGGGTAGAAAACAAATCAGGTAAGTAATATATACATACTGTAGCAATATGTACATGCAAAGAAATAAGTCAAAACAAAATACTATGGAATTGACATTAATGTCAATTCAATGCTTCTTGTGTTAGTATAATATATGTATCCCTAAAATGTATCTATGCAACAACTACTACAAGAACAGAAAAGAATTAAATCATGACGTGTCTAATTATTGTCATTGGAAGTTGAACCGAATAAATGTAATAACAAACTGATAATATATTTTGGAACAAATATTGAATAGCTTTGTGTTTTGTATAGCAAAAATGGCAAGGATATTTAGAAGGGTACAGAGCTACACTCAGGAAGAAACTGCTATATGTTACAGATGTAGACATCTAAGAATGAAATAAGTAACATATATATTAAAAAGTATCGTCTTGGTACACAAAATGTGAAGAAATAAATACTCAGCATGACACCGATAGAAGCTTTTACTTGTGCATAAAACTATTTCAAATCACATCTTGTGGAAAAAAATTAAAAAGAAAAAAGAAAAATTCTGGAAATAGATACCACCTTTCATGACTCTACTGCTGATCAAGAATTATTTTTATTGCTACAAAACACATTTCTATTAGTGATTGAGAATTTTTATCGCAGAAAAAAGATATTATTGTCCTAAAAAGCCTTCTACTAGTTAAGTCGTCAAATTTAGCCATTATTCAACAAGGATCTCAATTAATGGGGTCAATCTACATATGGGTTGAAGTGATGGCATAAGCAAGGACATGTCTATAGAGTAAGGAAAATATCACAAATCCAAATATTACATAAATCTGAAGAAATGAAACCAAAGCTACTCGCCCTTTTTTTCTAATGAAGCTTAAAATACATAGAAACACTAAAACCACCTACACGACCAATACATGAATTAAATAATGCACTTGATGGTAATGTAGACAGACAGCAATATAACATGCACACGCACTAGCGAGTGTACGGGCGTACGCGCACGTGATACTGTAGATAATGTCTATATGGTATGTGACTGAGAGTATGGTGATATGGATTTGTATGTTGAATGAGGATGTATGTGATATGAAGTGATGTAACAGAAGTGATGATGGTAGTAGCAGTAAATGATGTAGTAGTAGTAAGGTGTTGTAGACAGAGTGGGGTCTGAAGGCAGTGATGATGTTTATGGTAGGTTGCAGGGAAGGTGGTAGGAGGAAGTTTATGTTAAAGGCAATGTCAGCATGTTGGAGGATTAACAGAGAGTTTGTGCACGGTGATGTGTGTTTGTGAAGTGGAAGAAATGAAGTAGGGTGGCAAAAATTAGAATGGTGATTGAGAAAATGTTGGATAGTGCTTGTCACAGTCAGCTAAAAAATTTAAGCTCAACATAAAGTGAAATAATTCGAATGAAATATCTGAAATGATTTGTATGATTAAGTATATGAACTGTTGAATAAGAGTTGTGTTTGTGCAGTGTAGAATTATGTGGCTGTGATGTGGGAAATGTGAGATAACTTGTCACAGAGATGTGTTTGTGCAGTGCAAAAATTAGAATGGCAGCAAATTAGATTGGGTATTTGATATGACAGAGAGGCAAGAAAGGATGTGAACTGTTGAATGCTGCTGCTGTTGTTGTGGTGTAGTTGACTGAAGTGAAGTATGTTGTAAGTAGAGGGGAGCAGCTGTTGATTGCAATTATATGCAAAGATGATTGCAATTGTATGCAGTGAGTATGAGCAGTGAGTGCACAACAATGGTTTATGTATGAAGGATGTAGGCATTTCAAGTAATGGCACTTGTGTATATGGTTGTGCTGGGGGGTCAGGGAGAACAGTAAGAAGAGGTTGATGGATTGTTGGTGGTTGTGAGGCAATGTTCGTGTATTGCCATGGGGTTGGTAGCAAGATTTGTTGCAGTGTAGAGCGGTAAGTGAAAGAAGGACAGTTGATTTGGTATGCGTAGTTTTTACTGATGGGTTGATGACAGGGTGAGGGTGTTATGTTGGTAGGGTGCAGTTGTGTATGGTCAGGTTTTGTGATGGTTGTACAGGCAGTATTGATTGGCAACACAGTGCACACCAAAAACGTGAGTGAAGAGTACTAAATTATATATTGACTAATCTATGCATGAGTTGTAAGTTAGATTGTTGATAGTACAACATGCATGTAAACATATGCTCTTCCGTCTCTGTAACACTTCCTCTTGATGGACTGCTATTGTAACAACCCGAGATTTGCATTACCAACTAATAAATAAAAGTTAGGATTTTTATTTATTTTAATGAAGCATAAAAGGATTTGGAATAACAAAATTTATTTGAAAAAGCTATTTTAATTTAATGAGAAATATGGGATTTTAAAATGAGGATAAAATGTTATTTTTGGAAAGTTAAATATTTTAGTAGAGATTTTAAAATGGGTTTGGATAAGAAAAATGAGTTTTATAAACATATATGAACACTTAGACTAATTGTTGGAAACATGTAAATAACTCTCTTCTTATTGAGTTACTAAACCTAGCCCAATAACCCACCCTAAACCTCCTCTATAAATTATCTCAAACTCTCCTAACCTCATTCATTCATCCCTAATCAAAACCCTAATCATTTCCTAAAGCTTTCATAACAAAAATGGCCTCTATCTTCATCTTCTTCTAGTTTTAGCTTATGCAAGTCATTCTATGCAAAGGTAATGCAAATACCCACCTCAAATCCATTTTTATATCTTTCTTATTTCTGAAATTGATTTGGTAACACATATTTTATGTGTTTTTTTGATCTTATAGCCTCCTAATCATCGTTTGCTAACTTGGGTTGATGCTATAGTAGTCTTTGTTGCTTTCTAGAGAGGTATATTGCTAAAAACATCTTCTAATATGTGTTTAATCATCTTTTGATTTTGGTAATCAGTTAGTAACACATGTTTTATTATGTAACATGTGAATCATAGCTCTTTGATCATCTTTGCTTTCATTTGGAGTGTGCACATAAGGTACTTGTAATATATGCTAGCTGAAATTATAATTAGTTTATTGCTGTTAGTAAATTAGGCATATCTCATTCACCTTAAATCGGAATTAAGATTTTCTTGAAGTTCTGGAAAGCTTATTCTGTACCCTATAACTTTTATGTTTTGTGCTTTGCCTAATTTTGAGGTTTGAAAGGTCGGAATCATGCTTGTTTGTCGCTGACCTGACAACAAACTACAGGGTTGATAAAATAAAAACCTGAAATTGATTTGGCCATAAGTTACTCTTTTCTTATCCAAATCTAATAATTTTGGATGTTCTGGAAAGCTTAGATTTAGAGCTAAAACTTTCATGTTTTGAGTTTCATGAAATTTCGAATTTAATTTGGTCAAAACTATGCATTCTTACCACTGTCCCGAGAGCACAACGACAGTGATATAAAATTTTAGATCTGAGAATTGTTTTAGTCATAGAATTTTCATTTCTGGTGGGAATTTGACGATCTTGGTCATTCCGGAAAGATAAGAAACTAAGCTACAACTTTCATTTATTCATATTGCCAGAATTTGAAGTTTACTATGACAAAATTGTGGTTTTTCATCTCTGGCCAGTTAGTGCATAGCTATAGGCCTTAGTCTCTTTTCTCCCGTTGTTTTCAGCGTAGAATCCCGACTTTGCGACGCCATCCCGGGCTCGTCCTTTATCGGATTTCATCGTTTTTGGTCTCGTTAAAATGATGAGATCGAGATCTTTAACCATGCAAAGTTTGGTTTAGATCTGGGTGCATTAGATACTTCGTTTCTATTGCCGAAGTAGCACCCAGAAACTGTTTTACAATAGTGATCATTTTCAGTTATCGTCGGACCAACTTTGAAACATTGTCGTTTCTTCTTTTCAAGTCGAAACCGAACGATTCTTATTGCATATGAAAGTAGGAGTACTTTACTATGCTCCTGCAAATTTTCATCAAGATCTGAGTTCATGTGACCCTTCGACCATGTCGTCGAAGTGGGACCTTTACACTGTTTTGACACAGTAAAGTTTTATGATTTTTGTCCGACTTTGAGACGACGCCGTTTCTTCGTTTCAAGTCGGAATTTCCCGATTCTTTTTGTAGTTTGGAGCAGGGATATTGGATTATATGTCTACCAATTTTCAGGCCATTCGGATTCAGTTTGATAGTCCGAATAATTTTCCGAACTTGGGTTCGCGTCATTTTTGGACTATTTTCCAACACTTGGAATATTTTCAGTGATTTTCTGTTTTTATTGATTTCTTTGAGATTTGTCTCTAGATTTCGTACACGGATTTTATGAATTATTTTCAAAGGATTTTTCACTCCTAAATGGCTTTAGAAATTATTATATAATATTATTTTTAATTATTAAATTAATTACTCCATAATAGGAGAGTTTTCAAAAGCCGTTTTAAAGTGATTTCAAAATCAATTATAAATCCGTTTCGCACCATTATTTTCTATAATAAAAATCTCACACTCACTTTTTAGCACGTCGAGCGAAGTGGAAAGGTGCTTAAACGGTTAGGAAATCTCCGGCCTATGGAACCGTGTGTATTTCCTTTCCGGTTAATCCCCGACCTATTCGATTGATCGTTTTGACCTTTGGGTCTAGTTTACCGATGATACGAGGTGGACTTTTTATTGTTTGGAGTGTGAGCTTGCTATTGGTTAGTAAACCGTTTAGTGCGAACGTGGGGTATGGGACTCATTGTTAACACTTTACGGGTTCCTCTCCAAGAAGTTAGTGACACATTAGCCTCTGGGCGGCCAGTACTGGACCTCTGGGTCACCACGCCTCTGGGCAACCATCTCTGGACACCTGCTCTATGGAGCAGTTTATTTTTCGGCATGCGCCTCTGGGCCTTTATCCTTCTGGGAAGGATCTTGCCGTCCCGCGCGTTCCACATCTGCGCGAGTGATCGATCACAACTCTACAGTACTTGGCAACAACGACTCTGGTCGGTGCACGTGCAATATTGGTATTATTTGATGATTTTTATATCCATTCGAGTACCGCCATTCAGTGTTGGTTCTATGGAACCATACGATGTAAGTGTGATTGCCTTGTGGATTCACAGTGTCTCTGGACACTGCTTTTCAGTGTTGGATTTCATTGACTTTTTAGTATATCCTCATTGCTCTTTGGAGCATCGATCTTTGCTTAGGCATTGATTACAGACTCTGGTCACTCTTGGGATTATTGCCTATGGGCATCTTTTTATAGCTTTGGCTACGCCGATGATATGAGCCGATTTTATTTATTCTACACTTTGGTGTTGATTTCTCTTTGGAGATTTTTATTGTTTATTGATGATTAGGGATCGTCATTATATTCATGTGGTTCATAATATACTTCTCTTTGGATAAGTACTGTTTTATTTATCTACCGCATTATTATATATCTCAGTTATTACTGATTGTTTAGCTAGCCTGACCCGAGTGTTTTCGCTCGGGTCAGACCGAGTTGTTTCAGGTTAGGTCTCTGGACTTAGCTTCTGTGCTTCCGCTTGGACATTATCTGCTATGCTGATAGATAGCGCTTTTATTTGTCCACTATTCCGCTACTCTGTTATTATTCAGACTTTGATGTGTACATATTTTTGACTCACATGTGTGAGTAGTGGCTTTGTACCCACTTATAGTATTTGGATCTGTATTGATGATGTATTGTTCTGAGATTTTATATCTGTTATGTGATTCTGTTCTGTGATGCTATTTCATTATGTTATTATGCTTTGTCCTGATAGATCTTTAGCCATTTGTAATTTCGTTATAAGTATTTACCGAACATGTCGAACCACCTGTTTGAAAAAAAATAGATACCACCCTTTCGACGTATTCAGTAGATAGTTATAGCTTGATTACAAATGGTCGCTTCCACTATACTCTATTCTCCGCTTTAACAGACAGTATTACTCCCGTAATACTCTTTGTTACAGTGGGTCTCAGAGTGGGGCGTTACAGCTTGGTATCAGAGCCTGGTTTCAGGAATAAGCATAATAAACACAGAACAGATACACTTAGTACAATACATTTTAAATTAGATCCGAATTAAATCAAACCCCTTCCTTATGTTTATTGATAGATAAGTTAGGAATATGTATAGGAATCCGTTATATTCCGTAGTATTCCTTAATTAATTATCTATCATTGAATCATGTCTAACTCTAATTCCCATTACGACATGTTGAGCGGTGCGAAGGTCTTCTCTCAGCTTGACCTTGCCACCGGATTCCATCAGCTACGAGTCGTGGAAGACATCATTCCTCTTACAGCATTTCGCACTCGTTATGGTTCTTTTGAGTGGTTGGTCATGCCGTTCGGCTTGACGAACGCTTCGGCTTTCTTCGTCGATCTTATGAATCGAGTATTCCGGGAATACATCGATAGGTTCGTTCTGGTTTTCATCGACGATATTCTTATTTATTCTAGATCCGAGGCAGAGCATGCTCATCATTTGCGGATCGTCTTGGATACTCTTCGTCAGCATCAGCTTAAGGCCAAGCTCTCCAAGTGCCATTTTTGGGAGAGCAAGGTCAAGTTCTTGGGCCATATTGTATCATCTGAGGGTATTTCTATCGATCCTGCCAAGATCGAAGCTATTCAGAATTGGAGGCAGCCCGAGAACGTTCATGATATTCGCAGCTTCCTTGGGCTGGCGGGTTATTACCGTTGGTTTATCAAAGATTTCTCTCGAGTTGCACTTCCCCTCACGACTCTGACTCGTAAGGGGGTTCGTTTTATTTGGTCTGATAAGTGTGAAGCTTCCTTTCAGCGACTTAAGGAACTTCTCACTCATGCTCCTATCCTTGTAGTTCCTGAGAGTAACCAAGATCTTGTTTTTTTACACCGACGCTTGTGGTAGCGGCTTCGGTGCTGTGCTTATGCAGAAAGATCGGGTAGTTGCTTACGCTTCTAGGCAGCTACGTCCGAATGAGATTCGCTATCCGACTCATGATCTTGAGTTGGCAGCTATCGTCTTTGCTTTGAAGACGTGGCGTTACTTTCTATTAGGCGAACGCTTCACTCTTTACACCGATCACAAGTCTCTGAAGTATTTATTCAGTTAGAAGGATCTCAATATGAGGCAGCAGCGATGGCTTGAGTTTCTCGCCTCATATGACTTAGACATTCAGTATACCCCTGGCAAGGGTAATCGTGTTGCAGATGCGCTCAGTTGCAAACACTCGGCAGTTGTTTCTATGATGATTGCCGAGTGGGATATTCTTGAGACTCTTTCTATGTGTGATATTCGAAATCGAGCTTCGTCTTCTGATTCTCAGATCTTGTTATTCAGCTTGGAAGCTCGACCTATTCTATTGGATCGCATTGCCCATGCTCAGCGGCAGGATCCAGACTTGTTGCGATATATTCATCTCCTTGAGTCGGAATCCTGTGATGAGACATTGTTGGATTATTCTATTGATTCTCATCGGTGTCTTCGCAGGAAGAACCGTATTTTGGTACCATCTGATTTATCACTTAGGAGTGACATTCTGGACGAGTGTCATCGCACTAAGTACACTATACATCCCGGGTCGAGTAAGATGTATGCCGACATGTGTCGCCTATTTTATTGGGAGGGCATGAAGAGTGATGTTGCAAGTTATGTAAGCCGTTGCATGACTTGTCAACAGATCAAAGCTGAGCATCAGCGTCCATCTGGTCTTCTTCAGCCGCTAGAGATTCCATTGTGGAAATGGGATCAGATATCCATGGATTTTATTGACGGTCCGCCTCGATCGAGGTCAGGCCATACCTCTATTTGGGTCATCGTCGATTGCTTGACCAAATCAGCTCATTTCATTCCTATTAAGTCCACTCGGACTGCTCCTCAGCTTGCCAAGCTATATGTGAAGGAAGTCGTTCGACTTCATGGTATTCCTAGCTCTATCGTCTGTGATCGAGACACTATCTTTACTAGTCACTTCTGGAAGTGCCTACAGTCAGCTTTGGGCTCAAAGCTGAATTTCTCGACTGCTTATCATCCTCAGACCGACGGTCAGACGGAGAGGGTGAATCGTGTTTTAGAGGATCTTTTGCGCTGTTGTATTCTGGATTTCGGAGGTAGTTGGGAGGATCACTTACCGCTTGTAGAGTTCTCCTACAACAACAGCTTTCAGTCTAGTATTGGCATGGCTCCTTTCGAGGCTCTTTACGGAAGGCCATGTCGCTCTCCTGCTTGTTGGTTAGAGTCTGGCGAGAAGCTTATTCTAGGTCCAGATTCAGTTTGGGAATCTTCTGAGAAAATTATTCTTATTCGTCAGAGAATGAAAGAGGCGCAGAACCGTCAGAAATCCTACGCGGACAACCGTAGGAAGCCTCTTGAGTTCTCCATTGGTGATCATGTCTTTATTCGGATATCTCCTATGAAAGGGGTAGTGCATTTCAGCTCTACAAGGAAGTTGGCTCCTCGCTATGTTGGACCATTTCCTATTACGGAACGCATTGGCCCCGTTGCTTATCGTGTGGCTCTACCTACTCACTTCTCTGGAATACACGACGTGTTCCATGTTTCCCAGCTTCGCATGTGTGTCCGCGATCCTGATTCTATCATTGAGCCGCATGCTGTGCCTGATTTAGAGATCTTACCTGATTTATCTTTGGAGCAGCAACCTCTTCGTGTGCTTGATTCGGAGGTTAGACGCCTTCGCAACAAAGAGGTTCCACTCGTGAAGATTCAATGGTCACCGAATCCTAAGGACTGCACTTGGGAGACCAGAGAATCTATCGAACGCTCTTATCCTGGCTTTCTCCCATCTTCTTCTGCGGGTGAGAATTCTCTATTTTATCTCTATCACTTCTTTTGTGGATTTGACGTTATAGACGACATCTATCTTAAGGAATTACAGGGACGCAATTTTCTTAAGGGGGGGAGTCTGTAACAACCCGGGATTTGCATTACCAACTAATAAATAAAAGTTAGGATTTTATTTATTTTAATGAAGCATAAAAGGATTTGGAATAACAAAATTTATTTGAAAAAGGCTATTTTAATTTAATGGGAAATATGGGATTTTAAAATGAGGATAAAATGTTATTTTTGGAAAGTTAAATATTTTAGTAGAGATTTTAAAATTGGTTTGGATAAGAAAAATGAGTTTTATAAACATATATGAACACTTAGACTAATTGTTGGAAACATGTAAATAACTCTCTTCTTATTGGGTTACTAAACCTAGCCCAATAACCCACCCTAAACCTCCTCTATAAATTATCTCAAACTCTCCTAACCTCATTCATTCATCCCTAATCAAAACCCTAATCATTTCCTAAAGCTTTCATAACAAAAATGACCTCTATCTTCATCTTCTTCTAGTTTTAGCTTATGCAAGTCATTCTATGCAAAGGTAATGCAAATACCCACCTCAAATCCATTTTTATATCTTTCTTATTTCTGAAATTGATTTGGTAACACATGTTTTATGTGTTTTTTTGATCTTATAGCCTCCTAATCATCGTTTGCTAACTTGGGTTGATGCTATAGTAGTCTTTGTTGCTTTCTAGAGAGGTATATTGCTAAAAACATCTTCTAATATGTGTTTAATCATCTTTTGATTTTGGTAATCAGTTAGTAACACATGTTTTATTATGTAACATGTGAATCATAGCTCTTTGATCATCTTTGCTTTCATTTGGAGTGTGCACATAAGGTACTTGTAATATATGCTAGCTGAAATTATAATTAGTTTATTGCTGTTAGTAAATTAGGCATATCTCATTCACCTTAAATCGGAATTAAGATTTTCTTGAAGTTCTGGAAAGCTTATTCTGTACCCTATAACTTTTATGTTTTGTGCTTTGCCTAATTTTGAGGTTTGAAAGGTCGGAATCATGCTTGTTTGTCGCTGACCTGACAACAAACTACAGGGTTGATAAAATAAAAACCTGAAATTGATTTGGCCATAAGTTACTCTTTTCTTATCCAAATCTAATAATTTTGGATGTTATGGAAAGCTTAGATTAGAGCTAAAACTTTCATGTTTTGAGTTTCATGAAATTTCGAATTTAATTTGGTCAAAACTGTGCATTCTTACCACTGTCCCGAGAGCACAACGACAGTGATATAAAATTTTAGATCTGAGAATTGTTTTAGTCATAGAATTTTCATTTCTGGTGGGAATTTGACGATCTTGGTCATTCCGGAAAGATAAGAAACTAAGCTACAACTTTCATTTTATTCATATTGCCAGAAAGAAAATCTCTCGGCAATCGATTTCGGACCGGAAGAGGATGAGTAATATGAAGTTTACTATGCCAAAATTGTGGTTTTTCATCTCTGGCCAGTTAGTGCATAGCTATAGGCCTTAGTCTCTTTTCTCCCATTGTTTTCAGCGTAGAACCCCGACTTTGCGACGCCATCCCGGGCTCGTCCTTTGTCGGATTTCATCGTTTTTGGTCTCATTAAAATGATGAGATCGAGATCTTTAACCATGCAAAATTTGGTTTAGATCTGGGTGCATTAGATACTTCGTTTCTATTGCCGAAGTAGCACCCAGAAACTGTTTTACAATAGTGATCATTTTCAGTTATCGTCGGACCAACTTTGAAACATTTTCGTTTCTTCATTTCAAGTCGAAACCGAACGATTCTTGTTGCATATGAAAGTAGGAGTACTTTACTACGCTCCTGCAAATTTTCATCAAGATCTGAGTTCATGTGACCCTTCGACCATGTCGTCGAAGTGAGACCTTTACACTGTTTTGACACAGTAAAGTTTTATGATTTTTGTCCGAATTTGGGACGACGCCGTTTCTTCGTTTCAAGTCGGAATTTCCCGATTCTTTTTGCAGTTTGGAGCAGGGATATTGGACTATATGTCTACCAATTTTCATGCCATTCGGATTAAGTTTGCTAGTCCGAATAATTTTCCGAACTTGGGTTCGCGTCATTTTTGGACTATTTTCCAACACTTAGAATATTTTCAGTGATTTTCTGTTTTTATTGATTTCTTTGAGATTTGTCTCTAGATTTCGTACACGGGTTTTATGAATTATTTTCAAAGGATTTTTTCACTCCTAAATGGCTTTAGAAATTATTATATAATATTATTTTTAATTATTAAATTAATTACTCCATAATAGGAGAGTTTTCAAAAGCCGTTTTAAAGTGATTTCAAAATCAATTATAAATCCGTTTCGCACCATTATTTTCTATAATAAAAATCTCACACTCACTTTTTAGCACGTCGAGCGAAGTGGAAAGGTGCTTAAACGGTTAGGAAATCTCCGGCCTATGGAACCGTGTGTATTTCCTTTCCGGTTAATCCCCGACCTATTCGATTGATCGTTTTGACCTTTGGGTCTAGTTTACCGATGATACGAGGTGGACTTTTTATTGTTTGGAGTGTGAGCTTGCTATTGGTTAGTAAACCGTTTAGTGCGAACGTGGGGTATGGGACTCATTGTTAACACTTTACGGGTTCCTCTCCAAGAAGTTAGTGACACATTAGCCTCTGGGCGGCCAGTACTGGACCTCTGGGTCACCACGCCTCTGGGCAACCGTCTCTGGACACCTGCTTTATGGAGCAGTTTATTTTTCGGCATGCGCCTCTGGGCCTTTATCCTTCTGGGAAGGATCTTGCAGTCCCGCGCGTTCCGCATCTGTGCGAGTGATCGATCACAACTCTACAGTACTTGGCAACAACGACTCCGGTCGGTGCACGTGCAATATTGGTATTATTTGATGATTTTTATATCCATTCGAGTACCGCCATTCAGTGTTGGTTCTATGGAACCATACGATGTAAGTGCGATTGCCTTGTGGATTCACAGTGTCTCTGGACACTGCTTTTCAGTGTTGGATTTCATTGACTTTTTAGTATATCCCCATTGCTCTTTGGAGCATCGATCTTTGCTTGGGCATTGATTACAGACTTTGGTCACTCTTGGGATTATTGCCTATGGGCATCTTTTTATAGCTTTGGCTACGCCGATGATATGAGGCGATTTTATTTATTCTACACTTTGGTGTTGATTTCTCTTTGGAGATTTTTATTGTTTATTGATGATTAGGGATCGTCATTATATTCATGTGGTTCATAATATACTTCTCTTTGGATAAGTACTGTTTTATTTATCTACCGCATTATTATATATCTCAGTTATTACTGATTGTTTAGCTAGCATGACCCGAGTGTTTTCGCTCGGGTCAGACCGAGTTGTTTCAGGTTAGGTCTCTGGACTTAGCTTCTGTGCTTCCGCTTGGACATTATCTGCTATGCTGATAGATAGCGCTTTTATTTGTCCACTATTCTGCTACTCTGTTATTATTCAGACTTTGATGTATACATATTTTTGACTCACATGTGTGAGCAGTGGCTTTGTACCCACTTATAGTATTTGGATCTGTATTGATGATGTATTGTTCTGAGATTTTATATCTGTTATGTGATTCTGTTCTGTGATGCTATTTCATTATGTTATTATGCTTTGTTCTGGTAGATCTTTAGCCATTTGTAATTTCGTTATAAGTATTTACCGAATATGTCGAACCACCTATTTGAAAAAAAAAATAGATACCACCCTTTCGACGTATTCAGTAGATAGTTATAGCTTGATTACAAATGGTCGCTTCCACTATACTCTATTCTCCGCTTTAACAAACAGTATTACTCCCGTAATACTCTTTGTTACAGTGGGTCTCAGAGTGGGGCGTTACAGCTATTTAATGTATTTATTATGCAAGCTTCCCGTAAGGTAAAGCTTCTTACAACTTAAACAAGAAAAGAAATTTGAAGACTACTTATTACCTAAGATACACGATGATTATTATTTTGAATCAATGTAATGCAAGGTATAGATTAAGAAGATCTATATGAATCAAGAATATTATAAAATAGTTTATGTAGTTATTAAAATAGTAATGCAAGGTAAAGTTTTTGATTGATTTAATTGATCATGTTTATGATGAAGTGCCAATGCAACTTAATAGGAACAAACTCAAAAGATCACATAACACACATACATATTTCATATTTTGTCCAACGTACATTACATTATATACTGTTATAACTTCATGTAAAACACCCCTCCCACCCTACTTATTGCATTATAGGATATTTTATCACATAACACCCAAACTTTGTTTAATACCAGGCACTGATTTTAGTTTCCTTTCATTTTTTTTCTTTTGGAGTACATTTACAATTTCTTTCTTTTTACAAATTACCATTTTACATTTTCCAAAAAAAAAAAAAAAACTGTGCATATCTTCACTGCACAGCCCCTGCCTCTTTCCTCTATCCACTGATTGCATGCACTGCCTATCATCAACCTTTCTGGTGCACTACCTTGCTTCACACCATCAACTGCCCATTCATATCCACTTCTTCCTCAACTTAACATGCTTTTCCACTGCCTATAACATCACTGCATCACAACCTGTAGCATCAACATTTTTTTGCTCTGCCATACACAGTCTGCCTTCAACATTTTTGGTTCCATAACATTTTTCTTTAGAGATATCAATTCCCACTTAGGTAGTAATCATGCTGCATAACCAATTTCCATGCCCATTTAATTTGCAGCCGTTGGGTGCTTATATGATGTAATTTCTATTGAATTTCGATTTTTTATCCAAAGTTTATTCCTTCTCCAACGTGTAATTTTATCCTAATTGAACATTAATACACTTGTTTACCTACTTAAATGCTAAAGTTATCATTATTCATTTCATCTACTTAGGTTGAAATGCATTGAATCCTAAAATTAAGCCTTCTGTTTGAAGTCCGATCATTGTTCTTATATTGTAAACGGCAGGTCCAATTAGCTAAATTAGCATAGTATTGAATATTACCACTCTGTTATGAAATATTGAATCCTAATCAATATTGTAAACGGCATAGTATTGAATCCTAATCAAACTTATTTCTGCCTGTCAACTTTTTTTGACTTAGCAATATTGAATATTACCTCTCTGTTATTTCCAACATTTTCTATGGCTGAATTTCAAAGTGATTGATATGATTTTGCATCCAAATATGAATCCATAATTCACTCTATCAGTTAAATATATGTGCTTAATTATGCATTCATCTCTTTCACATAACTTGAAGCTGAAAAAAAGGCATATCAGCAACAATCTGTAAAGTTCAAATCCTTAACTGTAAGCTTGGGTTATATGTCCCCCTTTTATTGCACCATCTTTGTATGCATTTCCTGCGTGCAAACTGAGACGGAGAGAGAAATTTGATCGGGCATTCTTTGACAAACTACATGTAATTTGGATGGTATCATATGAAGTAAGGAGTAAATAATATGAATTGGTGAAAATGGTATGCAATTAATCTTAATTCCATCTCTAAATCTTTCACAATGTCAATGTTAATATATCTTGATACCAGTGAACATTGATTTAACGTTTGCTTTAAAAGGGATTGAAGCATAAATATCTTTGATCCCTGAATTACTTAGAATTACAATTTATAAATCACTGTATGTTGATCAATTATCATCCTAACTATAGTACGAAATTAAGTTGGATTAGAAGTTTGAAGCACAAGTTTGAGGCACAAGTCTTAAGAGTGTAAAATAAAAAGAACACACGAATGGAAATTAATAATATGCTAGCTATAGATAATCATACTGGACAACTGTATAAGAAAGTTCCATTTAAAATAGATTACTACGAACAGTTGTTCCCAGTTAGCATGATTTAATTATCTCCAATAATGCAAGGTTTGCAAATTATAATTACATATTGAGTTGATACAATAGTTGAAATAGACTATGTATAATTCTGATAAGACAGCCTATAAACATTTATATCGCATGTTTAATGTTCAAATAGTTACTAATTAATATTAATTAGTAGCTTCTGAATATATAGAATTCGAAGATAGAATTATATTAGCTTAACGTTTATAGCTAGTCTCACTATCACATTGTACATAATGATCTTGCTTGGTATGTATTACTGATTAAATATTATGGCAGCAGTGTTCCATAATACTCTCGCCAATTCATGTGCCAACATATGTTGTTAGTGTTGAGGGGGTGTCATGCCAATTTAAAAAGAAGTGAGACATGGATGGAACTGTCACAATAGTCTGTATACCTTTTTTGTTGGCTTGCTCTAGACTGATTTTGTGTTTTGCTAATAACATACTCATGAATTTTTATATCAATTCATTTTAATATTCAAGCTTTAATAGAAGCAGCAGAAGAGAGGCAAAAATCAGAAGCTAGTGTTAATGGTAATGAAGGAGTAGTTAGTTTGGAAATTTTTGTAAGAGATGGCGTTGCTGAAGTTTTTGGAAATGATAAAAAAAGAAGCTATTGCCGTGCAATTAGTTCTACATCTACTATGAAGCACGTAAAACTCACTCAAGCTTCAAAAGAAATTATCAATTACAAAGAGAATGAAGATAAGCGATGGAAAATGAAGATGCAACAGAAGATTGATCAAATGCATGAAGAAAGTAGAATAACGAATTCAACTCTAGCTGAAATGCAACAATGTGTACGGCAACTTGTTAGTCAGATTGGAACGAATGCGATGGCACTAAGACCAGAAATTGGTTCACATACCGAGCACCATCCTGGCCCTACTCCTACTCCATCTACTGCTGGTATTGGATCTTCTACGGTTGAAAGGCAAGCGGTGCAATTATTGTCACGAAAAATGGAAGTGGTAGCTAAAGGACATCTTGGAGTGCAGAAAATTTGTCATGGTAGAAAGGTTGGAGATGGAGAAAATGTTGTTTGGGTGGAGGATGTTCTTAATCCGGACGAGCCACTTTTTGATGCACCTCAAAATGGTCATTATACATTGTCCGAGTTGGTTGATGGTGGTTTTGTAGTTTGGCCGGAGTGTCATATTCGTTGTTTGTAACCTTCTAGATATGTTGTAGTAGTGACATTTGATGTTGTCACAATGAACTTTGTAGAATTTGATATGTACTATTTCGTACGTTTGATGCTTTTTAACAATTTGATGATATGTTAGTTTTGAATTTTAGTTTCGCGTTTTCTAT
Source organism: Allium fistulosum (assembly GCA_030737815.1). Classification (NCBI taxonomy): domain Eukaryota; kingdom Viridiplantae; phylum Streptophyta; class Magnoliopsida; order Asparagales; family Amaryllidaceae; genus Allium; species Allium fistulosum. The sequence goes on from CM060906.1 coordinate 362,478,727, forward strand.
TGTTATAAATTCGTATTGATATAGTTGAATGAAATATTATTAGATGCTGAATAAGATATGTTTTTGCTATACCAAATTTGTAACACTTATAAGTGTTGGTAATTTTTCTATTTTATACAAGGAAATCCTAACGGATATAACCGTTGGAAATTAAAATGTTCCCAACGATTATAACCGTTGGGAAAAATCGTAATTTGTAACGGTTATAACCGTTGGGAAACATGGTAATTCCCAACGGTTAAAACCGTTGGGAATCTTGGTAATTCCCAACGGTTATAACCGTTGGGAATGACCAAAATTTCCAACGGTTATAACCGTTACAAAATATGTAAAATATTATAACGTAGTTGCTACCAACGGTTATAACCGTTGGAAATTTGATTACCAACGGTTATAACCGTTACAAAATGACAGTTCTGGTGTAGTGAATGACATAATAATATCGTACAACATCCTAATATATGTTCCCTCTAAGCCTACTAAAATAAATATTGGTCATGTTGTCCTTATACCTGAAATATCTCAGACTGACCCGAGTATTATAAAATAACACACGGATCAGACTATATCTAGTCAAGGGTATATAATAACGGTAACACAATATAAACACAGAATAATAATATAATAAGATTAACATCAATAATCAAATCATAAGACAACATATTAAAGAATGTATATAATGCGATAAATAATCATCAAGATACCACAATACCCAAATATCTCAAATTGATCCGAAACAATCAATTCTCCTATCAAAAGATGTTATCACCCATATAGAAACATATCAAATCAGAAATCATAGAACCAACATAAATGGATGAATCATTCATATCTCAAAATCAACATCAAATCTTAAAATATTAATAGATGAGATATCACCAAGTATAATCAAGCTAGCACAAAGCATTGCCCAAATATACCTCTCAATCCCAATAAAATATTATCAATATCAAATAGAATTAGATAGGCTACCCATCAATATAAATGAGAATCCACTATACTTTGGTCATATAACTCAGGTACAATCTCAACTCCTCATATCTATACTATCCAGCAATATCATGATGGGAAATGGATGTACGATAGACATGAAGTCCCAAGTAGAGTCATCTATATAACAATATGCGGCACCTAGTCCATATCAGTACTTCAGTGAGGTGTATCGATCATATACGCTAATCTACTATTCCGTTAGCACAAGAAGGGAGATTGATAGGACTAAGCAAGCTCCAAAGACACCAAGTCTCTATAGTCTTTAGTTACCTCACAGTCATCGTGACATGTATCCACTGGTGTCTCGTCAACACGAATACCTTAACTCGTGACACTACAAATGTCGTTATAGGTAACAGACTACTGGCCTAAGTGACACAGGGGCAATAGCACAAAGCCAAGCACTACGCTAAATGTATATGGAGCTCCATAAATCTAGAGTGTCACAGATCTGGGGAGCAACCCCACGATAAGGCCGATAGGGTGGACGCTGACCATCTGGTCCTCTCCAACAAATATAATAGGAGTACATCGTAATAGTGGCATATATAACCAATACATATAGACCTGAAGTCTCACTAAATATAGGCACTGAACCATATATCACTACATATCACCTCACACTATCCATTCTATTCTCGTCACATGAGTGTCATTTACTTATAATGAATAACAGAAAAAATATCACAAAAGCGTCTCATACCACTACGTGATACTGTAACGTTTATTCAGTGCTTATAAACTCCACTCAATAAACTCACTATTCTGTATAACGAGTCCAAAGAATAACCGAAGAAATATTACCGAATGCTCCATCCCAACCAGTATTATAACTCTGTTTATTCAGATTTCTCGTCACACAGAATTAAACATCATATAATCACATAGAAGGATGTCATCACCGTATCATAATAAAATCATCGACTAAATCAATATCAATGGTGAATCCCTCATATGATCCAATTTAATATGCAAGAAGAGAATGCTCAAGAAAACTAATATAAATGTTGGTTAATTCAAATAATTGTAAAATAAATAATTAACAGTTAATAATAATAAGTCATTTACAACATATAATTTTTATATAACCAAATAAATGCCAAGAAATAGATAATGAATGCACATTCTAGAATTAATTAAGTAATTGATTAATCTTAGATAAAATTTATTATTTACGATAAATAACAAATTTCTTATCGTTATATATATAATTAATCGATTATTAAATATTTATTAATAATACCTGAGAACTCATTTTAATTCACGAAAAAGTTTACAAAGCGAACTATTGCATATAAGTATTATTTCATAATTTACTAAGATTATTAAATAATAACAAAAAACGTTAAAATTAGTTAAATTTGTTCATAATCAATTAAGTATATTTTTCAAAACTTAAATTATATTTATATATATGCAGCAAGATATGGACAAAATAAAATGCAAGCACCCACTCACATTTATACGCACACAATCCAACAGTAGCCACTCACATGCAAAACAACCTATACACACATGAAGGCACAGTAATGCACGCACATATATCTATACTATAAAGCAAAACTTTGGTCAAAGCGGTCAAAGTGAAGCCTTTTTTGAAAGGCCTAAAATGCCCATGGTAATATAGTGTGAAACTTATCTACGAAGGGTTATTTTTGTTATTTTATTAACTAATTTACAGAGGCTGGATAATTCAACGAAAAATTATTGGAGCAAACAGCTATTTCCTCTTACCCTTACTGCTGCACGTTCCCTTGCCACGTTCTTAGCAGTATCTCCATCACAGATTCAAACTTTTCGGTTATTCTCTTTCCAGCAATCCATTTATCGCCATCTTCCATGTTTAGTATCAAAATAAACAATTCAATAAAAAATTAAAAAACGAGTAAAGTTATGTCCAGATCGCAGCCGATGGCCCTCTCGACCATCGTTGGTCTCCGATGACCCACCTGACGCACCATGAAAGAACTACTCAAACCGATGGAGGTGGCGTAAACGTCTTAGGTGGCCGATGTGAAAATTATTCTTAGGTTGTATGCAAATCTCTATACTTTATTAGGTTTGTTGTTGCCATTCATTTTTTTGACAAGCCCTGTTATTACAGATACCGGTGATGGTTCTTAGATTTCAATTTTTGATTTGGGATTTTATTAACCAAATTTCCATTATCATTGTGCAAATTTTCCCATCTTCGCTAAGAGCACCATGGGGATATTTGGAGACGAAGAAGCTAAGCTATAGTTGTAAATAGTGTTACGGTTTAGGAAGTTGACCTTGCAGTTTTCAGCAATGATGAAAGTTGCTTCAGATAGAGGATTCGCTGAATGAACTAAGACCGACATATAGACCCAAAAAAATTCTTCATCCAATTTAGACATTGTTGGAGTTTGCACAAGAAGAATCGGGTTAGACAGTTCACATGTAATGTTTGATATAATTCCGCATTTTTAGAAAAAAATTATGTTGCTTTTTGCATTGAAAATGATTGTTTTGTTCTCTAGGTTGGTGCTCAGAATGTTAATTTCTTGGTGAATAGATCTTTGCCTTGGTCCATTATGAATTTCAATATGTTCAAAAATTCTCTCCAGTAAGTCAATAAAATGTAAGTATATTTTTACTCCATTTTATGTCATAAATTGAAAAAACTATAGTGCATGTATATTTAGTCATGTAATTTGTTGATTGGAATCATATAAATATTAATGTTTGAGTAATATCTGTATGTCATTTTGTAGCTGTCATTACTATATGTCTATACATTAGTTCTAAGATATTGATATGCATCCATTTTTAGCTCATAAATTTACTTTTAGACACATTATTATGCATGACATACCATGTATTACGTGTCATTAACTACATGACCAACCCTGTGTTAGTAATATGCTTTTCCTTGAGTGAATCCTAAATATGGTATTATTATAGCCAGTGTTAACCCATTATTTTAGCATGAATGAATGTATTATGCTTATGTTACATGATACAATTATCATCCAATTTTAGTTGCCAGATATTATGATGAATCCATGCTAACAGATAGCTTTGGTGACCTTTGATTGACTTTTTGATAGTTTTTGCAAAGTATCATGGAAAAGCTGAGAATATTGGAGATTCACTTATTGACCAATTTGTTTGGAAGTTTGTTAAAAAGGTGGATACCCTTAGAATATGGCACTAGATATATTGACTACTAAATATTTCATTCGCATATTGATTATCATTTGGTATTAGTTGTAGATTTGTAAAAACTGTGAATAAAAGTGAGAAGAAACCTCTTTGCAATTTGGCCATCTTAGTTAGTGCCATCATATGGGCCGGCTCCCCGTCTACTTGTACTAACTGTTTTGTGGAATATATTTGCTTATCTACTAATAGTGCGTAACTAACTTTTATGTCATTTATTCCTCTTATCATTATTTCCCATCTAAATTTCCAGCAACTTTTCGCATTTCCTCTCTCTTCTTCTATTAGACTTTAAGCCTAATTACATTAAAATTGCTTTTCAGGTTTAGATGTTGGTTATTTGACTGGCGTAAATGAGGACCGACGGCACTGGAAATTGGCTTCAGCATTCAGTTCCATTCTTTGCAGTGGTGGTAAAATTAATCATTTTAACCCTTATCAGCATTTACTCACAGCTACGAGTGAGGTTGATCGCACTTCCATATCCAGTATAGATATCGATAATCATACAAGCAAAGATAGCAGTTGCTGTAATCCAATGGAAAAAAAAGGATTAGTAGATTGGCTGCCTTGGTGTTGCTGCTGCTGCACCTATTTTATATTTGTTGGAATGTCACAAACGGCTTTTGCTGTAGAAACATCGACTACCCTTATTAGTAATGGTGACAATGCAACGACAACAACAGTCAAAGCTGTAGCCGTTGCAGCAGCAATAAGTAATTTTTGCGGAGAAATGGTGGTGAAGAGAATGGGTGGGCCTAAGTTCATACAACTGCTGCATGTTTTTCAAGATAAGGTTTGATTCTTGCTGCTTTGTTGAGGCTTTCTAATTTCTTTTTAATGGGCGAGACTTCTATCACCACTCTCAGGCCTTGGAATTTTGCAATTATACATCTACGTAAGTTCAAGGCAAGGGGTGCCATAATTAAATGCCACTGTCAGTGCAGGAGCTTCACACTTTAGGACATATACAAGTACTTTCATTTGAAATTTTATTGTAAATAGTTTTATAAATTATGATGATTTCTTACAATATTTCCTATATATTTGCTAATGCTATACATTAGCGATATATTTTCAATCTCAAAGCATATATAAAATGCAGGTTCACTTTTGTTGCTTTAACAAGAACGAAAAAAAAATCATTGTCTGATTAAATGGCTTCTATATGTTTCTATACACGTCAAAGTCATTTTGTAAAATCTAAAAAAACCCTTACAGCGTTTTTTAATACAAGTTTCTCCTGCACACGTGCATCGCACGTGCCAAAGTATTTTGAACATCTAATGTTGGAAGATCGATACTTTACATTTTTGATCATCTAATGTGTGTGTGTGTACAGGGTTTAAGCTACTATTCTACTCCTATGTAATACCAATATTATAAAATAGCAGTTGTAGATTTTTTAATGACTTGCAACTTTTTTTAAGTAATTGATCTAAAGCAAGTATTTTGATTCTTTGTACTAGATTGACTGACCTAAAAAACTATTTTTTGTGATGACTTTAGCAGTTTGTTATGTGGTTTACACAGTACTCATTATTTTTTGTGATGGCTTTATACCATGCTAAGAATAAATTACGACTCCTTATGATTTTTGCAGTTGTTGCTTTTATGATGGAACTAATTACAAAGTTCTCACAAGAGGCAATGGATATACGTTATTTATAATATATTTTATATACAGTAGTTATTTATCTACATGAAGCAACAAATTATACATATTCTCAAATCAAAATTGGTCATATAGTGCCAACATATAAAGATACTTTTTGTAGTCTCTCTTGGTCATTGCAGGTAGTCACTTGAGATATTATATCTTCCTTACAATAGGATATATTATGTAATTTTTTCTTTGCTTTATATTTTATGAAATGAGTTATATCTTATATTAGTTAACTTGGATTATGTGGGTTCAAGTTCTTAAACTCTCCTTAGCAGTTACTCTGAGTCAACAATGAAACTGTATTTTATTCTCTTGAATTTAGCTCTTTTGAATTTTTTTTATTCTGATTTTATCATTGTATCTCCTGAAGTTTATTTTTCCTCGGTTCATATATTGTACCTTTTTTGCGATGGAAGTGGAAAAGCTCAATCGATGGGCGAGACAATCATGATAATGTTAACTATTTTCCAATTAACCAACCTCATTGTAGCATTACAGAAAACATGTATTTCTCTATACCACATACTTTAGTTTGGCTCTCTTTTAATTTCAACCTATGTAGATATGAGAATTTTGGATTACTTGCTGTTTCAACATTTATCCTTTCTACTCAAGCCTCAGGTTATTGTTTGGTAAAAAAAAGGCGAGTTTCATTACTGTTTCATGAGTCATTTGACTCGGTTTAATCATATTATTTCAATTACATTATATGCAGATATTTTAAAAGAAATTCTTATTTTATTTATGATGTTAACATTTGATTTATTTCATTGGAAGAATAAATTTTGGTCAAAGGCTATCTGTTTTTGATATAGTGTGCTTGATTTGAAAATTATGTCTCCCATAAAGCAAAAACATGGTTTCATATAAACAATTAATGATGATATTTTTATGATTTTATGTCCATATATTTTCTTATGTTCCTATGAGTTTGTGAATTGATTTTGTTTTCAATTTCTTTTGACATAACTATCTTGCTTTTAGCTCCAGTATAAAGGTGGATATAGGGTGTTTGATTATTGAAAACCATTAGTTATATTAAGATATTAATTAGATTAACTATGGTATTGGATGCGCTGATTAGGTTATGAAATATTTATCTTTTTTACTTCTTTGAAAACTGAATTCGCTAACTGTTGAACATGCAGATTACATTTAATATAAGTTCTAAATCCACACCAATTTAATCTTAGTACTTTTAGTTTTTGAGATTTTTTTGAAGCACTTCCTAATTTATTGCAGTAATAGAAACTTATATTAGCATGTGATTTACATGTTTAGGCATGATAAGTGTGCATTGTGATTTATATGCCAACTGAAGGAAAATCGATGTAAATATCTAAAGCATTCATATCTAACTACGAAAACTGAAGCTAGCGAACACAACAATCAAAGAGAAGTAGGTATGACTAGATATGAATGTGAGTAGGCTGCAAGAAGACAACTGAAGAGAGCTTGATGGGATGAACTGAAGCCCTAAGCTAAACTGGCGAGTATTTGGGTAGAGTTTTGCTTATGTGTCGGCTTGCAGGAAGGTCGACTGCCTCAATATTCGCCTTTCGTCTAAGCTTCCTCCAGGCAAGGTACTTTTTGGGCATTATTTCTTATTTTTTTGAAATCGATAATTACGTTATCTTAGTTTCAGCAATGAAGATGTTCGTTGAAATTAAATGAGGAGATTGAAAATGGTTCTATAATACGAGATTTAAAAATTGCATGTCAAGACAAGAAGCCCTAATTGAAAAGTAGAAGACAATCAATCTGCATCGATCTATCTTAAATATCAAGTGACTTATTTACCTTTGATTTTTATATGCAATTTTTGTTTGTTATCAGTGACATCCCATGTCTTCTTTTCATTATATTTTTAGTAACTTATATTAGTTTATACCCATTTTTAGTTAGTATTAATTTTAGGATAATAGTTTCAGGTTGGAACTTTTAAAAAGTTTATGATGAAGACGAGAGGACTTCATACCAATAACTGAAGAAGTACAAGAGAAATGGAGGTATTGTTTTTTAATGCTTTGCTTATTTGTTTACATATTGTTCAATTCATTATTGTCTACCTTTGTATCTATAACTCAAATGGAAAAGAATGGTCTTTCAGAGAAGAAAAGGACGAGGTTTCAGAAATGAGAGAGCTTGGACACAACAAACTTAGAAAGAGAGAGGACTTCTTACCGATAAGTGAAGAAGTACAAGAGGAATGGAGGTACTATTTTTTTTTCTTTTTTCCCCCTCCCTCATGCTTTTCTTATTTGTTTATAGGTTGTTGATTTCATTATTATCTACCTATGTATCCAAAATTCAAATGGAAAAGAATGATCTTTTAACAATGACAAGCTATAGTACTTTACTGATGGAACCTAATATTATCTAATTTGATAATTTGACTTATATTTGATGCGATGCTAGCTGATGTAGTGATAGATTTTCACTATTTCATGTACCAAATTAATGTTAGTTACTTTTTTTATACTGCCAAACTAAAGTATTTTACTAAGAATAGATAGAAAATTAGTCCAGTATATTAATGTTTTTAAGTACTGAGATTGTACACAAGCCATCAACTTCTATCCTTGGATTTTCTTGAAGTAGAAATAGGTCCCACATCTGATCTTGCTGATGTTTGGTCATGTAAAAATAATTAAGATATTAATTATAGTGACCGTTTACTTTTTTTACTTCTGAAGCTTATAGTTTCATGTAATAGATACTGCTAAATTGGATATTTTCATTAAAGTCAATCATTAACAGTTCTTATGGAGCATATTTGTTCTATTTATCTAACCTAAACTATGATCTTGAGAATATTATGAAATGGGAAGGTGTACGTTCTTTTTGTGATTTCGAAAAGTTGTGCATTTTTACTATTAATAAAATTGTTGGATCAAATTCAGTTGAAAGTAGCTGTAAATTTGAGAGCAGAAACGTAGAAAAAGCGATTTGATAAAATATGTATTATAAAGCAAAACCTTGAATCAACATCATTCTCACTTGGTTCCCTTTTGAGCACATTCTCCAAACTCATTTACTAGGGTAAATTTGACAAAAAATTATTCAGAATTGAGGAATATCATTCCCTATGGGGTTGTACACTGATCTGGGTTTAAGAATGGTGAACAAGGCTTGGTAAGGTTCACTACAACAAAACAACCATTTTACAATGGGCAATGCCCGTTGTAATATGGATTTCATAACGGGCATGAGCCCGTTGTATTAGGCCTAGTTGTAATAGGTCGACCATATTTTACAACGAGCAATGCCCGTTGTGATACACCTTTTTACAACGGGTAATGCCCGTTGTAACACACCTTTTTACAACGGGCAATGCCCGTTGTAATACATGATATTACAACGGGCAATGCCCGTTGTAATATATGATATTACAACGGTTTCTGACCGTTGCAAAATAAATATAAATTTTAAAAAAATTACAGTGGCATATATCCATACCAATAATGAATAATTTAACAAGTAATAAATATTATCATAAAACAACCAAAATCACATACGAAAAGACTGAATAAAACCATATCGACAAAGTCCCAACACATTTCAAAAAGATATATAAGTTTACATTCATAGAGAGTTCTAAGCACATAACCCTTACATATATACATAAGAGCTAGTGTTAAAAAGCACCGACACATAACTAATCCAAAAAATACATATTAAGTTCTAAGTACTAACACATACCAAAATACACACACATACTAGGCCAAGGAAATGAAGTCTTTGTGCCAAGCGACGGTTGATCCAACAAACAAATGAAGTCTTTGTTCAGCCCTTGCTTGAACTACATCACATATTTGTTTTGTAATGTCAAAGAGTGTGAGTTTTGAGGCAGCCACCTCCTCGCCTAAGATGACCTACTGTGAACAGCGCACACACAATACATATTACACATCATTTACGCTGGTATAAATATAATCTATAATAAAAATAAAATAAATGAATAAATAAATAAGACGACTAACCATGTTAGGAATATGTTCTATTAGTATGTAATATGTTCTGACGTACTCAAGTGTTTGAACATGTGGAATTTTCAAATCTCGTTGGACAATAACACAGTAACGTTAGAAGACATCTATTTTTATGTTTTATGATTGAATTTTTTTAGTCGGATCTGTTAGACATCTATTAGTATCTCTAGTCTTTTCTTCTTTCCTTTTTTTTTGTTTTTTGTTTTTGATAAAAAAAGCTTAGTTTATATTTAAGCTAATGAATTCATATTTAAACTAAACCGGGCAAATATGACTTGAATTTATTTCATAATCAAATATTTTAATTTCAACCCTCTAAACTTTTATTGCTCAAATTTTAAAGTCAACAAAAGACAATATAAACTATATGATATTACTAGCGTTCCAGTAAATCAAAACGCATCAAATAGTAGACAGAATGATGCGATTAGAATGAAAGCTCACCTGTTAAATCATTGTTATGTGAAATCCAAAAAAAAGTAAAAAAGATACTCACTTATTCATCTGTCGTGCTCTCTCATGTACAATAGATTACCAGGACAGCTGCATACAATAAATGGTACAGATTTCCCTAAATAAATAAGACGACTAACCATGTTAGGAATATGTATTTACGCTGGTATTGTACATAACTAGCATAATTGGCATATATTAGTATACTAACTATAGATTAAGTAATGTATTTAGAATAATGAATTGGTTATATTAAAATACAAAGATTAATAGTAATACAATCATAAATATCGATATAAGATACCTTGGTTGAGCTACCTGAGGAAGCAAAAGTTTCAGCAAGTTGAGCAACATCTGTATTTGATGTTACCCCTGCAGAAAACAAAAACAAACAATTAGATTTTAAATATGTTAACCACAAGCAACAAACTTTCTTATTGTGCTCCCTGTAACAAACCTTAAGATAAGTAAAGAATATGTAACATCCAAAACCAACCTATAACTCCCAAAACCCTTCTCCACCATGTCATTCCACAGCTCCATCCCCATCTCCACCTTGTCTGGCTGCCCTATCAACCCCAATCCACCTATCAGGCTTGTGTAGCTTATCAAATACACAAAATTAAAAAATGGGTAGTTGAGCTCAATATCCCATAATTATTTAAGATATTCATAAAATCCTTCTGCTTTGGGGATTAGAATTATACCCATTCATTATAAAAGTACTCATTCTCTAATACCATCCTAAGCCTTTGCCAAATATAAGCTTTGACATTTTAGCTAGGCTAGAGCTGGTTGCAATAGAAGTATCCATATTCATCTCAAGTTCATGAAAATACGCAAAGATGGAACCATACGAAAGAGAGAACAAAATAAGATCAACAGACCAAACCATCAACGATCTAGATATATATATGTATTTTGGACAAATGCCTAATCTATCGTGCAACTGAAACTGACAAGCACAATAGACATGCATGCAAACCTAGTAATCAGATAATCATAAAATTCCTACTGGTTTGTAATAGCATGATCAGAACAGCTATGTCACAAAAAGAACAGGAAAGAGCAGCTTCGCCATATATAATATTGGCATTTGACAACCAGTGTAATAAATAGAAGTTAATGAACATCCAAAAGAAGGAATTAATAAAAAGAAACTTAACGAGAATGTAAATTAATCTAGCATCAAATTAAATGCCATAGAGCTTACTTGATCTTTTGTATAAAAATAGATCGACCAAAGGATAAAACATCACTAATTAATCATATGTTGGAATACCCTCATGCATTATTCCTAATTTAGTATTAGATAAATGGAGGAAAATCAACCTCTGGTGGTTTATAAATTAGAAAAAGGAAGAACATAAATCAAATGCTTTAATATACAAGCATACAGAAAGTGTGCAGAACATATTTAAAAACATGTTATTTACACAGTCACTTGTGAGTTGGAAAATCGAATACATCATTTAATGATTTAGTGCTACCTTATGGTAGCATTTCAATATTTGTAAGTATTTTACAACGTTCATCTCTATTGCATGTCAGTATTTAATTTTAAATGGTATTGTATTTTATTATTATGTAACATGTTAGCAACATTTCATGTCAGTAACATTATATATGAATTTGAAATTTAAATATAACGTTTCATGTTTTAATAATGCCTTGTACTAACATTTTGTTTTTTCATTATATGGTTATATATTTTTCTTATATGAAGTTGATATTAAATATCAATGTTACTTTATGTGTATATACATATTTGTGTATGCACATCTTTTTTATTTAGAGATCTAAGTGTATTATTAATTGAATATAACATTTGAACCTTAAAGCTACTTAAATGTGGCATTTCATTTTTATGTAGCATATCCTCTTCTTCTTTTGTGTGTGTGTAGTGTTTTGTTTTGATCCATACAATATATAGATGTTGCCAAAATTATAAGAACTTTGTCGCCAAAATATATACAAAATAGAACGGTGTGGTTCAGTTTGCTAGGATTTAGGAATCGCAAAGATTTGGTGAAATTTACATAGGAATTAAACCGATAAGCTACGTGAGTTACCTCAAATTTCATGCTAAAAATGTTTGAAGACCAAAATTAAAATAGATAAAATACAAAATTCAAAAGAACACATAAAATTTGAAAGATTCACGAAACATACATGAATTAAATACATTTAAAGTAGTTCATAACTATTAGTAATTTTAAGAAACCGAAGTACACTGTGAAAGTTGAGAAAAACAATTTCCAAATTATACTAATTTTATATATATATATATATATAATTCCTCAGGTAGGAACAAATCCATGAGAAATCCACTCTTCCTCCTCGTAGAAAAACATAATTCCAGCTTTCAGGCCCAACCCCAGAAGTGGTAATATCACAAATAAAGATATACCTGCTTGCAGTTTTGCCCAAAAGATCTGTTCATTTTTCTTCTCGTTGATTTTAATCTCTGCTCTCAAGGATTCAATGTTCTTCACCGATCTTTTGCATTCTTCGGCCGATTCTTTTACTAGAGCAATCACATCCACGCTGGTTTCTTCTCCCTCGTTCTCAGTCTCTGCTGGTTTGAGAGTCTTAACACAACAAATCGAAAATAGCATTATTGACATGGACCAAAAGGAAGAAAAATTACAAACTGGAATGAATTCTTACCAAATCGTGAGATCTACCTCTGCCCTCGAGATCTAATGAAGCACGCGGGGAACGATTAAACGCTTCTTCGAAGTTGGAATTCAAGCTCTTAGGCAACAACTGATCAAATCAAATCAACAAACTGTTAGATAATTCTGGTGCCGGTGATTTGAATCCAGAAACCGTGAAATTGAAGCCTAAATGGACGAATTAGTGTTACGGTTACTACGTTTTTGCCCCTGGAATTCGAATTGGATGGCAGAAATGCGGCGATCTGAGAAGTGAAAATGATTTAGAAAGAGATTAAAATTCAAAATAAATAAATAAATAATGAAGGATTGGATTAACCTTTCCATTCCGAGAAGATGATAATGAGTTTGAGTGCTGGGCTTTGCGTTTCCAAGCGGTTTGATTCGGAGTTACAGGAACTTGAAGCTTCATCGTGAGTTGTTTGGCGGGAAAAATGAGATTTGGGAAGAAGGTAAGGATATGCAGGTAAAGCTTCGTATCTAGGTGCGTTTGGAGTTGGAGTCCAGGACGAGGTGGAAGAAGCGGAGGAGGCAGAGAGGGTTGGAGTGGGAGAAGCGAGCGCGTTTGAGGAGGGAGTCGAGGAGGTCGGGGTCGGAAAAGGGGATGTGAGGAGAGAGGGCGCGGAGCATTTGATCATTGGAGGAGGAGCAGGTGATGATGTTGTAGATGGTCGAGAGTTGATTGGCGTCGATTTTGGGATTTTGGGATTTAGGGTTTGTTGCAGGGTTTGAAGAGAAGTAAAGAGAAGTGGCGCTGAAATGGAGATTGAAGTATGGAAGAGCTTTGTATAGGATATCTATTACAACGGTCCGGAATGGACCGTTGTAATAGCCATCTATTACAACGGGCAGCAAATGCACCTTGTAAAAAGGTCGTTGTATAGGAAATCTATTACAACGGGCAGCAAATGCCCGTTGTAAAAAGGGTGTTGTATAGGGCATCTATTACAACGGTCCTGAATGGACCGTTGTAATAGCCTTCTATTACAACGGGCAGCAAATGCCCGTTGTAAAAATGGCGTTGTAATAAGGTATTTTTGTTGTAGTGGTTTCCTCTCTGGCTTTTCATGTGGTTCGGTAGTATATTAAATCTATTGGTTATTTGAGTTTGTGATTTTATTCCATAAAGTTTCTTATGTTTCTATGAGATATTGATGGAGAAGCTTGAATCTATGTCTGTTAACTGCGGTTAGGGTGAAGTATGGCGATGGAGTATTTGGGTAAGGTTTCCTTTCTCTTTTTTCATTAAGCTTGACTTTTTTTGTTCAAATTGTAATTGTAATAAATTCATGTGTAATAAAATTATATTATCTGAATTTTAACAAATTTTGCCTTATTTTCCTATGTTTCCATGAGATATATTTCTTACGCTAGCTGTAAATATTCTTTTCTATAGTTTTTTCTTTTGTGTGTTTCCTTTTTTGTAAACAAAGGTTGACATACATTTTCTATTCAGCAGTCCTTGCTTGATACCTACCATAAAAATTAAGTATTTTCTGGGCTTAGATTACTAAATCAACCGTCGAAAGTAGATAAAATATATGTCCAAATTTTGATTTCACCATAACTGTTTATAGCACTGTTTGCATTCGCATGCACATAAGGTCCGAGGGAAGCAGATATAATTCTATTATATGTTGATGAGGGTATTGATGTAAACATGAAAGGGAGGAAAGTGTTTTACCATACTTAGAATTTCCATTTTGTACCCTTAAACATGTAGCTTTGTTGAACAAGGATGTCAATTGGATTTTGAATAGTTTAATAATAGGTTTTTGTCTTACATTTCAATTTCGATATTGATTCCTATTAGGCCAGTTATTCTATTTTAGATTTTATAGTGTGACGTTTGCTTTTTTTCCTATATTATTTAGAATTTTCTTATGTACATGCTAAGTTCTTCAATTTTGATCATTAGCATTTAAGTCTTGAATTCCTGTAGATGTTATACACTGTACTTTTATTAGATTTCTTTTACAAAGAAAAGTAATGCAACTTGATATCAGTTTTCACTAGAAATATAATTCTGTGCAAAATTGGAAGTATTGCTTTGTAGATATTAATGCAAAAGAAGCTATGGTTTTTGCTATGGGACTTGAAAGCGAAGTGCAGCTGAGAAGATGGTGGTTAAATGATCAAAAATACCAACATTAATGTAAAAAAAAGAATTGTGCATGTACGCACATAAATATGCAACATCACATACAATGTCATTTCGTAAGGTGGCAAAAAAAAACTAACAAACAATGTTTCATAATACCAATTCCTCCTGCACATGTGCACGTGCATCGCACGTGCCAAAGAACTCCTACAAAGGTGCTTCATCATTATCAGGTTTACCTATCGTCTTTCTTACAACATCTTATTTCTGTTTATTTGTCATATCATCTTCCTCTTTTTTCCGTAATTAACGAAAACATTACTATAATATCTCAAAATATCATAATTGTAACAAAGACAAAATACGTCACTTCCCTCTTTGCACACGTCCAACGGACGTGCCACCATACTTGTATATATATATATATATATATATATATATATATATATTTGTAGACACACACATACTTATTCTAACACACACATGCACGTGCATTAGAAACTCACATATAAATACCAGTTTAAACACCTAGACCCAATGTTTTCATAATCGGACCGTAAATCAAACCGTGAGGACTCGGGGTTTGAGGTTTTGAGGGTTCGACCGGTCGAACCCTCAAGAACTGCACATATTCTTTTTTGGAAATTAATATATTTAGATGCAACATATCAATCTTAAGTGCACAATAAATCAACATCTTCAATAAAAATATACGATATTAATTCATAATCCACACATTAATTCTAATATGAAAAATTAAACAAAATTTGTTACACTAGCTGCACTAATTACGAATATAAAATGGATGAAGATTCGAAAACATATTTTGGAGCGAAGAAATTGCGCATATGGTAGGGTTCAACCGGGTTCAAATGAATGGTTAAGCCGCAAATTCAAAGGTCGAACCGAGGTTCTTACATGAAGGAGGTTTGATTGAGTTTCCGACCTTTGACCCCAACGGCTCGGAGTTATTCGTGGTTCAACCGCGGCAGGGTCGTGTTATGAAAACTATGCCTAGAACTATTACCTATACATAAATACAAAACACTTCCTTTCTCAGGCACATACCAATTAATTTATATATAAATAAATATATACATATTAACTTGTATATATATAGAGAGAGTTTTACAGGAAACATAGGTCACTAAAACTTGCACACAGTCACATGCCAGTTGTAATAAATCAACGAGTCAATATAAAATATAATATAGTGGTAGGTTTTCCCTATAACAAAGCATTTGAGCTGACAAGGCCTAGATCTTGGAAACATAGGCATGCACGAAGGTAAAAACCAGCACTCCTGTTGCTCACAACATTGGTACTCGCATAAAATACATACTTAAAGCCTACATGCGTTTCAAATTACACACTCCCGATATAAATGCAGCTACTCCTATTCATGCAAACAATAATGTACTCACACGTACGCAGGAAATATACTCACCTAAAACACACGCAACAATAGAAAAAGAAACCCATACACATAGGTTCATATGACTTGCAATTATACTAACACATAAATACATACAACACTAGAAAAAGAAACGCACACCACACATATATATGACCAACGCACACGCTTGACAGAAAAGCACACACATATACTATATTATGTATTTGACCTATTAGATTTCCAGTTTAGTAGTCTATCAAGAAATTTGTGTTTGTAAATTGTTTAAGTTTTACTATAATTATTTTCTAATTGCTACTACTAAGTATGCCATGATTACAAAACAAGAAATAAGGTTGAAGGTATTGTTCTGCTGTGTTCATTTGTTCTTAGGGATTGCAGTTTGAATTTCTTTGACGGATAAAAAGAAACAATATGATAAACTAAGAAAGTGTTTTACAAACAGGTAACTAACTTAGTACAGATGCTCTGTTATTTACCTACCTGCTTTATTAAATAAGAAAAATAAAAATAGGTTTAAATGACTTAAGATCAAAAGTTTATAGTTTTGTATCATATATATACATATTTATACACACTAATGAAAATATATGTGATGTAAATGTAAAAGTGAGTGGTGGGAGCCGAATAGCAATCACACAGTGCCAATTAAGTTACTTAACAATAGATTAAAGATATGCACTCAGTTGCTATAACAGGATATGGCAATGAAATCAATAACTCATAACTCATACATATACATACATACATCCATACATACATATACACACACATATATACACACACACACACACACACACACACATATATATATATATATATATATATATATATATATATATATATATTTGTGCGCGTGCGCACGCATTCACACAACATATATTCAAGGATCAAAGAGAAGTTAAAAGGATTAGCATAGATATATGAGCAACTATGCTCACCTGAAGCTTGTGTTCGATTCACCCTCTTCCTCTCTAAAACCTTACGCACGCATACCATACACAGGTCCAACAACAAGTTATGCGTCTCCGTTATAGGTGCTTGGTGATATATCAAAACATATACTCCAGTTTGGGATTTTTAATAATTTATTAAATTTATTTTGAATTCTACATAGGAAGCTTCAAGAGGAAGAAAATAACAACTATGCTACCATGACCGAAAGGAATTTTGTTATTTTCTGCGGGCCAACATGGCACCACACGTTCTTCCTTTCTCTCCCTACATTATTTGTTTCAAAATTTTCACTTTCCATTTATCTTTCAGCTACCAGTTTATCGAAATGCCCAACAGTTTTCATTCAAATGAGCATCACATAACAAGTGAAAACCAAATAATTAGCACAACAAATGATGACTTTCAAAACCAAAGTAAGAATCAGTTGCATAGTACCGTACTTTTATAAGAGTACAAGTAGAAAAATAGTTGTTCAAAAGCAAGTGCTTATTTACAGTAAGTTTTAAAACCCTGTATCAACTCCAAATGTATATATGAATGAAATATGAGAGTGATACAAAAGGAAGGTGCTTGCTTCAACAGTTTCTTCTTATCCATGTCCATTTGGTTCATAGTATCCCTGTATGAGCAGTTAAGTTTTGTCAGTCAAATTGCAAAATAAATTGAATAGTCAATTAAAATGTCTATAATAAAATAACTTACAATAGTATGTCCTGAACCGGGCTGTAAATATTGAACCAAGTTAGCAGACGATTTTTGCATTTCATAAGACAGATGAGGTGAAATAGTAGATGAGTCAATCGGCCATGAAGAACTACGAAAAGAAGGATAAGGTTCCTGAAAGAAAATTCAAACTACATAAGGAAACAACCATCAAGTGAAGTTGCAACGTATCGGTTATCACATTTCTTATACCATGACATGATGTTGACCGTATAGTGAATTCAAGTGCTGTCCATATCCCCACGCTGAATTCATGTTTGTCTATGATACACAAAAAATTGTTTTAACAATCAAAGTAGTGGTAAAAATGTATCGAGTAAAAAAGCATTGAGTTACTACAGAAGAGTATACCATTTGATATATAGGTGGAAGATATAAGTTTTGTTCCATTGAACCTGCACTTTCAGCTATAGCCTCTGATTTTGAAGGTACCTCAAGTTGTTGAAAAAAATTTCTAGTATCATGTTCCGCATTATCAACAGTTGAAGTATTAATATCATGCATTTTTTTCCTTTTTGGTTTTGGCACAACAAGCAGTCTATCATTCACATCAGGCTGCAAAATGGTAATATTTTTAGTTCAGTCATATGAATTTACAAAGCATGACAACAGCATAAAAGTAGTATTTCATAGCCAATACAATTACCAAATAACCATATTCAGAATAAAGGTAGCATTTTTCTTTATACATATAAGATAAACTATGAAAAAGACATACTACTAGAATCTGAGGTTAGAAAGAATGACTTGCCTGTGTATCCTTACTTTTCAAAGTCATTCGGCTACTTCTCTTCATTCTTAGTCAATACAAGAAGTGCATGTCTGCAAAGTATACCTTTAAACTCAAACTTTCGACAACTACAACTAATTTCGCAATTTTCTTTCTTAAATAAAACTGTAAATGATAGCAATTTTCTATAATTTTCAATAGCCACATCTTCATATACATCAAACTCTGTACCCATGGAACCCTCTCTAGTTTCAGTTATATCACAATATAACTTAGCGGTTAACTCTATTTGAAATTCCTTGAACTTCTTAAGTGTATAAACACTTTGAAATTGCTTCTCTATATCGTACGTTGTTGCACATCGAATACTTTGTGAAAATGACTTGAAATCAGCTTGACTCTCCTTCTCTATTTTGGCCTTCAATGCGTGATTGTATTGTTCTACAAATTGCTTCAAAGTGGTTTTAGCATTCACATATCCGTCAAAGAAAGCATTAATACTTTCACTTCTTTGAGTGGTGGACATCCCTGCCCAAAAATTTGATGTCACAAAGCATGGTATCCAGTGGTGTCTTTCCTTATATAATTCACTCAACCAAATATTACCATGCAAGTCAAACTTATCTACCATTATTTCCCAACTTTTCTCAAACTCCTTCGAGTCTTGTGAATCATATACCACATTTTGCAAATTACTTTTAATTGATTCATAAAAACCGTGGCTTCCAAATTTTTCAGGCAACTTCTTCATCACATGCCATAGACACAGTCGATGTCTAGTATTAGGAAATGCAATCTCTATTGCCTTTTTCATAGATCGGTCTTGGTCTGTAATTATTCCTTTAGGAGCAACATCAGACATGCATGAAAGCCACGTTCTGAAAAGCCATAAAAAAGTGTCCGTTGTTTCACTTGAAAGCAACCCACATCCTAGTAATATCGATTGTCCATGATGGTTGACTCCAACAAAAGGTGCAAAAGGCATATCATACTTGTTTGTCAAATACGTTGTATCAAAAGTGACAACATCACCAAATTCTTTATATGCCTCCCTACTTTGTTCATCTGCCCAAAAAACATTTTTTAGTCGACCATCATTGTCTAAGTCCATGCTAAAGAAAAAATTTGAATTTTGTGCCTGCATATTTAAGAAATAGTTTTGAATCGCAACAGCATCTCCTTCTCCAAGGCGTAATTTTCTTGCCTTATCAAGATAGTTTCTACAATCTTTTTCTATGAATGACAAGTTCTCATGCCCACCGGCCTCGACTACTAATGCGTTAAAACTTTTCTTAGGTCCAATTCCTGCAATATCGCAAACTTCAAGTTGTCTTTTTACATGTTCATCAATTTTTCGATAACATCGAAAGAATCGAGATTTCGTAGGACTTAAGTCATGGTTGTGATGAAGAAACAACTTGTTGATACGCCACTTTCCGTCTTCTCCTAAACTTGAAGTGAGTTTCACTTTACAACCAATTTTGTTTGTTGGCTGGGGCATTAATGGATTTCCGCTTATACAATCTAGTTTCCCACATCGACCACATGCAAATGTTATATATCTTAAGTGTCCATCCTCATCCCTTTTACTTGACCTTTTTTTTGTTGGAAATCCCATATGCTTTGCATAGTTTTTAAAACATTGAAATACTTCTTCAACGGTATTAAATTTCATACCAACTTCGGGTATTGTAACTTCTGTCGCAAATACAACCGATTTATCATTTACTGTCCCAACATCAAAACAATTTTCCGATTCCTCGTTATTTAAACTAAGGGAGGCAACAATATCAGTCTTGTTGTTTGATACCTCTTTACCAATATCTAAGGAGTCATTGACCAATTCTGCAAATGATCATACAAGTAGTGACAAAATGATAAAAATATCATAACGGCAACTCCAAAAATATGCATGAGAAAAAAAAAATTAGACATGAAATTTTTTGATAGTAATTCAATGTGTCTTGAGTAGGTATTATTTTGCATTTGATTTTGTATCCATTTTAATTTTCATTATCTACTCATATACATAGTATCTCAGTTGACTCATTCCAAATGGGTGCTTGAGATTGGTAATGCAGAAAGTAAATAAATGCAATGAATCCAACCATGACTTTGAATGATAATGAAAATATTAAAACAGAAATTGATGAAAAATGATTACCATTGCTGTCAGGAGGAATTGCAAGCGTGTTTAATTGATCATCAAAGTACATATTTTGTGAAAAATGATTTGTGGAAATAGTGATGGAAGAAGGATTTTTGAGAGAGGGAGAAGAAAATAATTTGTGGAGAAGAAAGAGAATGTGGCAGCATAATAATTTATGGAAGAATGTGACACCTCAGGCCGCATAAACTGACTAAATTAGTTTCGGGCATAATAGCATTATTGAGAAAACAATAAGAGTTTAAAAAAATTGTTATCGGTAAACATGAACGAAATAAGATGAGATGAGGAAATTTGTAGAGCCACGTTTGGGTTATAGTATATGGGCTTGGGCCTATTGAATATTGGACTTAGACACGGGATGATAAAATAAGCTAATGCATATATTTTTGTTTTTCTTTTATTTCCAAAACTAAATTATATATAATTTAAATTAAATACAAACTTCCATTTAAAATCATTCCTTTCCAAACTTATATTTCATTTCGATTACATTACTTCTATGAAATATTATATTCAAAGTTTTATCTTAATCAAAATTTTAAATCTCACATTTTCACACTTATATTCTTTTATTAAAAAAAATTCAAACCAATTTATTAAATAAATTTCAAAATTTTAATTTAACTAATCTGGTTACCTTTATTAATTCTAAATAATTGTTACTTAGAAATCGGGTTGTTACAGACTTCATCCCTTAATGAAATAGCATACTCGCAATTTTCTATAGAGAAGAATCTATAAAGCCAATTATACCATACTGAATATATTATTTAAATTTCATTATAAAATACCAAAATTTTACCAAAAGTAAAAATTACTTTTTAGATTATCTAAGCACTTCATTTAAACAAATTTTCCAAATATACTTATATATACATATTTTTCCCAAAAATTCCACTCTATAATAACTCAAATTTAATTTAAAATTCAAAATTTTCCTTGAATGATCCTCAAAATATTTTATAAACAAAATTTATAATCTTCAATTCCTTTTAAAACCTCATTTTCCTATTAATAAAATATCTTTCAATGTATTTCTTAATTCCAAATCATTATATTACAACCAAATCATTAAATTTCTTTAAACTTTTATACTTCCCAAAATCTGTAATCTATTATATAAAATTTTCTTGCTTTAACCCTTTTCTAAAACTAAAAAAAATCAATTTACTCAAAATTATATGCATTCGTTAGTAAATCCAAAGAATAAATCTTAGAATTACGTATATATTTTCACATCTTAAAATTGCAAAATTCTCAAGCACTTTTACATTTTAAATTATATCAAATATTATAAAGTGATGTTGCCTCGCCATCTATCTTAGTGATTACTAATATCAATTGGCTGTAATATTGACTACATAATCAATACTGCCTTGCTAGTAGTTACAGCTGTGCATTAATATAGAATGGATGTAAACATTACCTAAAATACACATAATTATATATATATATATATATATAATTTTTCAAAATATTGTGTCCATGTATCTTGTTTTAGTGTTTAGTATTCCCTATTGATACCATGGTGTCTCATGTACCGACCAGAATTCTTAAACCATGCTACGGACAAGTTAAACAACTTCATCTCTAAAATATCCACTTCCACAAATCATTCGATATACTTATTCAATAAATCTTTTATTAATTTACTTTAAAACTTATTTCAATACCAACTTATAATATATATATTTTTCAAAAATTGCTTCTTTATACCTAATCTCCAAAATCATCCGATAATAACAATCTTATCTGCATATATAAAAAGTCTTTACTTTTATCAAACCTTTAATATCTTCGATACAATTTTTAAACCATCTTTAAACATATACAAATTCCAAAAATTAAATTCAATATCAATAACTGCAAATAGCCAAACAAACATAAAACACCAAAATAATCGTACTCAACAGAAACAAATAAATAGATTTTCCGTTGTGCACTCTAATCAAAAATCAAATCAAATTAGAACTCAACTACAACATCAAACTAAACACCACAATTCAACACAAAACCATTCAAAATCATAAATACGAATGCTACTGGTTAGACTAACTTCTTTCGTCCTTGCTTCTCCAACCATTTTATATTTCATACTCAAAAGGGAAGAAATTAATTATGTATTAAAATACATATATTTATAAAATAAAAAATACGCCCTCTGATGATTACCCCAGTAATCATCCTATATATATATATAATATACTATCTTCTATTATGACAAATTACCCAACACTCCCAAGGATCAGGGACACTAGTCTCATATAAGGTCTTGACTTGTGTTTCTAATATAAATTGTACTGTCCTGAACCTTCCTTTGATACCAAATGAAACACACACCTCTATATCCATACTATCCAAGACTATTATAGAGTAATAGTGTCAGATAATACGGAGAATGAGGCTAAATAGGGTATACACATGAATATTCTCATCCATACTATCCAAGACTATTATAGAGTAATAGTGTCAGATAATACGGAGAATGAGGCTAAATGGGGTATACACATGAATATTCTCTTGGACTGACATGGTAGTGTTAAAACATAAAATATCTAACTTAATTATACGTACATAGCCTCAATACAAAACAATAAACACATGTGCCTCCAAGGCAGAACAATACATAATATATTGTGAATAACAGAGAAAACAGAGCTAGTCGCAGTGATAATATATAATATAATATATAAAATGGTTTAAATACGAAATTTTCCAATGCCATTTATTTCAATATAATGAGAATGACAATCAATATACAACTTAGAATCTAATATATATACATGAATCAATGAAATAATAATATAATACAACATCCTAATATATGTCTCCTCTAAGCCCACTAAAATAAATGCTGGTCATGTTGTCCCTGTATCTGAATGTCTCGGACTTACCCGAGTATTATAAAATAACACACGGGTCAGATTATGTCTACTCAAGGGTATATAATAATGGTAACACAATATAAACACATAATAATAATATAATAAGACTAACATCGATAATCAAATCATAAGAAAACATATTAAAGAATGTATATAATGCAATAAATAATCATCAAGATATCACAACACCCAAATTTCTCAAATTCATCTAAAACAATCAAGTCTCCTATCAAAAGATGACATCAGCCATATAGAAACATATCAAATCAGAAATCACAGAATCAACACAAATGAGTGAATCATTCATATCTCCAAATCAACATCAAATCCAGAAATATCAATAGATGAGATACCACCAAGTATAATCAAGCTAGCATGAAGCATTGCCTAAATTGACCTCTTAATCCTAATAAAATATTATCAATATCAAATAGGATAAGATAGGATGCCTATCAATATAAATGAGAATCCTTTATACTTTGGTCATATAACTCATGTATGATCTCATCTACTCGTATCTATACTACCCAACAATATCGTGATGGGAAATAACTGTATGATAGACACGAAGTCCCAAGTAGAGTCATCTATATAACAATATGTGGCACTTGGCCCACATCGATACTAAAGCGAGGTGTATCAATCATATATGCCAATTTACTATTCCATTAGCACCAAATCGGAGATTGATAGCACTAAGCAAGCTCTAGAGACACTAAGTCTCTATAGTCTTTAGTTACCTCACAGCCATCATGACACATATCCACCGGTGTCTCGTCAACACGAAGATCTTAAGTCACGACACTACAAATGCCCCTATAGGTAACAAACTATTGGCCTAGGTGATACAAAGGCAATAGCACAAAGCCAACCACTAAGCTAGACACACACAGACACACACAAACGGAGATCCATATGTAAATCTAGAGTCATATATTTGGGGAGCGACCCTACGACCAGGCCGTCATGGTGCATACTGGCCATTTGGTCCTCTCCAACAAACATAATATGTAATGACCTGAAATTTTCAACCATTCGCATCCATACATGTCGGATTTGAATTGCTCAAAATATCATATTGTTAATTTAAATTTGGCAAAACTCAGCATATACAGTAAATAAGTAATCACAAACACAGAGTAATATAACAATAATGCAGCAGAAGCAAAAGAATAGTAGTTCATGAAGCTACTATATATATATATAACAGAGTTAAACAAGGTACAACAGAAGTCTCGAATACAATAGTCAAATACAAGATCAGAATACATCACTGGAATCAACTGAATATCTGAAAGCTGGATAGATAGCTGATCTCCAAGCGAAGCTCCAACTCCAAAGGTGAGTCTCGAATACTGGTACACTCAGTCTGACCCGAGCGTAAAGCAAAACACAAAACACTCGAGTCAGGATTAACATTCTTATATCAATAAATCCAACTCAAGTGAAATAACAACTGAAAATACAAGTAACTCAAAGGATGTTTGGGATAACCATCCTCTAAGGATTCGTTAAACTATTTATATATAGTAGTGTACGCTAAGTAGATAATGCCTAACAGTAATATAAAGTATCAAAATAGCGTTAAGGCGTTACTATTATCCCCCTTAACACATTTTATATAAGTGTCATAGTCTATACAGCACTGTAAACTCCACCGTAAACTAGTGGGCTATCAGGGAGTACTCCATAGGTATAACACGAAACAAATCGTAGTGGTCGTGCATAGGGATACGAGTATGACAAGGCACATGAGGAAATACCCAAGGTAGTGAAACTACCGTTTGCCTGATCCGGACAGGTGAGAACGCATCGCCGCAACGATCGCAACACCGCGAAACAACACTCCCAATTCAAGGGTGCGCACCAATCAAAAACAAGTAATGAGTAGTTTACGAAGAAGTGTGTCCGCTAGAGGTAGCTAACCTCACTGGCCCGGCACGACTCCTGTTTAAGTCATTTCCAATTTGACACAAGTGTCAAGGTCATCCATTATCGTTCTCTTTCTTCAAATCCACCAACGTCATCATTCCAACCACTTCATTCTGGATCACACTCCACGTATAATAGTTATTAAAGTGGTTTTCGATTTAGACAGAGAGTATGTCCCTAACCGATCCCGGACTCTTCAATAACTACGTAATTATTACACCGATTGGTCATTTAATAAACTTTCAAAATAGTTTATATTTCAATACCAAAATATCATTGCCATTTCAAAACCATATCAATACGATATCACTTCCATTTCAAAACCAAATACGATATCATTTCTATTTCAAATATATCCATCTCAAATATATCCATTTACAAAATCTTAGTACTTCAAAGTTATAACCCTTTCTAAATCAAACACTTTGGAAATCATAATATTTTGGAAATCAAAATTTAGAGATCATAATGCTTTGGAATCATAACACTTCCCACTTAACCGTTTAAATATAAATAATAGTATATATAATAAAATAGTTTATAATTTAAAAATAGTTTATATAAAATAGTTATGATTTAAAATAGTTTATATTAAAAATAATTTATATTAAAATAGTTTATATGAAATATATTAATAAAGTAACATATATAAATAGTTTAAATATAATTTAAAAATACTTTATATGTTAATTCAAATGGATACATGAAAATATGAAAGAGGGAAAAGCTCATTTCTATTCAGCTCACTATCTTCTTTTATACAATACAACAGGCCGAGAAAATAAGGCCCAAACAAAAGAAAAAATAAAAGAAAGCAACAAGACTAACCGAAGTAATATGTACATACAAATACATGAACTAAAACTATAAACTATCTACACAATAATCACAACACTCCCCCTCAAGTTGGAGCATACAAATCACTCATGCCTAACTTGCTGCATAAGAAATTGATCCTATTTCCATGCAAAGGTTTGGTGAAAAGATCAGCCACCTGCTCCTCTGACTTCACATAACTAGTACAAACAATTCCCTGTTGTATTTTCTCTCTAATGAAATGGCAATCCACTTCAATGTGTTTTGTTCTTTCATGGAAGACCGGATTAGATGCTATATGAAGAGCTGCCTAATTATCACACCACAATCTCATAAGCATATCACACTGCAATCCTATTTCATTCAAAAAATGCTTAATCCACATTAATTCACAAACTGTGTTGGCCATTGCTCTATACTCTGACTCAGCACTTGATCGAGATACCACACCTTGTTTCTTGCTTTTCCATGATACTAGATTACCACCAATCAACACACAAAACCCTAAAATAGATCTTCTATCTAATTTTGAACCAGCCCAATCAGCATCTGCAAATGCCTCAATTCTACTATGTCCCTGGTTTGTGTATACTATACATTGTCCAACAGTACCCTTCAAGTAGCATAATATTTGCTTTAATGCATTCCAGTGATCAATATTAGGTGAACTCATAAATTGACTAACCATGCTAACTGAGTAAGCAATATCAGGTCTTGTGACAACCAAATAATTTAGCTTACCCACTAGTCTTCTGTATTTCTCAGGATCTTCAAATAGTTCTCCTTCTTTTGTAAAAGATGTATTAACTAACATGGGTGTATTACGAGGCTTAGCACCCAATTTTCCTGTTTCTTTCAACAGATCAAGAACATATTTCCTCTATGACAAGCATATTCTATCATTACTCCTAAGAACTTCAATGCCTAAAAAATATTTCAACTCCCCTAATTCTTTTGTATGAAAATGTGAATGAATAAATGTTTTGAGAGCAAAAATTCCTTTTTCATCATTACCAGTGATAATAATATCATCTACATATACTATTAACAAAATTAGTGTACCTTTCACATTTCTATAAAAGACTGAATGATCAGCTTTGCTCTGTGACAAACCAAATTTGTCAACTGTCTGACTGAATTTACCAAACCATGCTCTCGGGCTTTGCTTCAGACCGTATAAACTCTTCTTCAATTTGCATACCTTTCCATGCTCCCCTTGAGCAACAAACCCAGGTGGTTGCTCCATATACACCTCCTCAGCTAGATCCCCATGAAGAAATGCATTTTTGATATCCAGTTGGTGTAATCTACAGTTATGTTGTGCTGCCAAGGATATGAACATTCTTATTGAAGTCATCTTAGCTACTGGTGAGAACGTTTCAGAATAGTCAATTCCATATGTTTGAGCATACCCTTTTGTAACCAAACGTGCTTTCAGTCTTTCAAGAGACCCATCTGAGTTCATTTTTACTGAAAATACCCATTTGCATCCTATTGCCTTTTTATTCTCTGGTAACTGAACTAAATTCCATGTATCATTCTGATCCAATGCACTTATTTCCTCTAGCATAGCATCACACCATCCTTTCTTTGATAAGGCTTCTTCAATTGTCTTTGGAATGGAAATGGAATCCAGTGTAGAAATATAGGCATAAGATTTTAGGGATATGTTATTGTATGTTACCACAGATGAAATAGGGTAAGTACATTTCCTTTTTCCTTTACGCAATGCAATAGGTAAATCAAGACTTGATACTGGTACATGAGTATCTTCTGGATCAAAAACAGGTAAAGATGGAGTGTTAGTATTCAACTCCTCATTTCCATTGTGATCACTATTCTGTGTGAATACATTAGGATATACCAGAAATTCACCTTCTTCTTCTGTTAACTATTCATCATGGGTCTCTTGAATTGGTGAAATTACTGATGATGAGTAGAAAGGTTCATTTTCAACAAAGTTAACATCAATTGATACAATATACTTGTGAAGACTGGGACAAAAACACTTATATTCTTTTTTAAGTCTCGAATAACCAACAAATATACATTTCAATGACTTTGGATCTAATTTTGTTAATTGTGGATTGACATCTCTAACAAAACAAGTACATCCAAAGACCCTCGGTTTCACTGGATAAATTGGCTTATTTGGACATAGAACTTGATAAGGTATTTCATAATCCAAGACAGTTGAGGGCATTCTATTAATAAAAAAACATGAAGTACTTACTGCCTCTGCCCAGAAGCTTTTTGGAACATTCATTTGAAAAAGAAGGGCTCTAGCAGTTTCCAACAAGTGTCTATTTTTCCTCTCAGCTACTCTATTTTGTGATGCCGTATCTACACATGAGGTTTCGTGAATGATGCCATGATGTGCCATGTATGAATTAAACTGATTGCTTGTATATTCCTTTGCATTGTCACTCCTCAAGATTTTGATTGATGTATTAAATTGATTATGTATTTCAACACAGAAAGTACAAAATATAGAAAACAACTCTGATCTATTCTTCATTAAAAACAACCAAGTTACACGTGAGTAATCATCAACAAATGTAACAAAATATCTATACCCTTGCTTAGACATAACTGCTGATGGACCCCAAATATCAGAGTGTACAACTTCAAAAATTGAACTAGATCTTTTATTAACTCTAGGATATAAACTAGCACGATGATGCTTTGCATATTGACAAGACTCACAATGCAATGTAGATAAAGAACTAAATTGTGGACATAGTTTCTTGAACAGAGACAATGAGGGATGGCCTAGCTGACAATGTATTTGAAATGCAGAAGAAGTTATACTTGAGTAGCTTATAGATTTGGATGGCACGGTATTAAGTACATATAAACCTCCATATTCTTCACCTCTACCAATAATCTGCCTCGTTGTTAGATCCTGAAACTCACAGTGATCAGGAAAAAATGATATGCTACATTTTAGATTCTTAGTAATATGACTCATATATATCAAATTAAATGATAAGTTTGGCAAATATAAAACTGAACTTAATAATAAATTTGAATTCACCCTCATTTTCCCAGTTCCTTGAACAAATGCTTATGATCCATCAGCTAATGTAACAGCATGAGTTGACTTCTTATATTGTATATCTGAAATCAAATTACTATTACTTGTCATATGGTCAGTTGCTCCAGAGTCTATGATCCATTTTGAATGACTCGTAGAATTGGCAATAGTTGAAACTGATGATGTTAATCCTTGATTTGTTGATTCCTTCTTCAATGATTACTGAAATTTCATATATTGGTCATAATCTTCTACTGACATGAGAACAGACTTCATATCCTTATTCAACTGTGAATTCTTGTATTGAAGTTTCCTACACTCAAATTTCATATGCCCTGGCTTCTTACAATATGTACAGAATTTTCCCTGATTTGAAGATCTAAACTCTGGAACATTTGGCCTTGGTGAATTGTAATTTGGCCTTGGTGAATTATTCCACGGTGATTTGGTTTCAAATTGAGTTTTCTGATTCTGATTTCCCTGCACATAACCTCTATTACTACCAATCAAAGCACTCTCTACTCTAGTGCTTGATACTTGTGCATGAGCAATATCAGAACAAAGAATTCTGCTAAACACTTCTTGTAACGAAGGAATATCTGAACCAGATAAGATCTGAGACTTAGTAGATTCAAATTCTGATGTTAAACCAGCCAAGAAACTCATACTTGCCATTTGTTCTCGTTGTTGCTGCTGAACTTTAACATCTGAACTGATTGGAAGAAGCATGTTGAATTCCTCATATGTCTTCTTGAAGTTCATAAAATAACTCATAAGAGTTTGTTCTTGTTTCTCTGCTCGATAGAATGATTTGCACACATCATACATCCTTGTTAGATTTTCCTTTCCAGAATATAAGAATTCTAAATATTCCATCAACTCCTTAACAAACTCGCAATGATTGACCAGACCAATAACCTCATTATCAATTGAATTTCTGATTTGTAGAAATAATCGAGCATCAGATCTGAACCACATCACGTCTTTCTCATCCTTTGAGTCTGCCATAGGTGGATCTTCAGTTAAATGGCTATCTTTATCTATACTACGAAGATATAATCGGATCGTCTTACTCCAATTTAAGAAATTCAAATTATTCAACTTATGATCTGTAATTTTTAGCATCAATTGCATTGCATCCTTCGCGATCTTGTTCTCCCCAATTCTAGCATTACTTTCTGCACTGCTTTCTCCCATCCTTACTGGTTCGAGCTAAAAACCCTCGTTAGATTTGAATCTTGAATTTTCACTGCTCTGATACCATGTTAATTCAAATGGATACATGAAAATATGAAAGAGGGAAAAGCTCATTTCTATTCAGCTCACTATCTTCTTTTATACAATATAACCAGGCCGAGAAAATAAGGCCCAAACAAAAGAAAAAATAAAAGAAAGCAACAAGACTAACCGAAGTAATATGTACATACAAATACATGAACTAAAACTATAAACTATCTACACAATACTCACAACATTATATAATAAAATAACTTTCTCAAATTTCACAAATCAATTCCAAATCAACACCAATCCTAAAATTCAATTTAATCAAATCTCAAATCATCAATTTCAATTCAATTCGGTTTCTCAATAACCCCTTTCAAATTATGTCGCTTTCAAAACAGATTTGAACCACAAAATAAACCATTTTAATCTCAATATATTTCAAAGCTTTAAGTATTCAACAATTTCCAAAAACTAAATTTGAAAATTTCATATATATATATATATATCAAATTCAATTTTCTATTATTTAGTTTTGAAATATTTACTTAATAAATCCAATATCATTTAAATAAAACTTCAAATTTCAAATCACTAAATATTTCCTTCAATTATATTTTAAACTTGAAATATTCATTTTAAATCATCTTAAACCAAAATCAAGTTATAAAATCGTATCTCTTAAAAACCCCAAATTCCATAAGTTCCAAATCGATAAAATTAAATAAATTCTTAACTAATTTACAATCAAATCAAATTTCAAATCTATCTTCTCAACCTTAATTAATTAAATCATTATTAACTCTATATCAAAAAATAATTCAAATAAATACTTAACCATATTATATTTTAATAAAATCAAACTTTATTATTAAACTTATTTTATATTAAGCCAATTCATACATAGCTTAAAATCAAGAATTTAACTATATATAAAATAACATTTATATCATATCAAAATAAATATTTATAAAACCATATGTTTCTTTCCAAAAACTATAAAAATCATTTTCAAATATTTATATATAGACCAACGGTGTCTGTATATAATTTTCTACCCTATGGTCAAGATATGGATATTTATCGTTTCAATCTGCAATTTACATATATGTATACGGGTATATATCATTTCAACCCGCAATCCCAAATTCAATTCAATTGAAAATCGCTTGGGTTTATCATTTCAACCCATAATGATTTTCTTATATTCTACAGATCGTTCGGGTATGTATCATTTCAACCCATAGTGATTCTATACTAACAGGGAACTTGCAGAGTGATAACAGATATGATAATAATAATATACATGCATATATCATCAATATAAATAACAGTTAATGGTGTCAGATGTAAACGAGTTAAATAACCAACAGTAGTATATTTTGATTGTCGTTTCAATTGAAATCAAATTTAATAAATAAAAGAACATTAATCGTGAGTGATTGCTCACCTTCCGAGGCTAGAGAAGAAAAGACAATGAAACGAGTTACGAATCCAAGAACGAATCCAAAGCAAACAAGGTTGGCATGAATTTCGACGAGCAAAGCTGATAGCAGGTATCGATTTAACAACTGAATTAGTTTTGATATAAACTAAAATATACATTATAATTATATATTATATATATATATATTAAATTTTATATTTAACTCAAATATACTAAAATACTATAAAATTCCAAAATCAATATTTAAAATGAACAGTATATTATCTTCAAAGTTCATACCATATGCAGATATTATAATTATATGCTTTATACAACCAGAACTTATAAATTTTGATCAAAATATCTACTATTAACCTAAACAATTTATATAAACTTATAGTAAAGGCATGCAAATATATATCAATGTACACTACTCAACGGACATTATATAGATATCTATCAGATTTCAAAAATGTATACAATATTTCTAAAAGGCAATACATATTATAACCAAAGATATATCCATAGATAAATTTTATACAAACCCATATATATTTATATATAACCGTAGAGCAGAAATACAAGTTATCTTTATTTTAAATAATATTTTTTTCATGAACAGAACTGCGGACAACTTTATATCACATTATATTATATACCACTAACATATTATATATTACCATTTTAGGAATCCAACTGAAACACACCTATTATTTGCATACTAATATAACTGTTCACTAATACATATTAATACTAACATACCTATTCAGAACAAAATTACCAAAATCTATATATATGTGTGAAATCCCGCAATATCCTATACAATATATATAAACTTTAACTGTGAACACGAATGCAACAACTCACCCAAACCAAATCATATATACATATAACTCAAAACTTATATACGTATAATACTTAAACCACTATTTTGTAAATTAAAATATTACTTACAACATTATATATAGCATACGCAACTCACAGACCCATGCCAACAAAAAAATTTCATATTATAAACAACTTCATAACTTTTTATAAACTGTAAAACATATTTAAACCTTTCAATTAAACAATACGTAAAACATATCGGTAACCATATCTATAATACTACTTATATATATTTTAAACTGACCTTCATAGCAGTTAGGTGAAAGACGAGGAGGAAGATAGGAGATGGCAGCGGTTGCTAGGCATGGTCGGAGATGGGCTCGGCAGCGGCTTTGCTGTGAGGCGGAGGGCGGCTAAGGAAGAAGACTGACGTGGGTTGGTGGAGGAATTTGGTGGATGGACGCAGGCTGTTGATGGCATGGGAAAGTGGGCGTGGCATGAAGGCTTCGGCCATGGTGGGGATAAGGCGGTGGTTCGGTCCAGGCGTGGCCGTTAGTGAGGGGGATGAGGTCAGAGTTTGGAGATGAAGAGCGTGACGGTGTAGCTTGCTGGAGGGGTGCTCGGTGGAGTAATGGTGGCTTTGGACGGAGTTGAGAAGCTTGCAAAAGAAAAGAAAAAAGATAGAAAGGGAAAAAGTTTGGCTTCAGAGGAGAATGAGTAGGTTTTTGCAAATAGATGAACAGGATGACAACTAGTTATTAATTTTTCTTTTATTTATAAATGAAACGGCAGGCAAACAGTGAAAGCCAGCACATCTGAATTGAAATGAGTAATAACCAAAAGTACGATGCATTAAATCCTAGAATCATTAATAGCTAGTGGATGTGCTGGACGTGAGGTGGAAAAATGAGAGAGGCGAATGGAGAGAAGAGCAGGAGTTCGAAAGAAATGAATGCAAAGTTTAATAAATTTATAATATTATATTTTAGAAGAAACCAATATTGTAAAGAGGCAATTCGAACCGATAAAATTTTGAAAATTAAAACGGTGGGAAAATCAAACGCCAAAGGACTCAGCAAGAAATAAAGGTGAATGGTTATTTCATTTCGGCTGATAGATAAATGAAAAGATAAAGGAAGTCAAAAAGGTCCGAAAACGGTTACCGATAAAGTAATTGTTTTACTAATTTCGTCGTGTCTCGAATTCCAAAATACACGAATGAATATACTGTAGAGATCAGCACGACGATACGATTAAAATGGTATACAGATATCGGTGGTACGATCATCCTATCAAAAGTCGATAATCGGTACCGATATACGTTACTATTCCGTACGGAAAAATCCAAACGGAGCTAGAAACGTCCGAATTTCGCGAAACGAATTTCGCAGTCTGATTCAGAGTGTTCTAAATAAATTTTCTCATGTTGACATATTTAGGTTTCGAAACACTTTTATTATCATCAATTTTTAACTGATATAAATTGGAATAAAATTACACTAGAAAATAAACTTCCAAATTATCTGATGAAAATTTACCAGTTGCTATGTTAAAACAGACGCATTTCAAATATCAAATTTAAATTTCAAAATTGTATTGTTTAAAATTTCACAAAATTTCAGTTAATTACGTTATTAAAACAGTTAAAATTTACGGGTCGTTACATAATAGGAATACTTTATAATGATAACATATAGAACCAATACATAATGACCCGAAGTCTCACTAAATATAGGCATCGAGCCATATATCACTACATATCACCTCACAATATCCAGTCTATTCCCGTCACGTGAGTGTCATTTACTTACAATGAATAACTGAACAAATATTACAACAACATCCCATACCACTACGTGATACTTAAATATTTATTCACTCCTTATAAACTTCTCAATTAACTCATTATTCTGTATAACGTTTCCAAAGAATAACCAGAGAAATATTATCAAATGCCCCATCCCGAACTGTATTATAACTCTATTTATTCAGATTTCTCATCATACATAATTAAATTTCATATAATCACATAGAAGGATGTTATCACCGTATCATAATAAAATCATCGACTAAATCAATATCGACATGAATCACTCATATGATCCAATTTAATATACAAGAAGAGAATGATTAAGAAAACTAATATAAATGTTACTTAATTCAAATAATTATAAAATAAATAATTAACATTTAATAATAATAAGTCATTTACAACATATAATTTTTATATCATGGAATAAACGCCAAAAATAGATAATAAACAC